>RJWH01001097.1:108834-395028 GCA_004363575.1 Solenodon paradoxus
CAAGAGTGGCATCGTCCTTTTTTTGCAAGCCTCTTTGTGATTGGCTTAATAAAAGACAGCTGGATTCCTATTTCTGCTTCCACATTTAGTCAGCTACAATATGTTGTTTTTGTTCAAGTCTCTGAAGAAAATCTGATCTCACAGAGATAGGTATTTAGAAAGGAGAGGTGTGTGTTTACAGTCCTTTCAGATAATTGTGGATAATCTCCTTTGATACTACACCAAAACATAGTTACTGGCAATTCCTTAAAGGTTAGCTGCAACATGGAATCAGAGCACTCAGAAGCATCTTGTTATCTTTTATGTTGAAAGTCACTGGGTTAGCTTATGAGTTGAAGGAATTTTTTACCCCTGCATGTCTTTGTAAAAGCGATTATTGGTCATCTGAAAAATAGCAGTTCAATGAGATAGGTAGTTCACCCAATATTGACACAATTTACTATAGAATATTAAAAATTACATTCATTAGTATCTCTTTAGACATTGGAAAGCTGTCAAGCTCATGGCGTCTTATACAAGCTTTTCAAAGTTCTTGAAAGCTTGAATTTTTATCATTGGCAACAAATACTGTCAGTTATTTTCCTGGAAGTAACAGGATTCATTTGTTCATTTTCCAGAAAATGTCTGCCAAACAGTCAAGTTTGAATAACCATAGCATGTCTATCTGTTGTTCGTTCAAGTAAAAATGGCATGCCATGCTCCAGATTTCAAGTCACTGGTGCCCCGTCAGCGACAGTGTGGGGTGGAGTGACTTTCTCTGTGCTGTCCATTTCATCACACAGGATATTTGCAAGGCCTGTGCTCAGAGACTGAGATTTAATAAAATTAATAACTTTCACTGCTTCCTCAAGTACCTGTTCTCAGATTCAGAATCTTAAATATATATGTACATATATACACGTGTGTGCATGTCTTCATCCTTAATAATGCTAAAATACACATCACATGAAGTTCATCATCTTTTAAGAATGCAGGTCAATGGCACTAAATACATTCATTCACATTGTCGTTGAAGCCATCACCACCATCATCTCCAAAACTCTTCTCATCTTGTAAAACGGATACTTTAGACCCATGAAATAATTCCCATCACCCCTTCTGCCTTGACCCCTAGTCCATAGCAGCCTGCTTTCTGTTTCTGTGCGGTTGGCTATTCAGAACGCTCACGACCACGGGGATGATACAAGACTTGTCACTTGGGTGACTGATTTATTTCGCTTAACATAACATCTCCAAGGTTTCTCGGTGTCACAGCATGTGCCAGAATTTCCTGCCTGTGATGCTGAACGCTGTCTTCTTGTCTGCATGCGCCGCGAGAGCACATCCTAAGTGAAGACGGCCTTTGCTCCTCCTGGGCACACGTGGCGGGGGCTGACTATAACATGTGTATTAAAGGCCTTTTGGATAATGCAGTGGAGTTTACATCTGAAAAAGAGAAAAGAGAAGGGAAAACAGCAATGTGGTTACAGCCCTCAAGCTCAGAGACCACGACTATTGGCATACATGCTGATGTATTTTCTTGTGTTCTTACAAAGTTCTGTCTTCGGGGCTAGAAGACATGTTGCTGGAAAGCTATTTTTATTCTCTTGATAAACTCCTTAAAAGCAGGAGACAGTTAAATTCAGGACTTGTTTTTATTCAGGGCCAGACTTTTTAAGGTGAATTCAATTAATTCCATTTTGAGTCATTTTTGCCTTTCCATTGTTCGCAGTCTACCATCTTGGTATGGAGAGAGTAAGAACCTCTGGCTCTTTAATGTCCCTGCTGTTACAAGTCTGGGTGATACTAACCTCTCTCTGGCCAGGGGGAGAATTACATGAGTCATTTCTGATTTGTGCCTAGCAAGGAGCTGGCACAGAGTGGGCACTCACCACGGGCTCTTTTGATTCATACTAATGTAAAAACCAAGAACAGTAACAATAACGCTGGCATTAGCCACTTTCTGCCATCCACCTATCACCATACTGAGGTGAGAGAGGCTGACCCAGTCATCCTCGCTTCTTAGATAAGGAAATGGAGACCAGCCTTGACTGAGAGCCCAGAAGAGCAGGGCGGACCCAGGAGGGGCTTGCACACAGTTCCTCGAGCTGCCAGCTCCACCAGGAAGGGGACCTTGCAATGGGTCTCTACATAGGCCATTCTCTGCCACACTCTTTGTACCATTTACATAATATCTCCCCCTGGAAATGGCTCACCTTTTCAAAAAACAGATTTTCAACCATAAAAATAAAGTGAACATTACTGGTGACAGAGAGACAAAATTAACTAGGTAGCAAGTTAAACGTAAGATGCTCTCCACATCACTTAGTCACCTGTAACCACCCCAGAACCTGTGCGCCCCCTTTAGTTTCCGGGTTCTGGGGAAACCACCGAGGCATTAAGAGGCTGTAAGTCGAATCCATGCTGGAAACATCTGCAATGTGGCAACAGCTGAGGGCTTTTACGAACCGGATACACAGCTGGGAATGTGGCGTCATGTGTGTTCCTGCAATCTAAATCCTCTTCAGTCCAAACCTTCGAGACACGCACAAATATTTACAGGTGTCCATTCACGGGTGGGTCAGCACTGATTGTGGGTCACTGAGAGGATCTCCGGGTGGGACGGCTCTGTAACCCAGCTACGAGGGAGAGGCGGTAATGATGCATCTCGGAGGCCACGAGGAGGCGTCCCGGCGAGTCTGGTGGAAGTCTGCATTGTCGCAGCGTTTATCAGGAAAGGTGGTCCTCTCAGCCTGGGCGCCGCAGATGCCCCTGTCCTGTGAGCAGTGACTGGACAGGGACTAAGCTGTCTTCACGAGCGCCTGAGGGCCAGCTGGGCCCTGCCACGCTCACGCTAACACAATTGGCTTCAGCACCACCACCAGCTGTGATGTCCTAACTTGAAAGGCAACCGAGGGGCCCCAACCCAGGGCAAGAGAGGCGTGGGGGCTCAGCTCTTCGGGAGCTCAGTGCTGGGGGAGCAGGAGGGCCGATTTTGACAGTAGTAAGACATGATCGTGACAAAAGAGGCCCTGTTACTCAGTGCACCTGCTCCAAAGACCCTTACAAAGGAGCCCTTCTCACAAAACACTAAACAGATGCTGTCCTCTTAATCAAACACCAATCTTTAAAACCCATCATTCTGGCCAAATGCCATGGCCTGCCCTAATAAACATGGAAGGGTGTGTGGCCGGCTGGATAGGCCGGATTAATTAATACCCACAGGTTCCTGACCTTTTCCTGGGCACATGGACAACCAGGCCCCCAAGACAGATGACCCACTCAACTCCCCTTCTTCCATGATGTATGTGTGTTCTTCTCATGCAAGAGACCTGGGACATGCATCCAGTCCCCGACCAGGCCCACTTTCTGTCCCAGGATGAAATGAACAAGAAAATAAAAATACAGCCTGCCCTTCCTCGGCCTCCTTCTTTGTACATCAGACCCTTATAAGGAAATAGCACTTGCTCCAACAAGCAAGGAAATCTTGTTTTCTGCTAAAGAGTGATGCTTCATCTTCTTTTCCTAAAGCAGCAATCCCACCATCCCCCACCCAGGGAAGTTGCAGTTTCTCTTTCTTTTACTTAGTTGGGGAAAATCATCACCTTACCCAGGGTCTTGGCTGGAGAATCAGCACGTCTCTGGCTCTATGCCCCTGTCATGGCAGGTGGTGGATCCAGATGGGGTTTGGGGGATGCGTTTATAAGAAGAGAAGCAGAAGAAACCTCAGAATGAGAAAGAGAAATAAATGAATCTGCTTGATTCCCATATACCCCCATCCTTAACCCCATACACTGGACTTACCAACAACGGACCTGCACTGCTCTCTTCCAATTCATACTAAAGTATGAATGACCACCCCAAGCACAATGGAGAATAGGAGGGAGGGCAAATGGATGGGGTAGAAGCAGGCGTCTCACTGTATTATATTAGATCATATCCAGGCTCCAGTATTATAGCCTGAGGCCACCAAAGGAAAAAAACAATCATTTGTACCATTCAGAAACATAATAGGAAATGAAACTTGAGAATACATGGAATCAACTACAGAAACTATGAACATACATCCTGGAACTATTCGACCTGGGGCAGCATAAATATTGCAATTGTTTGTAGTCAAGGTAGAAAAATAAAAATAGGAAAACGTATGAGCATCATCCTCTGGAGAAATCTACCCTATGACTTAAGTCAGCACAAGAAGCAGTCAAAGGGCAGGAACGAGAGCCTGGGTTCAAATCCTGATTCCATACCCGATCAGCTGTGTGGTCTTGGTCAATTAATTTCACCTCTTCTGCCTTAGTTTTCTCATCTGTTAAGTGGGTATAATAACAGCATATACCACATACATTGGGTGAATTTCTAGAGCTAAAACTTAAATACAACATCATCTGGTCCCTGTTATTAACATTCAATAAATCTTACTCGTATTACTGCATGTCAAACTCATGTGAAATTAACTGCATGATTGAGATCCAAAACTTCCTGGAGTAGGGGAGTTCCCCGCTTCAAGCCCAGCTCCCCTATTGTGCTCCACCTGATAGCCCCTGTCTGGGCAGGTGGATGATGGGAGGAGTGAGAGCTGGGAAGGTTCGTGCATCCTACCCACCTTCCAACCTGAGATCACAGACACACCCACCACTTGACTGAATAGAGCTTCCTCATCTACTCTGTCTCTGCCCCAGAAGGAGGTAATAGCTGTATGCAAATGTATGACTATTGAAACCTAAAATTCTAAAACTTCTGGCTCCAGCGACACAATCAGGACAACTGGAGTGAGACCGCAGGATGTATATGTCTTAGAAATAGTCTGCCCAGGTGAGTCTGACCATCTTCTTGGCTCGAGACACATGGTTCAGGACACCATTAGCCTGAGGAGCGGCTATGGCACCAAGAGGACCCACCAGGCGCTCACCTGCCCATGTCAGCTCCTTCCCACTCAGTCTAGCCTGCCCGCCACACGGTTGCCCATGGACTCCCAATTCTGACAAAGAAACTTCCAGCAGCCAGTGGTCACCCTGTCTTAACTTTTGCAAGTGCCCAGGACCAAAGCAACCATATGAAGACAGCACCCTTTGTTCAAAACCTTGTGGAAGACACATGTATGTCAACACACCCTGCCTGCCACCAAATCACCAAGTGCTCTTCGCCCTGGTCCAGTGGGCTCCGCTGTTGACATAGCTGCGAGGAATGGGGAAACCACACGTATGGGGAACTTATGCATTGGAGTTTATTTGAATGTGTAGCCTAAGTTATCACAATACAAGAAAAAAAAATTGAATATGGACATCCTATAGATCCCACCACCCACTTCTGAGTGTTTACCCAATACAAAAAACTAATTTGTAGAGATTTGTGCACACCCATGTTTATTGCAGCCATATTCACAAAAGCAAAATAAAATCATGGAAGAAAGTTGTGCTTCTTACTGTCAAGCCTTCCTTGGTTTGGGCTGCCAGGAAACCAAAAAAATAAAATAAAATAAACCTTCAACTAGAGCAATATTATTAAACCTGATGCTATATTTGTTTTTTCCTTCTGCCTTTGAGCATTATTTTCTTCTATTTCAAAAGCATTATTGAAACAGTCTACTGAATATGTGGATTTGTTAAAAATGAATTGGTGAGGGTGAGAATATTCCAGAGGCTCTGAGAAGCAGAGCAAAGATCAGTCTTAAAGCACACCAGCGTTCAATCTAGGAGTTTCTGCTTAAGAAATCGGTATCAGAGCGAATATCTCCTAAGTCCCCTTCACTGCAAGATGGAGAAAGAAGGAGAAGAAAGGGCAAGGGCAGGTTCTGACGCAGGTGCCATTTAAACTGCATGATCTTCTAGTACCTCAGTTATCTGATCTGTGGGTTCAGATAATAGGGGTTTAATGGGAACAATGAGGTCACTCTCCCTGCACATCTATGCTATGGGATTGTCACAGCAGGGAAGTATAGGAAATAAAAATGCCAGCATCCTTTGAACAGGATGGGGCACTCAGCTTCCAGGGAGAGTCATCATAAAGATGTCATCTTCCACATCCCAACATGATGGCAGAAGGGCCGCCTTGGAAAAGAATCCATAAATGGCATCACCCAGTTGCTTCCCTGTTCTAGGATTCTGTTTCCTCGCCTATGAAGTCAGTGAAAATTCCTGACCCATATCCCCAAGCTGGTGTGGTCCCACATCCTGGCACTGCCACTCTTCACATTCCATCTTCACTGCCAGCTTCTGAAGTGCTACTGGAAACCCCAATGTAGAAACAGGAGACTGAGGCACAGAGACCTGAAGCGAGGGCCAGATGTCACACAGCAACTCGTTCCCAGGTTGCCTGACCCAGTCACTCTTAACTGTATTTCCTCTGCATAAGAGAGGAGATTGGAAAAGACCAGCAGGAGGGAAGGCTTCCGTGTGCAAAAGACCGTCTCCTCCATGTGACTGGTGCCTCAGAGGACCTGTATTGCTACACGGTGGCAGGACCCCAACAGTGTCAGATCAAAGAAGAATGGTGTTGTGACTGCTAAAAGCCATCAAGGACTATGGTTCCTTCGATGCCAAGTTTATCTTCAGCTTCCCTGGCCTGACCAGACATAATGGAAAGATATTTCAGACACTACAAAGTCCACATAGCAACAGACATGACTTTCTTACACAAGACGACAGACACAGAGACATCACATGTCATATGACTTCATTAACGGGCAAGAGCAGGTAAAGCTGACCCATATTGTGTGTGTCAGAAGGAACCTTGGAGTGTGATGGCTGGAGAGGCACAATGAGGTTTCCTTGTGTACTAGTTCTTATCTGGTGCTATTACACACACACACAAGCACGCACACACATGCATGCTCCATCTGTTGAACTGGGCCTTTACGTCAGTGCATTCTCAGTATGCGTAGTATACTTCGAAATAAATATCTGAAAATAAGGGAGTGGCAGCTTCTTCCTGTCAAAAGTGGCAGAAATGCTGGAGTTGGGAGATGCCCACTATTGTTTGCGCCTGTGTCAGTACCAGACCCAAATCCTTGAAGAAATACGTAGAGAGACCAAATGTCTTCTTCCTTGGCTTCCATATGATGAAATCAATGGGCCCCCTTGAAAGAGGTACAGGCAAGTTTCACAACAAAGAAAGAGCCAGTGGATGTCAGTGGTTCACTTTTGCAATATTGCCCAGAAAAACCCTCTATGCCTATTACAAATAAATAATGATTTGTGTGGCTAGTTAGTATTTTGCTTTGAAGTACGTGAAACTGGAACAGAGACCGGTATGTACAATACTGGACCATTGCAGGGGTCCTAGAAATATTTAAAACCTTGTTTAAAATCAAAATGAGGAATACATACATACTAGTCCTTACACGCACACACGCATACACACACACACACACACACACGTGCACCTAGGGACACTACCAGCAGCCTCTGACCACACACATTTTTCCAAAAGACAGCGAGGGGTCTGTGATCTGTGCCTGCTGCTGGTCAGATGTCCTGTAAATAAGAGCCACTGAATGTCTCAGGACAGGGAGCCCCCAGAAGAGAGTGCCTGAAACCCTTGCACAAAACCTTCACAGCAGGTGGTTACCATCTCCAAGCGTCCATCCCTTGGGGGAAAAGGCCCTGTGTCTCCAATTTCCTGCTAAGTGCAATTTTTGCCTCTCATCTGCATATATTGACAGCTCTAGATTTCACCATAAAGGTTGGCAATTTCTCCACATCTCGTCTGAACCCCACAGGGCTGCTCTGAGCAAACGGAATGGCCGGGCTGTAGCATTCAGAAGGGGCAGTCGGGGCATTCACTGTATCTACCATTTTCGAGATGAAGTCCTGCCTCATCTTCATCACTCCACACTTACTCTAGAGAGTGTTCCTGAATGCGGGGCTTCTCTCCCCTCTCTGCCACCTCCTGCAAGGGGAAAGCTCAGTCACGGGAGGAGAGAGGAGGCAGGAGGGAGTGGATCCGCCCGACTCCTGGAAATGCTGGGCTAGTCTGCTTGCTGCTCCTCTGTCCCCTCAGGACCCCGTTGCCTTCTCAGCACCACTGTGGTCGGATGCTTCGTGGAGGAGCGGTCAGGTTTATCTACTGTCAGGCACTTTATACCCCCATAACTCTGTTTCCCAAGCCCTCGTGTGCATGTGTTTAATTTTCAAGAAGACGAATGGGGAGAGTGACAGCACAAACGCCGGAGAGGTGGGCTCTGGCCCTGCCTGGGCGGAGCCTGGGCCTGAATCCATCAGTGGCCTGAGCTTGTATTTTATGCAGAACACACCAGTGGTTTTCAAATCTCCTTAAACTTTTGATGACTGAGATCAAAGAGAAGGAGGAGGCTGGTAAATATGGAGCCACTATTTGGGAAGAGCCGGTGGACTCTCCATGGGGTGGGAGTCGAGGCTACTTCATGTGTCACGTGGGTTTTGTTCCTGCTCTCTTGACATCCACCTCCCGTGCCCACACCCCCTTCGAGCACTTGCCCCTGGGCAGAGAGCGGGAGCACCCAACTCCTCCTGCCCTGTCATTCCAGGATGTACCCTATGGTGACAACGACCATGAGAGTGATAAGGAGAAGAAAGAACTGGAAGGAAATAGTCAAGGAGAATAAATGTATCTTTTTTTAGTACTGTCTTTTATTGATCATGACCCCAATCTAATAAAAACAATGCCCTCATTATACGAATGCAGCTCTAAGCCAAGTCCTCTAGATGCCACTTCCACCTGGATGGCAGCGCACAGCCCCTCCTGCATGGCAATTCTGTAGCCCCGACAGCAGAGCGATGGTCTCAAACTGCAAACTATGTGGATCTCTCCCCTGCTTCAAGCGAGGTCTCCCTGTCGCCCGCAGTCTGCATTCTATCACGGGCTCCCTGACCACCTACCCACCTTCTAGTCACACCACCACAGCCGTAACCATGGTGGTGGCCAACAATCAGAGACTGGTGGCTCTGCGCTGCGAGCCCTGCTAGGCATTTAATGGGGGTCATCCCACCATCTTCTCCATCAGCCCAGAGAGGCAGCGCGTTCAGTGCTCCCACCCACAAAGGCACAGGAAGGCGGGACCCATCTCAGGTCACACCACTGGCCAGTCCGTCCTCCAGAAAGCCACCCTGCAAGACTGCTCTGGAGTTGGGGCCGAGCCACCTGCTGGATGTGCATACAGCATCCAAGCACAACTCCTATCACAAGAGAGAAGTTGTAATCTGGGGTTTTCTTGTCCATCTGCCTCGTTCAATCACAGTGAAAACAGAGGCCCTGTCTGTTTCATTGTTGGACCCCCAGAACCCAAACATGACACATGGAAGGTACCCAGGGAGAGCTTTTGGAGGGACCCATTTGGACATAAACCATCAGCCTCAGATGCGCTCTGAATGTCTTTCTGAGCCCTGTGAACTATTGAGAGGGTCCCTGTAATCAAGAAGGAGAGTCCTTTGGGATGAGAATAGGGTTCTTCCTCCCTGCCTCCCTACCTCCTGAGGTCTTGCTTAGGATGCTTCTACCTCAAGATATTGTCTGGGGATCGCTCACCTCCAGTGGATTCCCCTCTCATTCATGAGATACATTTAGAACTAAGTCTGCAAAGGTCTAACCCCAACTGAGCTCCAGGACTTAACTACTGTATCAAAAGTCCAACATTTTATTTTAGCATGAAGAGAGGGGGTAGGAAGGCCCACCATGTGAGTTTCCCTGGAGGACCCAGGACTCCACCGAAGACAGCTTGGGGACCCAGAGCTGAAGCTGGACTTATAATCAATACCATCCAACTTAATACAATTCATTTGCCTTGTATTGAAGATGATCTTAATATACTAGGAGGCATCAGCTTTTATTAGAGCCAAGGAAATCATCTTTGAAAAGAGGCAAAACGGTATCAAATGCATAATTTGAAAAAACATTGTTTTCAACATCTTTCCACTTCATTTAGTGTTTTGAGGAATTGAGGTTATATCTTGTAGCTATCATACTGAATTAATCACCTTGAGACCTGATATCAGATAACCAGAGCTCTAATTTCAGGCTGCTTTTATTCTTGGAAGATGGTCTTTTAAGTTGGAATCTGGGAATTAGTATAAAATACCTTGCACTACTCATACTATCAGATGACTAATTTTCAATAGACCAGACCTGTGCTATTGAAGATGGCATGTCACTAACTATACCTGACTACTGAATATTTAAAATGTGGTTGATCTGAATTGGGATGTAAACTACACACAGATTTCAAAGAATTCATTTAAAAAATGCCAATAATTTTTATTGACTAGATGTTGAAATGACATTACCTAAACAAATTTACCTTTTTTAAGTTACTTATTGTAACTCACTTCCATATGTGGACCACTTATATATTTTTCTTAGAAAATGCTAGACTTTAAATGATTTAGAGAAATGTTAAGTGGAAAAAAAGCAATTCAAGTGTATACATACATACATAGGATAATTAGAACCATGTAAAAATCTACATATGTTTGCATATATGTAGACAGAGCATCACCCAGAAGGAAAGTTAGCTAGAAAAGTCCTCTCAGACTGGTGGATTGAGAGTGTAAGTTTAGATGTCTCCTTTGTACATTTCTAAATGTTCCTCAAAGAGCTTTTATTATGTTTATAATCAAAGAGTAATAAATGTTGCTAAAATATGAAATTATTCTTTGTAATGATTAGTATTGTTATATGTAGCTATGCATCTTGCCTGGCATTTGCTGAAGTAAATAATTTACAAACACATTTAGTCCTTATTTAGCCTTTGGTGGCATCTCATCATGAAATACACCAGTTCCAATGAAGAACTAATTCTCATTTATTAGTTGTATGACAAAATATTTTCTTCAAATTAGTGCTCTACTCAGCAACAGGGGATGATCTGGTAAAAAAAAAAAATGTGGTGGTCACTATCAACATATTATATTGAGAAGATAATTCACTCAGGATCATTTCTAATTTATTGTCTGAATAAAAATGGAGAAAAGAATAACTGGGAAAATAATGCATGTATTCCCAATGGTCAGTACTTTGCATGGGCTGCATTTGAAAACAACAATGATTCTCTAACCTCGAGCAGCATTAATGACAGAAGGACTTTGGTGTGGTCTTTTGCCAATTTATTTTACCCTCTCAAGAAGTCCTGGTGCAATGACATTCAACTGGAAACCCTGAACTCATCCTGGGTAACCATTACCCAACCATCCGTCCATCCATCCACCTACTCAGCAATTCATCTGTCTGTCCATCTACCCACCCACCCACCCATCAATCCATTCATCTACCCACTTGTTCAGTGAACAGACAAAACTTTGCTGAGGGAGCCTATATTCCAGTGGAAGAAGTCACACAGTAAACAAACACAAGTGCCATTGCGATCACTTTGGAAACCTACTAACCAATCCTTTGAGGACAATAAAATACTTAAGACTACTTTCACTAACCTCTTTAGAGAGGTGACATTTGAGCTGGCAGCTAACTATAAAAAGCTGAAGGCCATGGCTACACCTGGGGGAAAGTATCCAGGCATAGACAGGGGCAAATGCAGATGTCCTGAGGCAGGAGATTCTGAGGAACAGGGAGGCATGTTAGTGTGGCTCAGTGAACAATAGATGAGACCAAAACGTGGGCAAGGCCCTTCACATAGGGTTTACAGGCAATAAGGAATCTGGGTGTTATTCTTATTTCAACAAAAGGCACTGGAGGGGTTTAGGCAGGGACATTGATATGACCCTACTTCTGTGTATAAACATCAGCCCGTTTTCTGCGTTGGCAAGGGACTCTAGAGGGGCAGACATGGAGCAAGGAAATCTCTCTGGAGGTTCCTGCCATCATCTAGGTGAGAGACGAGTGCAACCTGCAGGGCTCATCACTCCAGAAGGTTTTAAAAGGTCCCAGTTAGAGTGCACACGATCGGTTGGGATTGTCCTAAAGCAGCAGTGCTGGTTTATTGCCCTTACATGGTGGTGTGGGAAGAACACCATAGAATGCGAGCTCATCTACCCAAATTCTTAAAATATTTAAATGCTCCAAATCACACTCTAAGCGAAAGGCCCCTTTGAGGTTCCCAGTGGTTCAACTCCACTTAGTTTCCTTGCTTTTTATTTACCTCAACTGGTTCCAGCTGGATCTGGAAACAGACATGTCAACACAGCCCTTGTCCATGAAGGCTTCCCAGCGACCAGGAAACAGGTCGTCAATTGTAATCTCCATAGAAAACCTGATTCTGTCAGAGGCTTTCCAAACCCCACATGGCTGGGCTGTATCTGGGAGCAGACTCCTCTGGCAGGAACCAACATCAGAGTGCCCCACACTCGGACTCAAGGTCGCTGAGAGGCAGTGGAGTCCCTGATCCTGGACCTGGCACCCTCTTTGCAACTTTAGGCCATGCCACAGTAAGTCTGACCTTCCAGGAGTCTGCCCAAGCGAGCTACTTTATGATTAACTACCTTTCTGATTTTATCAACTGCTATTACTTTTCCGGCTCCCACCCAGACCCATCTGGGTAGTAACATGGACCCAGTGATCCTGGCATCTGGAAGCATTTGTCTTAAAAGAGCCAATTCCCTCTTGATGTCAATTATCAGCTCAGCTTCCAGCCAGCACACCAGATATTCTCTCCCACAGCCCAAACCCACAGGATGTTGCCTGCGGTGTGCATGTCCCTCGGTGGGTGCTGTGCTGGGGGCGTCCACAGACCTGCCCCCATTGTGTGAGGAAATGGGTCCGTGCCCCCACTGTATGAAGGAAATGGGTCCATGCCCCCCACTGTGTGCAGGAAATGGGTTCATGCCCCCACTGTGTGCAGGAAATGGGTTCATGCCCCCACTGTGTGCAGGAAATGGATTCGTGCCCCCACTGTGTGCAGGAAATGGGTCCATGCCGGCATGTGTCAGAGATAGAGAGACAGAGAGAGACAGAGAGAGAGACAGAGACAGAGACAGAGATACAGAGACAGAGACAGAAAGACACAGAGAGAGAGACAGAGACAGAGAGAGGAGGAGAGGAGAGAGAGAGGAGGAGAGGAGAGAGAGAGGAGGAGAAGAGAGAGAGAGGAGGAGAGGAGAGAGAGAGGAGGAGAGGAGAGAGAGAGACAGACACAGAGAGAGACAGAGAGAGAAGGAGAGGACAGAGATAGACAGAGAAAGAGGAGGAGAGAGAGAGAGAGAGAGAGAGAGAGAGCACTCTGCCAGAAGATGACTTATGGAATATGGCCTCTGCAACATGGCTGGGGTGGCGGAAGTGATGAGTTACTGTGTGGGTGCTCTATGCTCTACTCAGCTCTGGGCCAGAAGAGCTGAGTCTATGACAGCAGCCTGTGGCATATTCCACTGTGAAGAGTTCGCTGGAGAGGTGGGAGGTAACAAGAGGGCATGGATGATGGATAGATAATTGAGGGAGACAAGGAGATGGAAGACGCATCCACAGAATTCACCTGGGCTATGCCCTGGATCACACACAAACATTTTTGGGCTTTGCTTTTCCCACTCTTATGATGGGAACTATGACTGAGAGGCATTTGAGAGCCCCCTGGCTACAGTGGACTTCAGTCACCCAAACGGAGGGTCCAGACTTAGCACGTGGCCAACATCATGCCAACCTGAATTGCTGCAAAGTTCTCAGACAGCAGCATACGTGTGTATACAGAAAGAACAGGCTAAGAGCACACAGGTGAAATGTGAATGTTCTGTACTATTCAAATGACTTTTCTTTGGCCAAGCACGTGTGCTTTAGCTCATAAACAGACACGCATGGAAGAAATCTGATCATGGCTCAGCACTGTTACAAGCGTGTCTAGCCGCAACCCAGGACACAGTTTCTAGAGAGATCAAGCTGGACATTTCCAGCAGCAACATTTTTTCTTGCAGTAACTTTGTATACAATGAACAGACATGAAAGTGCCACTGCCCACAGTAGCAAAGTCACAAAATGCCAGCAGATTGCCCAAGACCCTCCAGCCAGGTTCTTTGCCCTACAGTGGAGGGAGAAACTGGTCAGGATGCAACCATCTTTGCTTCAACAAACCACTGTCACCTCCGAGTCCTGCTGTCTTGACCTCATGTCCTTCTTTGTGATACGGCAGGGGCGTCACACACCCGGGTCCACAGAACCCTTGCTCCCTGTCTCTCTGGCACTTCTCCTGTAGGGGCTCATGGACCCTGAAGCCTCCTTCCCTGAAACCAACTCCTGAATGCCCAAGAACCCCAGAAGGTTCTTCATGCTGAGTTTGCTCCAAGGCTCCTCCAGCTAACCCTTCCATCCTCTTCGTATAGCTTTGCCCTCTCTGTCTCAGGACTTTCTAGCAGTCCAACAATTTCTAGAACCCTGTGGTAGGAGCAATTCTAGGTTAACGCCCTGACCCGGGCGGGGAGCCGCTCGCCAGAGGGGTGCATTACGCAAACTCCCCTCTGCCCTTTCTTCAGCACAGACACATGAGCTGCATCTCCCCGGGTGAAGTTTCAGGGGACACCCTCATCCTGGGCCGCTCGCTGGTTGGCTAGCCCCCACCTCGTGGGCCGGGTGGGTGGAGGGGGCCGGCTCCCCACCCAGAAAGCACTTGGAGCCCTGGCGTCATTCTGTCATGGGTCTGCCTGTCCCTGCCAAGCCTTTAAAAGCATCTGGGCACAGGTGCAGCTCTGCCAGCCTCCAGGCCAATAAGCGGAAAGTCGGTGGAGGAAAATGAGGCCGCGCTACCACAATGCCGTTATGTTTTCCCAGCACACGCAGGGCTCCCGAATAAATGTGTCTCCAGCAGGATCACACCACAATATTCATACGGCTCATTACTGGTTTTAATTTTGCCCGTTGCTTATTTACTGTCTCCTTCCCCACTTTATTGCCGGAGTGGAAGAGTTACTCATCCATGCCCAGAACAGAAGGTCCCCAAAGTGGGCTCTCTCTAGAAGTTTCTGTCCTCGCTGTGCACCCGCAGAACAGACTCCACCCCAGCTCCCACGGCGCGCGGTTCCTGAGCAGGCTCTTCCTGCAAGCACGCTCACTCCCTGCTTTTCTGCCTCTGACATGGGCCTTTTCTGACCAAACCCTGGGCTGCCGCCTCCAGGGACTGACAGGTGGAACACAGCACAGTGATGGCGGAAGCAGGATGACAGCCACACGGTCCCTTCACGTCCACGCCCCACGCGCCCCGGACAGCTCAGCTTGGAGTCCCGGGTGTGGACCCACCAGCCCCGCAGGGGCCCAGAATGCAGAGGCAGCAGTACCCTCGTCCCACCGCACGGGGGACTGGGCGTGGCCTTTCATCCTTGGAGACATCTCCAAAAGACATAGATCTCGCTTGAATGAAGAGGATGGGTAAAGTGACTTCATGAATATACTTTCAAAAAGGTTAATGTGGAAAACAGAAAATTAGTGTAAGCTCATCCCATATCTCTGCTCATCAGAGGGAAACACAACCTTTTGGTGTTTTTGGTTTTTATCTTTTTTTACCTGTACTTTAAAGAGAAAAGAGTTCAGAGCATATTCATGGACTAGAATCTCTTTTATTAAATCCCCAAATTATGATTCCTAGATTATAAAGTCGCCCAGCATTACCTGTGACCAGTGATCAAAATCAGAGATACACAAGATCTGTCCCATTCCCTCCAGAGCATGACCTCACCCACACTGTCCCTATAACATCACTGGAAGCTCAGGGTGGGAGAGAAGAAAGTGTAAAAGTGAGGGGGAGAGGGAGAGAAAGGACCGGAAGGAAGAAGGAGGAAAGAAGAAAGACAAAGATAGGAAGGGAGGGAGGAATGAGATTGAATAAAAGGTTAAAAAGAAACAAAGGAACACAATAACTGAAAAAGAAAGATTTGATAGAAGAGGTTTTTACTCACCTACGTATGCCATACATTTCATTTTTTTCTATCTTTTGTTTTCTTCCCTTAGTGAATTATCATGATTATCCCCTTGGGAAAACAGATACATTTTTTCTCCTCTGTCTTGCTCTCATAATTGCCTACTCTCCTCGACTTCTGGCATATACCGTGTATTCAATCATTCCTCTGTTAATGGACAGTCCCTCCTTCCTTTAAAAATAATGTTTTTATTTCTATAAGATAGAGCCATAAAACATAAATGTTGGGTCAAAGGATATGCATATTTAAATTTTGATAGATACTCCAAGTTTACATTTCCAAAAGGCTGAATCAAGTCGCATTCCCACTGGCAGTATTTGAGATGCTTGTGTCCTTCCATCTTTGTCAACACTTACTGTTTCCGCTTCATTTTTTGTCAGCCTGATGGACAGAGCTTGGTGTTTCCCGATTACTTCCCCAATTCCCAGTTGAATATGTTCTCCCAAGTTTGGATTACTGGAACTTCCTTGAAAATTGCCTGTTGATAGGTTTGCCATGACTGTGATGGGCACACTTGTTTTGTTTTCCATTTCTAGATTTTCTTTGCGTAGTGTGTGTATTAACCCCTTATTGGCCAGTGTTGTCAATATTTTTTCAATGTTTAGCATATGTGAAAGACCATGTTTCATATCTTTTAATCCACTTTGTAAACATTTGTGTTGCCTGCCTGATATCTCAGTGTGTGAAGGCATTGATGACTGCTCCCTTCTTGTAGGTCTCTTTCTCTAAGATATTATGAATAGTGTGAGAACCTATACTTGTGTCCATAGTTTATGTTGTTTCTCTGAGACAATTTAATATGTTTTAAAATTAGTCATTACACTTTTAAAAGTAAAGATTTGGTCAAAATAGTAATATTTTCAAAACTCTTTGTTCATTTTTGTTAAACTGCCTTTTCAGCAGGTGTAAACAATTTACTTTTCCACCCACCGCACCTCTGACTTATAATGCCTTGCTAGAGCTAGAAATGACAATCCTGAAAAATCTATGTTTGATAGATAAGGTTATCTCATAATACTGTTTTCATTATTATCCTTGCAATTTACTCATGAGATTGACAATTTTATATGTTTATTAGTCATTTATGATTCCACTTTCTCTATAAGGCCTTTGAATTATTTTTCATTTTGGGATCTTGATATTTATGTATGTTAATTCTTGATGTGTGTAGGGTAAAAACCCGTTTGTTATCCTTGTAGAAACTATCTTCCCAGTTATGAGTTCTCTGTGTGACCTGTTAGATAAAATGTTTAAATCCTACATGGCCAAATCCATTCATGTGCCCTGTTTTCTTTTATAGTGTTGAGCTTAGTTGTCTCACAGCCAAGAGATTATTTCTATGAGCATCTTTCTTTTCTCTTAATTTGTTCATTTTGACTTCCACTCAATATTTAATTATTTAACCTTTAATAGCCCTCAAATGTTAAGATTTTCTCACAAAACTCTTTTGAGTATCTCTAGTTTATTTCTCAGATGTGTATATTTATTTTATGCCAGTATAAATTAATACATTGCTGCACTCTATCTGGAGAATGGGTCCCTCTTCCTCCAATTATTCGTTGACTTTAATTGGTTAACTATTGCTTGCGTACCTAATTTCTTCCAGGTACACTTTGGAAACATTTTGCTTTTTGCAACCCTTCCCCTGGAAAAATCCTTTCCAGAGACTGATTTGGTCTCTATGAACCTTAATCTAATTTAAAGAGACTTTAGACATCCAGTCTCCTCATTCAACTATATTTATATTTTTCATTATTCAAAAGATTTTTAAAAATCTGAATCAGTATTGTTTCCATTTTCTTCCACTATATTCTATAGCATTCTTAAAAATGTTTTGTATATTTATATTCTTGATTTTTCATTGATTATTACTATTAGGTTAAAAAGGAAATTTTGTAAGTTTATTAGGAACATAATCATCACCACATACTGATATCACTACTAACCATTATAAGTATTCATGATATTGATTTGGTGCTACAGGTATTGAAACACTGAATTTATTACCAATTAAAAGTTAAATTAATAAATTATAAATAATGATAAAGCTTACTAATTACTAAGCAATAATAAAATTACTAATCATGCCTGAGACCCTTTTAAAAACTGTTCTGCATATTTTTCTACACTGTCATAGACTTACATGTACAATTTTTCAATCAAGCAGCGTTGACTGCCATTTGTGTGCCAAGTACTTTCTTAAGGCTTTTAAATTAGGAAACATTCAAGTTAGAAACCAACCTTTACCTAAGATGGTAACAGGGTGCCACACTTCTGATTTCATTGGGGGAATGAAGAACTGCTTTCATACTTTATGATTTGTTGGTTTTCCTGGGCACATTCACTAGAGGACTTGGAGAAGGTTTGTACCAGCACAGGTGGGTGATGGGTGCCAGGCCTTGGGGGTGAGGAGACTTGGTAAGGAAGACCCTCAGTTAGGTGAGAAGAATGGTAATCAGAGTCAACAGAATTCTGAAACCGCTATAGGTCCAGTGTTTCTGGAGGCCAGGCAGTGTTCCACATGTCTTGCGCATTAGGTCATATCATCTCTGCAAGAACCCCTGGGCATGCTCACTGTCAGACCTGATTTGCAGAGGAGGAGCTTGAGACTTGCAGAAGTTAAAAGACTTGCTTATGTACACACAGCTGGTAAAAGACAAAACAGTATTTGGTACCAGCCACTCTGCTCAAAAGACAAATTGACACACCTGGTAATTTCTTTATTGTGGCTATATGTGTGTGTGTATCACAAAATTTAGAGGAGTTTAATAACTTCTAAGTCACATTAATTGACATTAAGTAATTCATACTGTTATACAAGCATGCCACTACCCACCTCCAGAACTTTTTCATTTTCTAAAACTAAAACCCTAAGCCCGTTTATAATCAGCAACTCCCAATTTCCCCCTCTAAGCCACCATTGTAGTTTTGTTTTCTGTCTCTATGATTTTGACTTCTCTAGGTAACTTATCTAAGTAGAATAATTCAATATTTGCCTTTGATGACTAGTTTATTTCACTCTGGCATAATGTCTTCAAGTTTCTTCCAAGTTAAAGCCTGTGTCAGAATTTATTGCTTTTGAAGACTAACTGATAACCCATCATTTGTATATACTGTGAATGCTTATCCATTCACCTGCCCAGGGACAGGTTGTTTCCACCTCTTGATTATTTAGGCACACCCAGTTCTTACCATTTATTGGAATTTACCAGGCCCCTCATTGACCCTTGCAGAGAGCAAGTTGAAAATGGGGAGAGTAGCAAAGGAAATAGGGTTAAAAATCTGCAAACACTGGGGGGACACTTGGTTGGTACCAAACATTGCTAGGACACTGGACCATGGAAGAGGACAAGAGACCATTTATAGATTGGTGATAGAGACAAATGTCTGACCCCAATTCCAGGAAGATAAGAGTAAAGCTCAACAATTCAGGACCCTGGAGAAAGAAAGGTTAATTCCAAGATGGAGAGAGTGGAATCAGAGAAGCATAGTGCTGGAGATGGATCTTGAGCTATACTGAAATGCTGAGTGTGGATTTAACATACAGGAAAGGAGGAAGGACATTTGCCTATCAGAGTCTGGATGAGCAAGCCCAACACAGGGGAACTGAAGACAGGATGACTCAGAGAAGCGTCAGCAGTCCTCTTTGATTGCAATGAACATTGCAGGAACAGGATCAGTTTCTGAGGTCATGTACACCTGGGCTTGGGGACTTACTCAAAATAGTAGTGTCCTCTCCACTGCTCTCCTCTTTCTCTTATAGAAAATCAAGGCCTATGTCTTTTGAGAATAAAATCAGGGGGTCAGATGAAGAAGCTGCATCTGGGAAATTTTCTGATTAATTTTAGCCATTACATGGAGGAGGAGTAATTGTAAACTTTTGCAAGTTTTAACTCAAACATGAAATAAAGGCATTAGGGGGTATACCCAGTGTGGGTAATATCGAGGTGCAACTTTGCACCTATCTGAAGCATAGGGCCATCACTTTTGAGATGACTAAATATTGGTCAACAAAAATATTGCCACACTGTAGTGGTACACAGCGTTGGTTATATCTTATCTGCATCTGTTTCTTCTTGCTGTACTAATTGCCTCTTCATCATCCCCAGGGTTTGGGTGAGGTGAGTCTACCTCCTTGGTTCAAAGCCACCTGTGAGGGGAATGTTCAGTGATGAGCACGGGACCGAGTCAGTGAGACGCAAGCTTAGGATGTCTTTTACAGCTAGAGAAGAAACTGAGCTCTCTTCACGGAGTTGTTGAGCTTATGGGAGACAAACTTGGAGCTACTCAGGCTGTTTTTCAGTGAAGGAAAGAGGTGACTCATGATGAGCCAAAAACCAGAGAGTCTCCTGGATCCAACCAGGCTTGAAGACACGGGTCTTATTTTATCAGTTATCAGAGCAAAAATAATAGTTCACCAAGTTTTGTTTGATATCTTTATGGCAGTCAGGGTAAGTTTCCTGTGATATAAAGAGTCCCACCCAGTAAGATGTATTTACATTACATAGAAGTAAAGGCATAAGACATGAATTGGCTGTGTGAGTCTCATGGATACCTAGCCAGGTACATCAGAGTCAGGACTCTGATGAAGCAAAAATGCAGATAAATTAAGAATTTTGTATGTGTACATATACATATATATGTATGTATATATAAGCCTTATATATATATATATATATATATGTGCCATATATATACAAGCCTGAATTTCTGAATGTGTCTATGCAGTCTGAATTCACCAGATAAATTTCCCAATTCAGTTTTCTGCCTCATATGACCCACCACTCCTATTCTCAATAGAAACAGACTTCAACTTTCTCTAAAATTAAGGAGATGAGGGGAGAAGTGGAGAGGATACTGTTATTTTGAGAAAGTCCCCAATCCCAGGCCACAATTCACGTAAGTTGGTTATCCCACTTTTACCAAGTCACCTCCCATAAAATTTTGGTGGTATAGTTTCATTCTCTCTCTCTGTTTCTCCACATATATATGCATATATACATATATTTGTACATGTATACATGCATATATTGAACATATACACATATATATATACATATACATGTATGGATGTATACATATATCTTCACTTTGAGATGATAGAAATTATTTTCTAGATAAAAATATCTAAGGAATCTACAAATCAGCTACTAGAATTAGGAAGGAAGTTTAACAAAGTCATGCAATGTAATATGAAAACACAGGCTACCAGTTATATTTTTATATTAGAAAATTCCAAATAATTAAAAATTGAAACTGTAAAATACCAATTGAATATTCCAATGGGAAAAGATCACAACTTCTATAAAAACTTTGAAATCAATTGCATAACTAAATCTAAGAACTAAAATTAAAAAACAATCTAGGAAAAAAAACCCAGAATGTGCAAAAATAATGACAAATTTGAGTCAAGTAAGGAATTATTGGTTGCAAAAATATTCATCAAAATAAATGTTGATAAAATGAACTTTATCAAAATTAACTACTTCTGCACTTCAAAACACCCCATTTTAAACATGAAAAAGCAAGACACAGACAGGAAGAAAATATTCCCAATATATAATAAATGGCTTGCAGCCAGAACATATAAAGAACTTTTAGTTCAATGATAGAAATCCCAACTAGACAATAGGCAAAATGTTTGAATAGACACTCCCCAAAGAAGTTAACTAAAGCGCAAACAGCACGGAATAAAGTCTCAACATCACTAGTCAGTGAAGAAATCCAAATTAAAACGATAATGACATACCATCCCATGTACATTAGAAGGGCTAAAATTCAAAAGACTGGAAACACTGAATGTTAGGGAGAATTGCTGATGAAAAATTAAAAGTTCCAATACCTTTGGATAACAGTTTCATGAAATTAAACATATGCCTAGCTTATTAATCCCAGTATATTTTATTAAGTATATTTTACCCAGCATATTGAATATATACCTAACATTTGCAATTGAAATGGAAACACATGTCCAGATAAAAGTTTATGCACAAATGTTGGTGGAACTTTGACTGCAGCCTCTTAAACTGACAGTAACAGACATGTTATTCAACAGGTGAATGGAAAAATTGTGGTATATCCATATGAATGGAAAACACTCACATTATGATACACACAACAATATGTGCAAATCATAGATGCCATATATTAAGTGAGGCAAAAGGCTGCATACTGTAAGATTTTATTTATGCGACATTCTATAGAAACAAAAAATCCAGGACAGCAGCGTGAACAAGGGTTGCTACAAGCGGAGGAAGGGCATTTTCTGCAGGGATGTATGTATATATATATATATATATATATATATATGTGTATATATATATATATATATGTTATATATTTTTTAAAACTTGACTGTGGTGATGGTTACACAATGCATACATTTATCAAAAGTTGCAGAATTGTTTACCTGCTGTGAAAAAAGATCCTTTTTGTAAAATACACTCAAAGTGAGTTTTAAAGAGCAGTGTTTAAAAGAAATGTATAAGCAAAGCATGTATTTTTCCCCCACATTAACATATGGATTTAGACCATCGTAAACAAAATTCAGACAGATCTTTTTGGGGGAGAGAGAATGAAATTCAACAAAATTATTTACAAATTTCTGTGGAAAAACAAATTGCTAATAATGCCCAAGGAAGCTAAGAAAAAGAAAATAACGAAGAAAACTGCTTTTACTCTGCATTGTTGATTCAAGATTTCCAATCTGACTAGTGTGCGTGTGTGTGTGTGTGTTTGTGTGTGTGCGCACGCCCATACGCAGGTATGTGTATTCATTTTGTTGTGGGCAGCAGGTAGATTTGAGGAAAAGAGACAGAAACCTTAGCAGACGTTGTCAGGAAAGAGAATATAGTTAAAAAATAAAGCAACGCTAAGTCCCATTTTCTTAACTTAAAATATATGTATATATATTTAATTCTCCATAAGTAAAGAGATTTTTTCATACACTGAAAAAGGAAAAATGGGCTTAAATTTTAAAAAGAACCTCCTTATTCATTAACAACAGGATGAATGTAAATGTTTTTAAATGTCAGGATATAAAGTGCATATTTACCTAACCTTGGAATGCAGACGAATTTCAATGATGACAAAAAAATGATTCCTTTCAACCTTTCCTTTTTTCTGTTTGTTTCTCTGCACATAGCAATATGCCAGACATTGCACTAAACATTTGAGGGGTGGGATCAACAATAAAAGTTTTGTTTTTTAACTTGCCTTACTTTCTCTCTGTGTAGAATTTAACAATACATAAAGTTGCAAAAAAGTAAGTAGGAGTCATGTCTTGAAATGAGCATGATTACTCCTTGGAATCAGTTTTTACTCACATATTTTCTTTACTCACATTCATATGTGCAGATAAAATTGGCATAAATACTAATAGCACAGATGCCCTTGTGCCTTCACCTTCTCAGTCAATCTCCAAGTCTGTTCTTCCAGGTAACCCATGGTAACAACCTACAAGTTTCTCCTTACTCTTGTAAGTCTATACATACCTGCACTTAGAATTCCCTATAACCATTGATATGTGTAGTTTTGTTCATGCATTGTTTTCCCTTGTTTGATTTATGAAATGGACTCTTACATACTTTTCTGCACTTGATTTTTCCTGCTCAGTGATGCCTCATAGCAGGTCCTCAGAGTCACTGAATGTAACACCAATTCCACCTTTTAAATGCAAGCACATCATTTATTGGCAAAACCAAACCCTACTTTCTTTAGCCATTCTGATTGGCAGGCATTTGCTATTTTCCTCTTCTGACCAGTGCAAACAATGCTGCGATCACCCTCCCTCCCTGCACATCTGTCCTAATGTATTCATCGTTTTACAGCAGGATAAATGCAGGACTGAATGGCGTATTATATATTTCTAAATACTAAACAATGTTTCCAGATTGCCTTCCCAAATGGTTGGAACATTTCACATATTCACCAACAACATAGGAAAGCATATATTTTCCTCAGCCCTATCAATATTAGTTGATAACAGATATTTTTATTTTTCATGTAAATATCATTGTTAATCTAATTTGCATTTCCTTGTCTATTATTAAATTACTTTAAGCAGCAAAAAGTAAAATTTTTTTATTATAATAAAAACTAGACAAGCGTACCCCGGTATAGTAGGCATTAGTTCTGCCACCTCCAGCATGCCCAATCTACATACATCCCAAGGACCCAGGTTTGTGTCCCAGAACAGGGCCTGTGGGAAAAACCAAGATGAACAACTAAATAAAATAAAGCACTTCTTCCTCCTCTCTCTTCCTGCCTGCCTACTTGTCTTCATTTGTGCCTGTACCCTTCCTTTAAAAAAATCAGAGGCCGTCATTATGACTATTATTCTTATCTATTATTCTTATCTGTTTTTGCATAACAATCCAAAAGAAATTCCTGCAATGATGGCAATGCTCTGTATTCAATAGTATCCTATTGGCAGTCACTAGTCACATGTAATTATTAAGCAGTTGAAATTTGACTAGTGTAAATGAGGAGTTAAAATTTTTATTTTATTTTACTTAAATTCAAATAGCCAAGTATGTCTGGTCACTACAATGTTGGATAGAAGAGTTCTAGAAAAGGCTAAACAGAAAGCTGTGTACCAAATAATTGGTGCAAACACTGAAAACTACACACACATTTCTCATTTTGATGACCATATGTCTTGAAAACTCATCATATTGTAAAAAGTGCTTTAAGTACTAAGCAACAATTGTTACTATATATGAGCTAAATATATAAAAATCAACAGTTATTAGTCAAAACTCTTGGAAAAGAATTAGGCAAAAATATTTCCATTCACAACACAACAACTATGATAAAACACAAAAAATAAATTTAATGGGAAAATCCCAGGACCTATACAACACAAATTTAAAATTATAATCAAAAGAGAAAAACAAAGCCAAGCAGCTGGGAACTTATGCCATGCACTTGGATGTGAAGACATGCTATCATTTATATTAATTTTTCTAAAATTAATCTATATATTTAATACAATTTCAACTAAAATTCCAAAAAGTTGAAATGATCCTAGATTTCACATGGAAGAATATGCTTAAAACTTGATCAGAGAGTGTGGGGGAGAGAAATGAATGGGCACTTACCTTTTGACTTACCAGAATCTTACCCAAAGTCATTATAATAAAAATCAACATAGTGTTAACATATGAATAAACAAACTGGTCCATGGAAATCAACTGAAAATCTGCAGTTTGATCCCAGCCTCTGAGAAGTTTTTAATTGACAAAGACAGAGATTACATCAGTGTGAAAAAAATGAATCAAATAATCCTGGAAAATCTGTTTGTCCCACAAACCTAGGCAAAACCAAAAAGTTCAAATAAACATACAACTATTAAAAGAAAATCAGAAGGTGATTCCAACAATACAGGGATTAATGTAGACTTCCAAAATAAGAAGAGAAACATTATTTCTCATGTTCATATTCAGTTTTTCACTAAAATAAGTAAGCAAAAGACCATTTCATTTTTGACTGAAAAAGTTATATCCAATTCTCTACAAATATATAACATTTGTTTGGAAAAATGTAAGTCAATATTACAAATGATAGATCTAAAAAATAATATTTAGAGTGAAATTCATTTCCATACTGCAAAGTAATTCAGGCAAAATAATTAGAAATAGACAAATAAGCCAATCTGAAATTTTCTTTAAATGAGGAGGAGTCACAAAGATAACATTCGCAAAAGACAGAAGTTCAATTCACCTCTGGTAGAAGATTCCTGATCTGCTAGTCTCCTCTTCATTGACAGACAGGGCCAGCTGACAACTTCTGCATACATTGGGACAGTCATCACATGGCTACCACTTCTACAAAATGCTGTGGAAAATACGTGATTTTTACTTCATGCAATGTCTTAAAAAAAATCAGAAGAAAAGGCAAGGTGTTTGTTGCAACTACACCCCCAGGGGTAGACACACCTTCCTACCAGATGCTCCCAATGCTTCAGGTCAGGTAAGATGGGCTGGCCCATCTGACACCACAAAGCACAGCCAGATCCACAACAACCTTGTGCTCATAGAACCTTAGGAAATTGGAGGGACCTGGCCTCCCACTCCTCTGCTCATGCTCCTCTCAACAGCACTAACAGGTGACTGCCCAACTTCCACTTGACAACCAGCAGGGTACTCATGCCACTCAAAAAGGCTAACTTCTTCCCCTGGAGCTGGAACCTCAGTTGTTCCTCTGAGTTCTCCAAAATGGGAATGTTCCATTCCATTGGCATCTCTGAACAAATGGGACCAGTGAGACCTCACTCTGGCCAGAGGGAACCCATGAGCTTCAGCAGCATGCTAAGTCCTCACCTGGCCCTCAGAGCAGTCATCTCTGCCTTGTCAGGCCACCACACTTACCTGAGACAGAAGAGTAAGATCAACTGCTCACCTCCAACTCATGTTCACTTTATCAGTTTCTCTGGATAATTGTCCAAGCATCAGTATTTTGAAATGCTCCCCGGTGATTCTGATCATCACCAGGCTTTGGGAAACCCAGAGGAGATTTAAAGAGTTATAACACTTTGATTGGGATTGGAAGTCCACCCTGCCTTCCTCTGACAACATCAAACAGTGAAAGTCCCCCATGGTCCCTCCTAAAAGTTATCCTAATTGAATTTGAGCCTCACAGCAGCTCTTCTAGTGATGTGTTTCACTACTGAAGACAAGGAGTCACTGAGGTGTAAGGGGGTGATATTTTCAGGACAATGTATGTGCAGAAAGCCTGCACTGAATCCTACCTAGAGCCTAAATTCTCAACCAATAGTCAGTTTAGATTTGAACTCAGCCTAGCCAGGATTTCTCCTCAATCTTTCTTCCTGGAATCAGGATGGAAGGACTCAGGGCAGTGTCGAGACTTTGCTCAGTCTCTGTCCATGCACATTTGTTGAGTTGTATAAGGTCTGTTCGGTTCTTTTCTTATATCCAAGTCCACTGGGAGACCATCAGCAGAGATGTCTACATCTCCCACCTGTGCCCAATCCCATGTCTGTGAAGCTGCAGCAGTGTGTAGCATCTACGCACTCCCGAGGAGCACAAGACCCTCACAGGCAGGACAGCTCAGCCTGAGTTATCACCTATATCATCTGAGCCCTTACAGGGCTCTAGGGAATGGCAAGACACTTGTCCCCAAATGGCATCATCTTGCAGCTGGGCCTGCTGCACTATGGCCAATGCTTGCCAGAGTGTGGGGTCACTCAAGGCCTTTCCTTGACAGATCCTGTGTGGGCTCCCTGGAGCCAACACCTGCTCCATCCAGGAGAAAGGAATGAACAGCCTATCCCTTGCTTGTAACTCACCCTCATCCCAGGAAGTGTATTCGGCTCCTCTTCTTTGGAGAAAGAACTGGGCACTGGTCCAGCAAATACTCTTCTATACTTACTTTTAGAATCAAATATTGATGTTTAGGAGCACAAAAGCTTAAAAATAAAACTGCATGTGTTTGCCTTTGAATTTTGAGTCTCGGTGTGTGGGGATGGTGAATGGAAATGGGGAACAAAAGAAATTACTGGGACTGATGGTTTAAAAAAATTAATGCTGGGAAATATCATCACACCATGGTAAAAGTACATGAGTTTCTAAGGTGTCAGGGCGAACTAGTGTCAGAATTTGGACCAGAACACAGAGATTCTGGCAAAGAGCTAGCTATCAGCGGGCTAGGCTATGTCTTTACTAACTTATGTCTCTGACTTCATCCTCCACCTGGTGAATTCTCCAGGATAAGGCATTGCTGACTCCCTTTGTGCCATGAAAATGCCAAAGATGGCAAGGAGACCTCTCCTTCTCCAATTGGATGTCTGGGTGAGTCTAGAGGAGAGAAGCATCCCTCCAGCTCAGGGCGCATCTCCAGGGAGCATCAGCTTGCTGCGTGGGGACAGGTCCCCGGAACTCGGGCCTGGAATGCGGGCCTGAGCCGCTCCACCTCGGGAGACATCCCGCCATCAGATACCTCCCGCCTCCCACCCAGGGAGACTGGCAGGCCTCACAGTACCGTGCAGGCAAGAGTGAGTGACAGCCCGGCTCTGACGGGCGATTAATTCCGCACTTGCTGTCACTCACTCACGGCCCTGCCACTCAGCCGCTCTCCAGTGCCCCTGTCGACTGGCAGCGCACGTTGTCCTGACCTTACACATCATTGGGTATAATTGCCAGGGGCTTGCTAATTATTATCATTAATGCCTTGTGTGCACACGCGGGAGTGCCTTTTGCCCCAACTCACTCATCACAACAAAGGTTGCACCCGTGGAACAGCACTCAAAAGCCTGGCATGCCAGTGACTTCTGAGCCAGGCTTTGAGAGGGCGGAGGCCACTCTCTATGCTGAGGTTGTCTGCACTTACGGTGTCTGGCACTGCATCCAGTGCGGCTGGCCCTTGTGCTGAGGTCTGCCCCTAGGGCATTCCAGGAATCCGACTTCTGAAGAGCCCCACCTTTGCAGCCTGGAGACTCCTTCCCATTACCAAGTGACCTGGAGCCAGAACAGGCAGTGGGAATCTTCAAGCACATGCTTTCTGGATATTCCAGAAATTAAAGCCAGGCGTTCCTGAGGGATTCTGTTATCCAAACTCTTAGCTTTCTAAATAAGGAGACTGACTCAGAAGTTTCTGAACCAATTTCTTTATTTCATGAGTGCCTAACTAGGATTTGAAAGTCCCCTAGAAGTATTCACTATTCTTAGATATTCAAAGCAATTATATGTATTGAGTAAGTACAAGCTAGGAACTGCTTCTTTTTTTCTGATTTGTGTTTTGTTTTTATTTATTTACCAAAATGGCTCCCAGTGTTAGTTGTTGTTGTTAAATGCATACAATTCCCAGATGTTATTCTGGCATTTTTACCATTTTTTTGAATTCATTTATTCCTCATGACAATGACAATTCTATAAGTTATGTGCTATTTCATTGTATATGAGTCAAACCTTTTTCTTTTGTGAAGGAACTGAGGCACAGAAATGATAAATAACTTGCCCAAGGTCATCGTATTTTATTTCCAAGTTTTCATGCAAGGAATAAATGCAAGAATTCCAGGCACAGAGGCTGCACTCTGAATCACAGCCTTCTATTGTCATAAAAGTAATTCATTCATTTAATTGATTAATAATTACGTGTATATATGTTTGTATTGTCTGCTGTGTGGATGCTGCTCATGTATATTGGGAATATAGTGGAAGAAAAGATAGATAAAATCTCTCCCCTCATAGACCTTATATTCTGGCAAGGAAAATTGAAAATAAATAATTGAGTGAAAAGAAATAATTTCAAAAAGTGAAAAGTATCTTCAAGGAAATAAAACTGAGTGATGCAATAGTAGCTAAAAGGAATTTCCTTTAGAGAGGTTAGGAATGACCTTGAAGAGATGACAAGGACACACTGTATGAAAAGTCAGGGCAAGAGCTGTCCAGAGAAAAGGAATAGCAAATACAAAGGAAATGGGTCACTTATAAGCTTGACACATATGATAACCAAGAGCAGAGAGATTTTAAAAATGAAAGAAAAATCATTGGATGATGGATGGGTGGATGGATGGATGGATGGATGGATGGATGGATGGATGGATGGATGGACAAAGAGATAAGAGCAATGCATGAACTCAGAGTTTCAGAAAATCTTCACCCTCTTCTTTCTGTTCCTCATCTGTTACAACCGCATAAAATAAAAACAATTACCTAAATATCTATAGCCAAAAGAAACTACTTTCAGTAAAGAAGGATATAGATTTAGTTTTAATAATAGAGTTTGTGTGTGGCTATACCTCAGATATACACATCTCTAAGTCAATGACTAGATACGACCACAGTGTCATAACTTTCAGCTTCCATACCCTATAAAATGCCTTGCTTTCAGCAGTCTGTGTTAACAGAGTGGGAAGGGATTTATGAACTATAGGTCCAAGAAGATCCTGTACATGAGCACAAAGTATGATACTATGGGAAATATAAAGAGGAATGTTTTAAATAAATTGATGACAGAATGAGCAAATGCCTTAAGGCTCCTGATTAAGAGATGTCTAAGGAGTAAAAGAAGGAAATGCTTCCCATTGTGTTTCTTAGTGATATTCCTATATCTACCTAGATTGTTCAAGGGTATTTAAAAACCCATGATGTGAGCTCAAAAGCTCAGATCACATTACAAGCTCAGAGGCTAACCTGAAAATTTTCTCTTACAATAAGCCGAAAATTTTCTCTTACAATAAGCCAAAAAATACACTCCTAAATACTCCATGGGTCAAAGAGCAAGTCTCAATGGAAATCAAAAATATGCAAAGTTGAATAAAAATTTGAAATAATAGATCAAAATATACAGCATGCTAAAGCAGTGCTGAAAGAATTGTATATCACTAACAATTACATTTGAAAAGAAGGAAAGTCTCAAAGCAGTAACCAAATTACCTACGGCAATAACAGAGAAGTGGAAGATCAAAGTAAACAGAAAGCAAGCAAAGGGGAGGAAATAATATTAGACTAGAATTAAGTGAAATTGAAAATCGGAAATTATTTTAATGATAACCTCTATCAATACTGATCAAATATCAATATAAAGAATGAAATGGGATATTCCAAAAACTCCTGTAGCCATTAAAAGAATGAAAGTGTAATATTATGGACAAGTTTACACTCAGAATTCAGCAACTTTGAAGAAATGTGCCAATTCTTTAAAAAGAATTACCAAACACAACCAAGATGAAACAGATAATCCTAATTTGTGTTATAACTATCAAGTAGGTTGGATTTAACAATCTTGTCACACAATATTTACTAGAACGTAAGAGAGCAATTGGCACTTCTAAATTCATTTTATGAGACTAATATTACCTAATATTAAAATCACACAGATAAATATAAGACATATCTAGTATAGACCAATATCTCTTATGAGTTGAAATGCAAATACCCTCAACAAAATATTAATAAGTCAACACTATAAAAAGCTAGACATAATCAAGTTGAATTTATTTCCTCAATGCAAGGTTGACTAAACATTCAAAAATCAGTCAACATAATGGACAATTATCAACAGGCTAAAGAGAAAAAAAACATGATTATAAAAATGAATGTGACAAGTCGTTTGACAAAATTCAAACTCATCTTTGATAAAATCTCTCAACAAAGTATTAACAAAGGTAGCTTTTCAATCTCATGAAAAGAATCCACAAAAACCTACATCTAACACCTTATTTATAGTAAAATATGCAATTATTTCCCTCTTAGAAAATAAAAATTGGAATGCCCACGATCTTCACTCACTCAAAATATTACTAGAAGTTCTAAATACTGCAATAAGGAAGAAAAGATACACAGATTGGAAAGGAAGGAATACAACTGTTCCTATTTTAAGAAGACATATTGTCTACATAAAAAAACAAATAATCTTAAAACACACATGTATACACACAAGTAATAACTAGAACTAATGAGTGAGAGATTCAAGAGCACACAAATATCAATCTCATTCCCATATGCTTAAATGAACATATGCAAATTAAAATAATATACAGTACATTCACAATTGTTCCCAAAAATTTGTAGATGTAAAATTTTAAATATGCACAATATCTGAAAACAAAAATATCCAATGAAAGAATTCAAAGAAGATCTAATTAAGTGGTGAGGCATGCCATGTTCAGTCACCAGGAGACCAAACACAACAAAGATGTCAATTTTGCCCAAACTGATGTTTTTCCAAAAAGCACATATGGACAAAATATTTTAATAGGCAATCACCAAATAAGACATACAAATGGTACATGAGCATATAAAAACATCATTAATACCAACATCATTAATCACAAAGAAATGCAAATTAAAACCACAATGGGAAGTGACTATGCACCTATTGAAGTGGCTAAAATAAGAAAGGATGATAATACCAAGTGCTGATGAGGAGGAGGAACAACTTGAACTCTCATTAAAAAAAACTATGGGAATATAAAATGATACCGTCATTTTAGAAATAGTTTATCATTCTTTTTAATATTAAACATGCATGTGTCATACAACCCAGAAATCCCATTCCTAGGAAGTTTGGGTGGAGGGTTAGGAACCAATTGTCCAGACAACAAGAAGCAGTCCTTTCCACATTCGACTTTCTCAGCAGATCCAAGTAGCTCATACACTTCAACCAAAACTCTGCTACTATCTTGAGATTAAAGTCTCTGTCCTTTAAGGCAAAACTGGAATGGAAAGCTACAGATGATCTTCCTAAGAAGACAATACATTATGGCACATGTTTTCTGATTCTTGCATTTCTGTCACCTAAGCAAATTAACACTAACCCAGTAATCATGGAATCTACAAGCTCAAATTTGCTGAGGTTGAGCAAGTGTGATATATAACATGGTTACTATTTAGTGTTAAAGCCCAGTTCTCTATTCTGCCATCCCAATTTAACTGGAGAACGGTTCCTGCAAGAACAAATAGAATGGATGTAGGAGGTGGACGATGAGAGGTATTTCCCCTGCAAAGTTTTCAGGCTAAAGTGCCAAACCACTGCCCTTCAAATACAATCATGGCATTCAAAATAGGCCCGGCCCTGAGCGACAGTCCCATGGATGGCCATTAGCTGGGAAGATGGTCCCCTTCACCTGTGAGGATGGCCCTCCAAGGTCCATGATCTGCATGGGTTCCAAGAATTGTTTAGTTATGTCTGTACCAATGACATTCCTATGAGAGATGTTGATCTGGTTGCTATCCATGACTATAAAACAGGTCCTTGAAAGAACTGTCTACTAAAGTGATATTTACCAAAAGACCTCACCATATCTGACAAGTAGAAAGGGATATGTTATCCAACCACCTTCACCCTCGATCCAGAGATCTCAGAGACAGCTAGAGGAAGTTCTCCAGTGCTGGAGACCCAGTTTGAAGTACCGATGCCCAAGGTGAATGTTCATGCTGCAGAGGAAGGCAGAATCAACTCATCGATTTTGCACTCCCACAATGGCTGCCAGGAGCCAGGTTACCTGGATCATGTGAGAAACTCATAGAATCAGAATCTTCAGAGCTCAGGCCATGGACTATGGTTTGGCAAACGTCATCTGGGGTCTCTAACACATAATCCTGGGAAGAATGAGCTTAAATTGTGGGTCACTTAGTGAAGTTTTCCTGACGTAACATGGTGCTAGAGAAGGTACATTCCGTGCTTTCGGAATCTCACAGGAAGGGGTAGGAGGGCTATCTGGGGCATCTGAGAATGTGGGTGAGAACCTTGGTGATGCAGGTGGCCCACCTGGAGGAGGCCTAAGCTGCCCCATGTAGCCCCAGACCCTCCAGCACAGGGGTCCTCTCGGCTCAGCAAGTCTTTTTCTAAACATAATAGAATTGTCAGAAGATGCCTATTTTCTGAGAGGGTGACTTACTGACATACAAGATATTGTGTTTCTGTTTTTTTTTTCCCCCCAGCTGTAAACAGTTGTTTCCAAAACAGAAGCCCTGAAAGGCACTCCTAACTCTACTTAGCAGGGTTGCTGGTTGTAAGCTGTCTGCATCCTGATTAAACATCCACTCCATAGGGGCAATTCGCTAAGAGGAGAGAACTTGGCATAAAACACTTGGAAGTTAGAACAACAGGTGTCATTGCAGGCACAGGCAATTCCTATTAGCACACTCTTTTTTTCTAAGAGATGAATCCTTTTTCAAAAGTAATGCTGCCAAATATAAAACCTACGTCTCCTCCTCCACCAGTCACTCTTTTAGTTACTGGGAATCAGTTCACAGAAAAGTTCAAAGCAGAAACTCAGATTTCGATCATTCGCCAACAACTGCTACACCCTGGGACAGGTCACACAGGGAACAGTGGCTCTTTAAATCATGTACGCGTTGACCGTGCCTGTGATCTCAATCCTCCCTGGTTGTTGAAACCATCTGGAAGCTCCCTCCATAGAGACATGGATTTCATTGTTCTGACATGAAACCAGGCAGGAGGATTATTTTTAGATACATGTTTTCTTATGTGCAGCAGGACTAAGGACCACTGGGCAAGAGATAGGAGATTGAGCAAGAAGAATTAGTTAAGCAAAACTTTACTGAGCAGCCACTAAATATTAGGCACAATGCTTGAAGTTTGGTGCATTTTCCCCAGGGTGGAAAGCTGAAATCTTATGCTCTTTGCTGGTACTAATATCCGAGATGAACTCTAGGCATCCTATTTTATTCAGGCGGGACTGCAGAGCTAGACGCAACCTGCAGCTGCGAGAGTAAATCTCTTAGCGACAAGGGAGGATCGGCGACAGCAAGAGATATGAGCACAAAGATTGTACATTAAAGAAATCTCCAGCAATTCCAGGATATTGACAAAGGTACATGCTGATACCAAAGAGCATGTAAGGATTTTAATACCACATTTCCAATTATGGCTAGAGCAGCATAATTAGGTACTAAATTACAATGTTAATATTCATTTGAACAAATAAGTACTTGTAGTGGTAGCGTCAGAGCCCTGGGAGGGCAGCCGAGGAGTTGATTAAATGACCACAGAGTTTCTTTGAACAAGTTTTGTCCTAGGTTTGGTGAGCTCGGCTCTGAGCAAAGTCTTTAGAGGTCACTACGAGAATTGTGGCTGGTGTCACTTAGCCTTTGGTAGCCACAACCCAAGAAGGCAGGGTCGAGGGAGTCAGCGTAGGAATATTTGGAAAGAACAGCACCTCTGATGTGCTGGGAAGGAACTGTGGAAAGAGGCCAGGAGAAGGCCCCCATGAGGAGGGCCCTGCAGGAAGGAGCACAGCTATGACGTGCTGCGCAAAGTCCTGAGTTCCACGGGCAATTTTTCTAGCAGAAACAGAAGGAAAGGGTCTCGCTGAGGTCTCCTATTATTGTGGGCTTATCTATTTATACCTCCATTTCACCCAAAAAGAGTCTGAGGTGGGTTTTACCTGTCATCTGCACGGAAATTAAAGTCATTTCCTAAAGGGGACCAAAGCAAATTGAAGTAATGAGAAGGAAGGAGGTTAAGAGAGAAAGAGAGAGAGGGAGAAAGAGAAAACACACACATACAGTTACAAATTTGAGTTCCTTTCTGAAGTCCGAGTCTTAAATAGCCTATACTTCTCCTTTTACCCATTTCCCCCGGAATTGGTTGTCTTCCGACACAATTTCTTTGGGCTTCATACAATAGGTAAGATTCCATATTGAGCAATACTAATTAGCTGGGGCCATCTCCAGTACATAACAAAAGCAAATCTATCACCAGCTGAGGGAAGAAAAAAAAAAAAAAAAACACTCCTCTGCTACCCCAAACCCCAAAACACATAAGCTCAGCATTTTAACTGGCTAGGGTAAGAGCCATTATTTTCATTAATGGAGCTCATTTTTATTTTATTGGGCTTTTTTACTATCAGATTAAAAGCATGTTTTTATTGTAGTTTTTTCTAATGCAATCTTGGATGATGTGCTCAGAATGAATGGAATAGTTATTGTTTTAATTATTTTTTCATTTTGTGTTTTTATTTTGTTTGTTCCTTTTATTTACTACTCTTAAGTCTCCCATAATAACACGGACTCGGGGTGCTTGGAGGCCTCTGGTCGGCACCCTTGCACTAGTGAGCGTGTGCTGGGGGCCACGGACTAGGACGAGGCTGGCACACGGGCACTCTCAGAACCTGGGGGCACCCACATCCACAGCCCAACCCTCCCAGAGAGGGCACACAGGGTGAGGCCAAGGGTCAAGTCCCCTCCGGCTGCCACAAACCTGCAGCACCAGAAGCACCAGCTGAAACTGAAATTGAGCAGCTGAGTTTGTTCAAGCTGAAAAAAAATACTAGATACATAAATCCCCAAACTTGATGGAGGGCTTGAGGACGGGCTTGTCCAGTCCACTTGTGTGACAAGACCCTCACGCTCCTTGCACCCGTTCTCCGCTGTGATGGAAAGTTGCAGAGAGACTCATGCCTGTTATTTTTGCCAGGCTCCTGGCTCTCCCTGCAGCCTCACACCTCCTTCTTTTGTGACTGATTCCTTTGCCTACCTGGCCCCACAGCAGGGTGGTCTCCGAAGTCCTTTCCAGCTTACCATCCTCTTTGGCATGTGATTTTAAATCAAGCACAGATCTGAAGACCATCCTCGCAGTCTCCTCAAAGGGTGACCATCAGGCGCAGGATACAATATCAACTCGTTTGCAGCTCCCAGGAGGTCACTGGGATCTGACCCTCCTCTCTTCCTTGAGGCTCAGCTGTCCTCCTCTGCCCCTGTCATCTCCCTCCAGTCACCCCTGGAGGCTCCCCCATGCCTTTTCCTGACACTGTTTCTACAGGGGATTCTCAGAGGTACCCTGCTTCCCTCTGTTGGGACCCTGGCTCCCTGGGCTCTCACCTACCTTCATTTACATGTCACTCCTGACCTTCCCTTCTCTCGGACCAGGGTTCAGATGGGACTCTGACACTTACCTCTGTGATCCTGAATAAGTCACCTCACACCTCTGTGTCTCACTCTCCTCTGAAATGAGAGAGCACAGTACAATCTGGGACTGGGCATGAGGATTAAACAGGGCACACCTGTACAAGCCACAGAGAAAGAGCACACTCATGAATTGTCTGGATAATATTCCATTATATATTTTGTATCACATAACTTTAATATGTAATATTTATTACGAGTAGTCTATTATTCCTGGAAAACCACAGCAGAAGCCTGTGCGCAGCACAACCTGGGGATTGAATCTCAGGGTCTCATCTCATGTTCCACATCCTGCTGATGACACACAAAATTTTCTTTTGAAAAGTGCCTGGCCCACGACTTTGTTATCACCTGCAGCACTTTTTAAAGGTAAGGAAGATTTGGCAAAAGCAGTCAGCTGAAGTCTGTCTAACTTAGATCAAGAATTCCTGCCTGACTGGCCCCATATTGTTCCAAGATTCTGGAGCAATGGAATCCCATTTGCTATGGAAGTCACACGTGCACAGTGGGAAGACAATCTACCAATCCGCAGAGTCAGAGGCTTCATGACTGGTGCCCAGGAAGCCATAGAGCCCTGGCACCAGAGTGTGGGTCGTGATAAATGGCCTTCTTTTGTTTACGCGACTTTAAATGTGCTACTGTCTCCAAGCTAGGAGAGCTCTCTCCAAATTGTCTTTTTGGGAGAAAAAAAAAATCCTTTAGTTTCCATGTTCATATCCCTGAAGGGAGCAGCATCTTTTGTTAAGTGGAGTTTTGTTTCCAGAAATTAGTGCTAGGATTTTAACTGTGTTTCATATTCTTTTTCAATTGTCAGGTAAAATGCTCATTGGGAAAGAAGAAGCTTGGTCAAAATGGCACATGAAGGAATTGAGTTGGTGATTCAATATTCACAAAGAAGTGAACTGGGTAGGGTTTTTATTTTTGTTTAGAAACAAAATGATCTCAGCAGTGTTCTGTTGGTCTGGGGAGGGCTGGGAGCAGAAAACCTGGGTTCCGAGTTTACCCTGGAATGGAAATTCCTGATTCTTCCAAAGAATGCAAGTAGCAATAAGCAAGCCCTTGGTCAGTCACCTCCGGGTTGGACATATCCAGGGCTTTTCAGTTTGTTCCCAATTAGCAAGCATTTGCTGACCATCTAGGAAAGGCCCAGACTGCTCCTGTGTTAGGGATACAGAAGGAACAAAAGAGCCCTAGGTGTCTTCTAACAAATTCTTCTTGACCACCTGCCAAACATCCAGGACCGAAGCACTCAGCCTGGGGACATGCAGTTTCTCTCATTGTGCTCATTCCCAGGTGGAGACACAGTGAGTTAAAGCAATGGGAGGTCTCTGTCAAGGGGACAATGTCAGACATTCAGACAATGTCTGAATGATGAGACAAGGCGGGAAGGACGCTAGTACTCCTTCCTCTACATTGCTCCCTCATTTGTGTCTTTATTCTGGCTGGATGATGCCAATTCTGACCCATCAAGAGTAGCGTAAAGCAGGAGATAAAGGCAATCAAGACAGAGCCTGCAGTGTTGCCTCCCTTTTAAGGGGGCTTCTCAGGCATCGCCAGGCTACAAAGCGCACGCCCAAGGCCACAAAGGGTGCTTCGTAAGGAGGCCTCTGCTGCACACGCACGCGCGCGCACGCGCACTCCTGAAGAGCTCCCGGCACAAACTACTACCGCATGCGCACAGGAAGTCCTGGATTTAATGGCGAGGCTCATCTTCTGCGACATTCCCAAGGCTCCATTTTTCATTAAGCAATTTTTAAAGAGTTTTATGACCCCATGAACAATAATTTTTTTTAGTGAAAGCAGACTGAATTGTAAGTGGCAGTAATTACACCAAACTAATTGTAGGCAAAATTAGTAAGAGGTCAGATCTTTTTGGCTGCAAAAGAAAATATATGCTTGGATCACACCTTAAATAATCTCTAGGAAATCAATTCATCATGGAAAAAAGAAATCTTCCTAAATTAACACTAGGCCTCTCCTAGAACATGTGCAAGGAATAAGCTTTCCTTTTTGGTTTTGGCTTTTGTTAGCTGCCGTGTATGTGTGTTTATGTATGTATAAACACTCAAATGCGCACACTGGTGTGAGTGGAGGGGACAACATGAAGGTTTTACAGTATCAGTACAGATGACTAAATGCCACCTTAGTAGGGCACAGGGTATGAAGGGTTAGTGAATCCTAATCCTCTGAGAACTTTCACTGGGTCTCTGTCCATCTCAATCCTCCTCACGCAGGTGGGTTGATCTCCCTTTAGAAATGTCTCCCCCAACAATAGTGAGATTAGAAATATGGCCGTGCTTGCTTCGAAGGGTCTTTTTAGCATGGGATGAGCATTTGGCGATACCAGTACAGAGACCATGCATAGCTGACTGATGTTCCCACAGTGGTCAGACTCATGATGACTCAGATCCTTTGTGGACTAATGTTCACAAAAGTGGAACCATGTTGTTCATGGGATTTGAGTCCCAAGCTCTACCCATGGCTAAAATCCTGCATAGTAGAATCGCCCCTGAGATCCTTTGGTGAGGACCAAGTAGGAAGTTGACATTTTATCTCTCAATTCATCTTCAATTGTTGGCACCATTACCTGCTTCCAGAGGAGACTAGCAGCAGAAGTAACTGGTTTCTGTTTCTAGCCCAGAAAGCATATCTCTTTAAACCCTAGAGTTCACTCAGCTTGGTCCAAGGACATGCCATCAGAGAAATTTAGACCTGAGACCCATATAAAGAATGATCAGACTCAAGCCCATAGCCACTTCCCCAGACCACCAGTACTCTGATTGCAATGAGGTCACCACACTCTTCAGCCTAGTCAAAAATTTTTTCTCTGACCCTTGAAATTGAAAGACTTAAATAATTGTATCATGGATTCCACTGTCAGCACCACCAGAGTAGAAGTGTCTCCAGCCTAAATTTGCATGAAAACATGCAGTGAATTTCATAGTAAGAAAATAGGGCCCTTGAATACTGAGATTACGCTTTGAACAAAACATGAATCACTGCACGTCCCACCTGGGGAGGGACCAGAGCAGCCCCTCACTCTAATGTAGGACAGCTTTACAAAATACCCCAGGGGATATTAGGATGTGTGAATTGGCAAGAGGGTAGAGATCAGGCTTCTCTCAGGTACACATGCACCATAGATGTTGGCATCTCTCCGACTTGCATTGAACGCTTGGTGGACAGAATTAGCCACAGTTTCTGCACATGCATCCAGTGATGACGGGTACAGCCCCGCTGAGGCAGGAGACTCAGTAGAGGTTCTTCGAAGTCATCTCCTCTCTTTGCTTTTAGGGTCCTTGGTAATGTTAATATCGCTTTTGGTAGCGCATGCCCAGTGACTCACTGATTCTCAGCCTGTCACATCTTGTATGACTCTGACTGCTAGAAATGTCACCACCAAGTCTAAACTTCAAAAGCCCTTCTGAAGTAAAAACCATTTTCGATACATGTTCATCAGCCATTTCTGGCACATCTTCCTGACCACTTCCACCCTTCAAACTACTGTCAAGTCTGGGCGTCCACATCCTCTGGAGGCAGCATGGCCCCCTCGAACAGTGTCACAGACCAAAGCCTGGGGAAGGAGGTCTTTGGATTGGAACGTTGGAGTGCTGGAAATTGGAAATGAAAGTCAGAGGTACCAGTTTTTGCCAGGATTTCCAGAGAGTTGAGCACTAGGGAGTCTGTTCCAGTGCAGCAAGGTCCTTGTGGACCTTTTCTCATGAAAGGCGTTCTCAATGAGTCATCTCCTTTAGCTTAGTTCACAAGATCCTTTGTGTCCCAGCTCTGCCTACTGCTTCTAGCTTCATATTCCACCACAATCCAGTCATCTGAGACCTTCGCGGTATCTTTGACCTTAATGTGATCTTCCTCTGGAGCCACCTCCCTGCTACATTTCCCTCCACCTCAACAGTAACCTCTCAGCCTTCAAAGCCACTCAGGCATCACAGCCTAAGGAGTAGGAGGCATGGGATTTCTCATCTTTCATGTGGATGGGTCCCTACTCTATTCTTTATAGACCACAGAGCTTTCATCCTCATACTGTGTTTTATAATTATCCAATCCATGGCTCTCCCAAATTCACCAGGCCTTGAGTCCCCCTCAACCCCAGCAGGTGTGTGTCTGTGATCCCATTCTCCAGCCCCATACCTGCCAGGGTGGACAGTCAGTAAGTGTCAGTTAAATGAATGAAGGGGCCACACTGCCTCCAGGACACTCTTCAGTGGCCATATTTGGCTATCAGTCTATTTTCTTTATTCAAAATAAGCAAGACTCATGGGGAGACATCACCTAGGATACCATCACTTTTAGAAAATTCCAATCCATGGCTGAAAGCATAATTTGGATCATCATTCTGGCTACCAAGTCAGGACGATAGCCATACTTGACATCAATGAGGAAGAGGAGGAGGAGAGAAAAGAAGGAGGAGAAAAAATAGGAACAATCAGATATAAGAAACCAACTCCCCAAGCATCTCGTGGGAGGCAGGGATTCCTGCAGACCCCAGGCCCCCAGGGAGAACAGCTCCAGTAAGTCCTCAGTCAGATCCATTTGAGAAAGCTTCCCAGGAAGAAAACCCAGTCTGAAGTTCAAGTTCTAGAAGAGACAATACAGCTGCACTAACTCAGATACATTCTGAGATCTTTCAGCAGTGACTTCAGCCAAGTAGCTACAGGAAGGGCCCTCAGAGATACAAAATCTAAGAAAAATAGTCCTGGCATCTAATTACAACAATGCCGTTTGCTGCTTTTATCTGTAATTGGACTGTGTAGTCTTCATTCTAATTTACTTTACATCTAAACTCTGATAATCAAGACAAGCAGAGCAGAATGGTCTCTAACTGGCTATCCTACTGACACCCGTTAATGCCTAATTATAACAACTAAATTAAAGATGCGACTGTAAAGAGGTGGAATATCAGTTTGAAGCATTTAATTCTGTGGAAAGAAGTAGAGATTTCAAATCCTAAGTAAGAAAATCAATATTACACCTCATTATATTGGTATTGCTAAACAGATTAATGAAATTAAGTATTTTGTTGTGTTGCTTTTCTATTTTCCAATGTTATCCTGATGCCACAATGGTTGGTAATGAAGGAGTACTGCAGGGGAGGAAGTCTAAATTGAGAGCCAATTTATACACCGAAATTGGGAGATAGCTAATCTCGTTTGTAGAGCAAAGGTTTTCTTTTGATAGGGTTAGATTTTTAGATAGGCATCGTGGGTCTGGACTTTGGCAGTCTCATAGAACAAAAATAAATTCTACTCAAAGCCAAGGGAAGGTGCTCTCTTTCCTCTCCTTGTAGGCAAATGTGACAGGGAGCTCAGTGACAGTGCTTGTGGTCACACACTCTCGAGTTTGGGATGAATACTCTTGAAGCCTCAGATCCAATCACATCCCACCAATGCCAGGCTGAAGTCAGCTACCCATGAAAATGTACCATGTGCGAGCCAGAGGGAAGTTGGGCAGACGAAGAGATTTACTGGGTCCCTGAAGCCATTCACTTGGTTGGAAACTAGAGGAGAAGCTGTAAGAAGAAACTGCTGTTTGGATTTTATGGCAAAGCTTGGAGCTGGAAGGACTGAAGTTTGCCTAGGGAAGGTGTGCTGTACCTGGGACAGGGGAGCAATGGGCACCATTTCCTGGCAGCCATAGGCCCAGCCAACCTGCTGAATGAAATGCTAGATTTTTAATGTCTATTTTATTGTTGATTATTTCTGCCCAATGTCTATGTTTTTTAACTCAAAGTCAAGAAGGGAGTCAACAAAGCAATGAGCAGCAAATACTGACTGATTGTGTCACCATATGGGACATCCATCATAGTCCCCATGCCAAAAAGATGCACAAATATATATCTTTGAAGAGTCCATAAACCTTGCAAGAGAGACTGGCCATTCTAAAGACTCTAGAGATCTGGAATTGGATATACTGACCATTGAGCTCCTGCACATGAGCACCTTGAGGGTGATGGGGCTGGAGACACAGAAAGGAAGCAGGCAGAGGTCCTGTGTCCCTCACCTGACATTCACAGATGACCGTGAGGGCTGCAAGATCCAGCAGGCAGAGGGGAACACAGAGTCTGATCTCAGAGGAAAGCAGAGCTTCAGTCTACTTCTTCCCACATCCCAGATCCTAGACTCAAGAAAGATGGAATGGCAATGCCAACTGACTTTTAAATTGTCATTTTTGAAAAGAGAAGTTTGTTTTGAATTTTCATGTCCCATCATCTTTCCCAATTCCTGGGGCCATTACCCATCTCTTAAGCACATGACAGGACTTGAAGGCAGGCCGGATTGTGCCTTGGAGGCAGCAATCACCAGAGCCGGAGAGGTCAATGAGCAGCCTGCTCAGAATGGGACAGCATTGCTCCTGATCCTACAGGGCCAGACGTGGCTCTAATTGTCCCGGTGCTGCTGGCACGCAGAAAGCCAATGCCATAACCTTCCACCAGGCCCGCCTCTCAGCTGCACAAACAAAGCCAAATAAAAACTGCTGGCGGCCGCTGGTCCCACTGCGACAGATGTGGTGTCTCTGCACCATCTTGTCTGTTCTTAAGGGCTTTTTTTTTTTATTGCAAACAGACAGATGTAGCTTGTCCCTTCCATCTTGTTTACGATGCTGCAGGAACACCTGTGGAAGGAAAGGTCCCTGCAGAAATCCTTGACTTCCGCTCAGATGGCTTGAGACTAAGCCAGCCAGCCTGGCAACTCCATCTGCAATGATCCTGGGTCTGTTGGCTCACATTTGCTCTGGGCCCAGAGAAACTCGAAGAACGGCCCATCGGATAATCGAAGGCATACCAGCAACACCTTATGTGCACGTGATGTTTACTCACTGTACACATCCATCCACACCTGTGTGGAGGACCAGCTGCGCTCCAAGTGGCCTTGAGGTCTGTGGCTGCCTCCCGGTACAGCCTGACCCCTCATTGCACAGGCTGCTTCCACGACCTGGCCTTGTGTCCACTGAACCAGAGGACCCCCTACATTGAGAGCAGGTCCCTGATCAGTCAGTGAGTGCTGCAAGTTCTCTGACCATGCCCATGTTGATTCTCCTGATTTCAGAAGTGGCCTGTTACGTGGCGTAGAAAACAGACTTAGAGGCCACCTGAGTGAATGGTACATCTTAGGGCAGAGGGAAGCGGGGAGGCCAATAAGGAGAGTCCAGGCTTTCAGCCCACCTACAGGCATTGGTGTAGAATTCAGCAGCCCATCTATGTTATTAAAGACCCTTGCAGTGCTTGATTTCATGCACAGATGATGGAGAGCAAAGACACAACTTGTAACGACTGCTCTTTTTCTTAACCTTATGTCTTCATGTCCCCAAACCAAAGCTGTGGCTTTCATTTAGCTCATGATTTTGTGGGGTGGCTGGCTGATTCTTCTGGTTCAGGCAAACTCTGCTAGTCACTGACAGGCTCACTCGTGCCTCTGTGATGGGCTGGTGGGAGGGCTGGTGATGGGAGGACCTAAGATGGCCTTGGTCATGACAGCTGGCAGGCTGTTGGCCCAGGTGACGTGGGATCTAGACCACAGGGGTCTCATGACGCAGCAGCCTCAGCATGGATTCTTCACATGGTGGTCACCGCAGGAGAGCGAGGTCAGATGTGTGTTTCAATATCCGCCTGCGGCAGGTTTTCCACTGTCTCTTTAGCTAAAATAAGTCCCTGGCGGAGACCAGAGTGAATGCGGTTAGGTCAACACCAGAGTGTATGGCTCTCAAGATGGAGCCATTTTTGCATCCACCAAAGTTGTGGTTTTCCTGGGTTTTGTTTTCATTTTCTAGTCTCTTTCGTTGACTGTTTCAATCACTTTATTTTCAACTTTTAGGGTTTATAAGGGTTTATACAACTTTAGCTTTGGTTTCCTCTTTAGGACCAGAGTAGATTGAAAACTATTTTTAAATTTCAATTAGATTGAATTTTTTGCCTAAAAGTTTTCTTTTCTACTTTTGCTATGTTGTGATCTGATAATTAGGCTTGAAATTATATCTATTCTTTAGGATTTTAAAAGCTGTGTGTGTGTTTAATTCTTAATATCCCTCACTAATGAAAGGTGTACATTTCTGCTGCCTGACATAAATATATAGCTAAAGGTGTGTGTATTCAATCTTACTTATGTTCTGTGTGTGGTTAGTTCGTCTCTGCCATGTAATCACATGTATAGGTTCACATAGCTACCACCATAGTCTCTAGAGAGATCACTTTCCACATCTAACAATGGAGTCTTAGTGGAGGGGACAAAACAGCAAATCAAAGGGTACTGAAGAGATTGGGAGAAATGGGGTGAAGGGAATTAACTGTAAATGAAGTGGGGAAAAAAAGGAGAATATTGGTAAACCTATCATCTATATGTAAATGCAAATTTGCTATTATGTATATACCTCAAAACAAGTTAATGTCAAAACACTATATCTTTTCAATAATAATTTTTTAAAAAATCTCTTTTATTGCCCTTTGGCAATCACATGCTGCTTCCTATTCCTTACCCGCATCCTGAATCCCTGTCAACTGTCAATAGAATCTCCATTTATGAACTTTTGCCGTTTTAAGAATGTTACGAAAGAGACACAAGGTATGAAATATTTGGAAATGGGGTTTGTTTTTTTCACTAAAGATAATTCCCTGGAGAGACATCCAAGATAAGTCATAGTTCTCACCTTGCCATTGCTGAGTAATGTTCCATGTATATTCGTACCACAATTTAAACATTTACCCCCTGAACAGCATTTGGACACTACTATGCTTGACACTGCTATGAATTAGACTGTTACAAACACTCACCTACAGGTGTTTGTGTAAATATAAAAATGGTCTGAGAGTTTTTCATTACATGGCAACTTTGTGTTTAGTTTTATAAGAAATGACCAAATTATTTTCTAGCATAACTGCATATTTTATATGTCCAGCAACAATGTGTTAATGATCCAGTTTCTCTGCATCCTTGCCAACATTTGATAATGTCACTGTTTTTTAATTTTTACCATTCTGATGTCTCTGTCGTAACTTCTCACTGTGGTTTTAATTTTAATTTCCCTGATGGTTGTAATGTTGAACATGTGTTCATGTACTTGACATCTGCGTATCATCTTGATTGAAAACTGTTTGTGTGGATGTTCTAATTTGATTTTCTTTTTACTATTGAGTTTTAAGTAGTTTATGTATTCTAAATACTGGTCCTTATTGGGTATGTGATTTGCAAATATTTTCCCCCAATTTGTTGCTCATTTTCACCTTCTTCATCTAAAATTTCACAGAGTGAAAGTTTTACCTTTGCTGACATCCAGTGTATCAATTTTTTAATTGTATGTATCAGGCTTTCGGTGCCAAGTCTAATTACTCTTGATCTAGTCCTGGACACAAAGTGCTGTTGTTTTCTTTTTTTTTTTTTTTTCCCACTAGAGGTCTTAGACTTTTGTTTGATATTTTAAGTTCGCAATCCATTTGAATTAATTTTTATAAGCTGTGCAATTTAAGTCGAGGTTCATTTTCTTGCTTATGGATGTCCCATCATGCCAGTACCATCCAGTGAAAACTATCCTCCCCCACGGAATTGTTCTGAAGCCTTTGTTAAGAAAAATAAGGAACACTTCATGAATTCGCATGTCATTCTTACTTAAGGTCCATGTAAATCTTCTCTGTATCATTCCAATTTTTTATTATATGCACTATCAAAGTGAGCACTACCTTTTGACTCATCAGTTCCACTTATGGAAATTCATATCTGAAGATGAAGTTATATGTCCAAGGCTATTTAGCACAGCATTATTTATAACAGAAAATAAACAAGTGAAGAAACATGTCCAAAAATAGTAGCTGGGGAAAGTGTATTAGTTATCTCATTATGATGTAATAAATTATTCCAAAGCTTAACAACTTAAAGCAATGACATTTATTATGTCACAATGTCAGTGATATCTTCCCATGGCCTTTCTGGATTCTCCAAGTAAGAGTCTCTCACAAGAATGTTGCCAGCAACAGCTGAGACTGAGGTTTTCTCTGAAGGCTCAACTGGGGAAGAATCTATGTCCAAGGTTACTGATGCGGTTGTTGGCAGCATTTAGTTTCTTGCAGGTTCTTGGGCAAAGAGCCTGCACTTCCCTTTGGATGCTGGTAAGAGCCAGCCCTCACCTACTGGCCTGTGAGGCTCTCCATACTGCAGCTGGCTTCATCATAATGAGCAAGAGGAGAAAGTGCATTACAGCATTAGGAATCTTTTGTACCATAATCATAGAAGTGACTTTCCATTAATTTTGCTTTATGCTATTCAATAGAGCAAATTTCTAGGCTCAGGCCCCACTCAAGGGAGGAGATTACATAAAACTGTAAATACGAGGAGACAAAGATATTCAGGGATCTATATCAGAAGATACCTATCACAATAGGTAAATTATTATACAGTAAAATACTACGCATCCATGAGATTTTCCACACTAACTACATGGAATTTATTGTTTCTGACATGGGTAATAAAAAGATATTCAGTGATCATGATTCAATATCAAATATTCTAAAGTAGGTGCAACTGGAGTTTCAAAATAAATGAAAAAAAAACATTGGCCAGAATAAGTATTTGAAAAGATAATGACTGGAAATTTTTTTAACTAAATAAAACATGCATAAACTTACATATCCAAGAAGCTCAGTGATCATCTAGTAGAATAAAATGAAAGTCAAATTAATGAATGTTATTGTAATTGCTGGAGATATATTATAAAGAGAAAATATTTAAAGAAATTAAATTCTTACTTCAGAGAAAACAGAAAAGTGGCAGTTTATCTCTCATCGGAAATGCTGAGTCAGAAAACAATGAAAGAATATCTTTAAGATGCTGAGAGAGAACTATTGACCTAGAATTATGTATCTAGTAAAAAGATATTTTAAAACTGAAATAAAGATCTTTTTAGATAAAGAAAACTAAGAGATCATCACCAACTAATCTGCTACAAAAAGAAATGTTCCAGGAATTTGAAAGGAACTGATAAAGATGGAAACTTCAGTCTGCATGAAGAAAGGAAGAAATGACAAATATACATATTAAAAGGCACTGTCCTCACTTAATTTCCTTCAACAACATCTGAGTTTTGAAAGCAAATAACACTGTATTGTCAAGTTGGAACATACATAGATATAGCATATATGGCAAAAATAGCAGGCAGGATGGAAGCACACGAGACTTCTTACTAGCAAATAAGTTTAGACAAAGAGTAAAAAATGAAATATCAAAATTTTCAATGTGAAAAGAAAAAATTAAACAATAAACATATGGTAAATAGTATTATGGTCAAATGAAACCTAAAAAAATAAATAAGAAGAAGAATAAGAATAATAACAATACTGTCAAATGTTATTAATGTTAGACTGAAAATTTCAGACCATGATATACACTGCCTATAAGAAACACTCTTTAAATATAAAGATGGACATAAGGTTACGAGTGAAAAAATATGTATAAAAGTAAGAAAGGTGAGGCAGCTATATTATAATAAAAGATTTCAAAATAAAAGATATTTCTAAAGCTAAAGAGGCATATTTCATACGGTAAAGGTAAATTTGTCAAAAAAGACATCCTTCATGAATGTGCAAATAAAGTAAGCTCTTCAAAATATCTGAAGAAATTGACAAAATTAGTCAGATAAACAAAACATTCACAGTTTTCACTAATGACTTTTATTCTCGCTTCCATAGGCAATGCAAATAGTAGACCAAAAATACTGTAAGGAAAAAGATATTTAAATATTACCCACAAATTTAACCTGAGCTGTACAAAATACTTCATCAAACAACAAAAAGTTTATTCATTTGAAAAACACATGGTCATTAACCAAAATAGAACATCTGTTGAGATATTAAAGAAGACTCAATAAATATTACATATTGAAATAATGCAGCATATTTTCTCTTACTATAATAGAAATAACCTATTAGAATTAAATTAGAAATTACCAAATATTTAATCAAGCACTTAAAAATTAAATCTTCTAAATATCTCATGGATCAAAAATAAAATACAACATAATTACAATGTAAGTAAATAAAGTATTTTAGCTGGAATAATAATAAAAACACAATATTATTTCAATTATGGATTACTCATAAGGTAATTTAAGGTAATTTAAGGTAATGTTATTGCCTTAATTGTTTATATTAGAAAAGTAAAATAGTTTAAAATCAAATATCTAATTTTCCAGCTAAAAAATTTAGGAAAAGAACAAATTAAACCATAAGTAAGAAGAAGTAAAGAAATGATGAAGATGTCAAAGGAAGTTAGTAAAATTGATTGTTTCACTAAAACAATATATGAAACTGATAAACCCTGGCAATACTGATCAAGGGGTTTCATCAGGGCAGGCAAAGTTTTCTCAAAATGAACCTAAAAGTATTAAATATAAATTAAAAATTATCTAACTCCATCAAGATTTTTTTTAATTCTGCTTGCTTACCAAAAGATAATGATTAAAAAAATAGGTTAGTCAAAGACTAAAAGAAATATGCCAAACATCAAATGACTGGTATTTAAGCTATAAAGTCCTATAATTCAATACAAATAAGACAACCCAATTCAATTGAGCAAAAGATCTGAATACGATTCAGAAAGGGAAACAAATTACAAATATCGGAAGCAAGAGGCATTACTACAGACCTAACGAGCATGAAAATAATAATACAGCGATAATATGCAAAAATATTTATCAGTTTATAATCCTCCACATTAAAAAAATTAATCAGGTAAAGGGACAATTACATGGTGAAGGAAAGAATTGGAGTTTTAGTGGTGAACACTTGGTAGTATGTGTAGATGCTGATGATACACATCTTAAATATGTATGTTATAAAGCCTTTACCTCAATAAAATTATTATAATGTATAATCATCTTAATAGATCCAGAATGAAAATCTTTGATAAAATTCAACAGCCTTCTTTTCAACAAATGGAAATATTGAGAAAATTCCTCAGTCTTACAATGGACTTATACTGAAAACTTACAGCTAAAAGCATATTCAGTGATAAATAACTTATAAATTTCTAACTATGATCAGAAAAAAGTCAAAGACACATGTTTTTATTGTACTCAAATTCCTAACTAATGCACTAAGACAAAGGAAAAAGAAGAAGCTTGATAATTGGAAAGGAGGTAGTGATACTGCCCATATTCACAAATGAAATTATTATATGTGGAAAAAATTCTAAGAATGTTTTCCAAAAATGCTACCTTAATTAATAAGTGAATTTGGTAATGTACAATGTAAATATACAAAATGCAATAGTATTTCTACTAACTAGTAATAAAATTCTTATGCAATTTTAAAATAGCACTCAAAAATGTGAAAATACTTAGAGATAAATTTAGCAAATGATGCCTAAGAAATTTACCCTAAAACCTGCAGTCACTGAAAGAAAACTTTAAACATATAAATAAATAGCCATCTCTACTTTTTGGGTTAAAATTCTCATTATTTCTGAGAAGTAAATTCTTCCTAAATAGATCTTTTTATTCAATTTCATACCAAAAAAATACAAGAATACAAATTGGAAAATTGATTATAAAAATTATATAAAATTTCATCTAATAGAGCCAAAGCAATTTTCAGAAAGAAAAATAAAAATTGTCAAGACTTGTTACAAAGTAGTCATAAAACAGATACTGTGGTTCTTATATAAAGAAAGACAAAAGGTTAAGAGAATAAAATCTACAGCCACTTAAATTCAGCATTTGACAGAGATGTTTGACAACGGCACTGAAGTACTTCAGTAGGGAAAGAATGGTGTTTTCTATAAAATGTTCTGAAGCATCACAATATATACATAGGAAAAAATTACCTTTAATTCCTGCCATACATCATAGACAGCAATTTATTCAATGTAAACCCTAGGCTGAAATCTAAAAGTGAAAAGTATCCAACTGCTAGAGGAAAAGGTAAGAGAATATCTTCATGACATCAGGGCAGGCAAAGATTACTCAGAAAGAATCTGAAAGCATTTAATATAAATTAAAAATTTTCTAACTCCATCAAGATTACAAAAACTTCTGCTTGCTTGCCAAAAGATAATAATAAATACGTAAGCCAATGACTAAGAGAAATATGCCAAACATATAAAATGACTTGGATTTAAACTATGAAGTCCTATAATTCAGTACAAAGAAGATAAACCAATCCAATTGAGCAAAACACTTGAACACAATTCAGAAAGACAAATGCATGCATGGTCAGTATGCACATGCAAAAGTACTCAACATTATTAGCATTCAGGGATGTGGACACTAAACCCTCATGAAAAACCACTTTAAACCTTAAAATGGTTCAAGTTAAGAAAAATGATTCCACCAAGTATTGCTGAGGGTGTGAACCTCCTTGAACTCTCATTCAGTGATGAAAGCTGCACTGCTACTTTGAAACTCATTTGGTAGTTTCTTAAACAATTAGACATACTTTCCCTGGGACTCAGATGCCACTCCATGGCATTTAAGAAAACAATATGACAATCCATAAAAAGACTCACACAGGAAGTTACTATCAGGGAAAAAATGATAAAGATAAACAACCCAATATCCATCAACAATATAGCATAGATCAATAAATTCTGATATGTTCATACTGTGGTATCCTACTCAGCAAAGAATAAGCTACTAATACATACAACAACATAAATCTCAAAACATTCTTAGAAAAAGAATGCACACAGTATGATGTCATTTATATGAAGTTCTAAAATAGGCAAAATTAATTTATGGTGATGGAAATCAGAATGGGGGTTGTCTCTAAAGAAAGGCTAGAATTTACTCTGAAGTACCAGAGAGGAACTTTCTAGAATGTGGGAATACTCTATAATTGATATGAATGTGGATGTTTATATTTTTCAAAACAAATCAAACTTCACACTAACGGGCTATGCATTTCACTATATGTTAATTATATATAAATAAAATATATTACTTTAACTGACTATTTTATCTTTTTTTGGCAAACTCTTGCTCATTAGTTGCAGTCCTCAAAATAAAAATCAAGTCCTTAAGACCTTACAGTCTCATTTTGCAACTGCTAATCTCCCAAGAGAATGAAAGAAAAAACTTCAGTCTAATACAGTTCCATGTGCATTTTTTTGCCAACCACATTCCCCTGCATCAGCAGCATGGCTCCGTGTTAAAAAAAATAGATAAGAAAATCAGATGTAATCTCATCCAAATTTATCACTAACGATAACTCCCAGGTGAATGGCAGTATCACCTCTTTCCTAGGGAGGTAGATCCAACAATTTATATACTTCTTTATGAAGAGTCTTAAGATTTCTCTGGTTTGAGAGTTTATTAAATTTTCATTTAATTTTGATTTTGTACTGTCTGTAACTGCTAGCTGGTTCCTACAGTGGAAATAGCAAATACTAAAACTGTTCAATATATTTGGTCAGCAAAATTCCCTGTCATCTTCTCCTTAGCACAGTTAAAATCCTCTCCATGGACCCTGGGTAAAGAAATCTCCAAGCAGAGAGTTATAAATGTCTCAAGAAACTCCATGGACCCTGGGTAAAGAAATCTCCAAGCAGAGAGTTATAAATGTCTCAAGAAACTCACTAATATTAGGTCTGAGTTTCCTCAGTTCTCTCAATCCCATTTGCCATCCTAAGACAAAAATTGAAAATTCTTAAAATGAAAAGGAATTAGAAAGTTGTATTTGAGTTTTGATCAGTAACATCAAGATTTATATCTCTTCAAAATAAGTTCTCCAATTATGTTAATCAATAATTCAAAAAGACTAAAGAAATCAACTTACACAGTGTTGATTAAGAAAAGTAAAATGCAGTCTATGATGTTCAGCTTGTATTAGAAATGTAGTGAAAATGTCATCCGTTCTTCCCAAAAGACAAACTTGAAAGTGACACATATCAATCTATCCTACCTGTAACGACCCTCAAATTCTAGTATTATTAATTTCATAATAAAATCATTATAAAGAGAGAAAAGTAAATTATTATAGTCTCTCAGGTAAGCACTTTGCCTGTTTACAAATGATATTTGTCTACTGAGGATCTATTAACCTTCAGCAATTATTGATATATAATCAAGGTGTAATGCAAAGGAGTATACCAAAGAAGAAAGACAACTATCAGAAGACGGACAACTATTTCCTCCCCCAAATCCCCCAAATCCAACTGCTGATGTGATTGAACTGGGAAGAGTAGGTCCCATCAGACACAAAACTATGGTCTGACGGGAACCAGAACTAGTTATCTGTCCCAGTTCTCCTGTACAACTATGTACAGGTCCTTCATTCTCATGCTCCTTCAATTTCTTTGTCAGATGATCTTTGGTTGATGAATCTAAGAACTAGACTTATCAAAAGGATCAACTGCACATAAAAATAGGCTGAACATCACTACCCATAAAGGAAATGCAAATCAAAACCACACAGCTGTTAGAACTGCTATATCAAGAAGATAAGAAATAACAGGTGTTGGTGAAGATGTGGTGAAAAAGGAACACTTACACACAGATAGTGGGAATATAAATTGGTCCGACCATTATGGAAAGCAATATGGCAGTTACTTAAATAATTAAAGATAGATGCAGCAATTTTATTTCTGGGTATATACCCGAAGGAAATGAAAACAGTATTTCGAAGAGATCTATGCACGCCTATGTTTATTGCAGCATAATTAACAGTAACCATATGTGGAAACAACCTAGATGTCCATCAATAGATGAATGGATAAAAAATGTTTGGTGTATGTATATACCAAAGACTATTGTTTAGTTGTGAAAAAGAGGGTATCCTGATGCTGGTGAGGCTGAGCTGAGATACCCCGATGAGATGCTGGGTCCATCCAGAAAGAATTCATGGAGGATCACACAGAAGTTTATTAAAAGCAGTAACTGCAAGTTTAAGCTTCCTTTGGGCCAGGAAAGTTACATCAAGGGACACACACATGTGTACCACAATTGTGGGCGTATCTCACATGGAGGCAAAACGGATGCTTGTGTATTTTTGAGGGGTAGGGACTGCTCTCTTTGTGGGTGTATCCAGAGGGCTGTCATTCTCATGAGAGCTGGTAAGATATCTAGAGCCAAATGACACAAGTAACTAAGAGTGTCCCACAACCAGGCTGCTAACAGGGGTCCTTGTTCTTGGCAGTGTTTGCTTACACGTATCTACATACCTACTGAACTGATTTTCAGCTGTGTTGTTCTTGCATCATATCCTGTCATTTGTGACAATGTGGATGGACCATGAGCACATTATTCTAAGTGAGATAAGCCAGATAAGCTCAAGTACCATATAAAATGCATATGTGGAATCTAAAAAGTCAAACTCATAAAAAAGGTAGAAAGATGATCATCAGGAGATAAGGGGTGGAGGGTAAGAATGATATTGCTCAAGGGTACAAAGTAATAATGAGTACCAAATAGTCCATAGTGATACAATGCTGGGTGTAATGAATAAGTACAACATTATCACATCACAATTATATGACACAGTGAATACAGTTCCAAGGGTGGTGTATAGTACAATATGAAAATACATCAAAGAAACATGATACATACCTTAAATTTACATGCTTTATGTCAAATATATTCAACTAAAAAATTTAGGGCCATTTTGTGTAAAGGTTTCCAAAAATATAAGCAAACCCATCATTCCTCCATCAGTCAAATGTACCTACATCTGATTCCCTCCCTGTCTCCCTCTCTTCCTTCCTGTTACAATGAGTGGCTTTGCTCATACCAAAGGCCAATTGCATCACCTAGTCTTGGGATTCCCAGCCCCACCTATATCCTAAGACATTGGTTCATAACGATGGATGAACAGTTGAATCCACTGGTACACTTTAATTTAAAACATATCCCAGTTTCACTCCAGAAGGGGAGTCCTAGGGGATAGTGGCTGGGGCATCAGACTTCATTTTTAAATTTTCAAAGCACTTGTACTACACAGAGTTGAGAGACTCTGATCTAAAAGATTGTGTGTTCCGTTATTGCCTCTACAGGAGCTAGTTCTGTCTTACTAAAATTTAGACACAACTAAGTCTCCCACCAGAAACCCCTCTCTCAACTCCCCCTAGTTATCTTCTGCCTCTCTCCTCATTATGTATTGTCCTTTGTATTTTTTGAGTTTGATTTACTAAAAAAAAATTGAAGAATATTTGCATCTGTGTTCATGAAGAATATTGGACTATAATTTTCTTATATTCTTTGTCTGATTTTTAGTATCAGGATTATTCTGTCTTGTAGAATGAGCAGGGAGTATTCTCTCTACTTCCATGTGCATGATTTTGTGTAAAGTCAGTATTATTTTCCCTTATGTGCTTGGTAAATCTCACAAGTAAAGCTGCATGGTCTAAAGTTTTCTTGGTGGAGATGTTGTTAACTGAAAATGAATTTTCTCCGTAGGAAGAGGTTATCCAGTTTTTAGGAAATTTTAGTGGCTTATGCCTTTTGAGAAATGTTTCTATTCTATGTTTGACAGTTATTGTCATAACATGTATAATATTCCCTCATTATCCTTTTAATATCTATAGAAAGTGTACTCTAATTCATATTGATAATATTGCCTTATACTTTTTCTACATCAGAATAGCTGGGGATGGACTGATTTTATTCAATTTCTCAAAGAAACTTGTTTTGGTTTCATATTTTTAATATACATATATTGTTGTCTAGTTCATTGATTTCCACTCTGATCTATTAATATTTCATTTTTTCCACTTACTTTGGGATTCGTTTGTTCTCTCTAATTTCTTAAGGTGGAACCTGAAATCATTGATGTGAGATCTTTTTTAATTGAGATCTAATTGACATATAACATTATATTCATTTGGATATGCAATGTTATTTCTTTCTTGTAAAGAGACACTTTAAGACTTACTCTTTTGATCATCTTTTAAATATATAATAAAATATTAACTATAATCACCATGCCTTACATTACATCCCAAGGACTACTTTATTTGCTACCTAGATGTTTGTACATTTTGACCTCCTTCGCCCACATCAGTTACCCCCAACCATCACACTCACAAGCACTGATCTGTTCACTGTATCTTTCCTTCTTTTTATGACTGAATAACATTCCATTATATATATATACATATATACACACATGTGCATGCATGTACATACATATTGCCTTTTCTTTATCCATTTATCCATTAATGGACATGTAGGTCACTTCCAATGTCTTGGATATTTTAAACAATACTACAATGAACATGGGGGTGCAGATATATTTTTGAGTTAGTGTTTTCATTTCCTTTACATAAGTACACAGAAGAAGATTTGCTGGGTCTAGTTCTATTTTTAGTTCTATTATTAAATTTCTAAGGAAACTTGACACTTTTTTATAGTGCCTATGTCAATTTATACTCCATCAGCAGTTCATAGGGTTCTCTTTTCTCCACATCCTCACCAACACGTACTATTTCTTGTCTTTTTTATAGCAGTCATTCTAGCAGTTGTAAGGTGATAGCTCATTGTGGCTTTGATTGCCTTTTCCTGATGACTAGTGATGTGGATCACTTTTTCACACACCTGTTGGCCATCTGTATATCTTCTTTGGAAAATGTCTGTTCAGATCTTCTGCCTATTTTTCAATCAGATTGATTGAATTCTTTTTTCCTACTGAGTCATATGAATGTTTTGTATATTTTGGATTTAAGTCCTTAGCAGAGACATGATTTGCAAATATTTTCTTCCACATAGTAGATTGCGTTTTCATTTTTTGATGGTTTTCTTCACTATAATTTGAGGTAGTTCAGTTCTTTTCTAATATAAATAAAAAATGTTTGGTGTTGTAAATTTTCCTCTGAACACTGCTTTAATCAGTACCTCACAAGTATTAATATATTATTTTCATTTCATTAATATATATTTTCATTTCATTCAATTTAAAGTATTTTCAAATGTCAATGTATATTTGTCCTTTTTCCTTAGGCAGGAAGTCAATTCCTGATTCTGTTGTTCCATCTTGTTAGAACCTGAATTCTTGATAATCATTTTAGATACCCCCTTAAAAACTGAAAATTCATCACCAAAATGTCCTGGTATACTCATTTCTCTCCATTTTAACTATCTTGTCTTTAGATCAGCCTATCAATTTCTCCTTCTGATTTCTTCTAGCCAGTGATCTCCAGTAGGTCTTCCACTATTCATTCTCCTGATCCTTTTCTCGGTCCATTTATCACAGAGCACCAGAGAATCTTTAGAAAGTCACAACTACATAATGCCACTTTTTCCATCCTCAAATCTTGTAATGTTTTTTGTTCACTCAAAGACACCATAAAAGAATGAGGAGAAAAGCCACAGCTTGAAAGAAGACATTTGCAATGCATGTAATCAACAAGTAATTATACTCAGAATACCTTAGGATTTTTTAAGTTCAAAAATAACAAAATATATCAACCTACAAGAAAAATAACATAAGCTAATCATTCTAAAAAGGGTCTGTGAACAAAAATGCCCTACCTCTTATTAATTAAGGAAATACAATTTGAAAGTTTCATTGTCTCCCCATAAATAGTAAAGTCTTGGCAGAGATCATAATATTTTCCAAAGATATGTAGTTGATATAACCAGTCTGGAGAACAATTCATTTAGATAACTTGTGTACTCTATATGCCAACAATTCTACACTGCTCCTAGGATTTTATTCCCAGCGAAGTCAAAGTCAAGACATGCTACAGAGACCGCCATTTTGTTGGAAAATCTGTTCTGGTCTACAGTGACTTTGATTAGATATGGAAACAGGTTCAGAAGAGTGACCATATGACAGACATGTTATTTCTCTTTTTAGCAAGATTTAAAAGATGAGCATATTATCAACAGACTACATAATTTGGCAGAGTATGTGAAACATAGACCCAATTTTCAAATGAAAGAAATTTGCCTTTTCTCTGTCGTGTTGAAAAGCTGATAGACTATGTAAGTGATATTCCTTCCCTTAAACATGCCTTTCTTAGCTTTGTATATTTTGAAAGAGAGAATATCTTTTGAGGGACATGTGTCAAAAAGGAACTTTGGCAGGGATTTGGTTTCAGTGGTTTTAAGGCTTTATTAATGAAGTAATTTTATGAGTTTCCAAACTGTTTTGATATACAAATGTAACAGACCAAAAGCTGGATCTCACAAGAGACCAAGAGCTAGACTCACAGCCCGCTCCCGATCAATGGAAGCTATCATCACAGATTTGGGCAAAATGTCAAAGTGAAAATAAAATCGTTGTGCGAATTGGCAGTAGGGTCTGACACATACTAACAAGGTTCCTAAGACCTCATTATTTCATCTCCTTAAGCTTTAATCAGTATCATTTCATTCAGTTTAAAATATTTTCAAATTTCAACATGTATTTGTCCTTTTTCCACAGTCAACAATAAAAAACTTTTTACATACATACATAAAGACATAAACATAATAATGTTGAATAATGATGATGTTCCTAGCAGTACTGCTTATAATAACAAAAACATGCTCACAGACTCATCAAAGGAGAATATTCATGCCATGGAATACTATGCAGCAGAGAAAATTACTGAATTCTAGAAACTGATATAACTATGATTGAATCACACAAACGTGACAGAGAATAGATGCAAGTACAGAAAATTTCAGTGAGATATCAATTTAGTAAAGACAGAAGTAAGCAAAATACTGTGTTTGCATAGAAATATATGCATGTCACCATAGTTTCTACAAATGGTAATAAGAACTGAAATTCTGATAACTTATCAGGAGCTGATCCTAGGAAACACTAGTAGGAGAAGTGAGACAGAAGAGATGGCAGACAACGAGAAATATAACATGGAGCCAGCAAGCATCATAGATAATTAGAATTCAACCCTGCAGATAAACTTTGTGCCTCAGGATATCTCATCTGAGGGTTGAAGGAACTGAAGTATTTATAGACCAACTCCTGACCATCTTTGATTGAGGGCCTCTGAGGAAGAGATATTAATCCCCTATCACTTCTGACCTACCACAATGGAAATAATGTAGACTGATGAACAAAGACAGTGCTCAGTCTAAACAAATATTGCACTAAAATGGGTAGGGCAAAGGGATAAGGATAGGGTCCCAACAAATGCTATTGTACCTAATGTGTTAAGAGCAGAAAACCAAGCAGGGAGGTGAGAATCCCACAAGTATGCCAATCACTTTTGAGAAATAAGAAGGAAGTTTAACTGAGGAGAGAAACCTATACGTAGTGGTCCTCTTATTTCTTAGTCTCAGTGATGCATACCTATAGGACACAGCAGGCACACTTCAACTAGGTAAATTTAGGAACTATCAACAAAGGTGAGATCAGGCTGCTGGGAGACCACAGGGCTCCTTCAGAATTTTTCTCACTCGCTGGACTAAAGAAGCAGAAGGAAGCTGCTATTAAAATAACTGGTAAGGGAAGGGGCTGGAAAGACCCTGACTGAAGGAAGGATCTAGGGTTATAACACTTCCTCACTCATTGCTTCCTCAATCTCTAAACCCAACAGGGAGTCAAAGAGAGGCCTTCCACAACTCAGGTTAAGTGAAGAAGGATGGAGAATGGACCAGGAAGCAAAGACATGTTGAATACAGTTAGTGTGGATTATATTCTTTTTCATATTTTTGAATCCCTTCAACACCACTGAATATATTAAAAATATACCTGTCATATCTAAAATTGCCTTCTGCATAGACACCAAAACCTAATCTGGCCACTAGGTCTGCATCCTGACCCAGCTCTTCTTCTCAGTTAGGGCTCACTGCCTTGCTCTCTTGTTTGGCATCTCCACGCTCCTTTGTGGTCCAGCACAGCCTCCATCCTTTCTGGCCTCAGGGTTTCCATGCATGCTGTTCCTTTGGCATGAATTACTTTGCTCACCCCATCTTTGCTCAGTCAGTCTTTATTTAAACCTCAGGCTCCAGTTTAAATGTATCACTCCAAAGAAGGCTTCCCTGGTTCCCCAGACCATGGACTTCCATCTGGTTGATCCATATGCATGTGTATGTGTGTGTGTGTGTGTGAGTGTTTCCTTGCTAATTACACTTTCATAGCTTATTCATGAAATCACCTGAACAGGCACCATATACCCACTAGCTATGATCTCTTCGGGTTCTGGGGAAATAAATACAGACAAAATATGAAGCCATATTTTACTCACCATACAGTGTCTGCCATCACAGTGGAGACTGGCACAGTGTTCAAGGTTACTCAAAGAGGGAAAATGGCAAAGATGTTGGAAACTTTAGTGTGAGAGTTTCTTGCCTTGGTTTCTCATGCATCAAATGCATCATGATTGCAACCCGGCAATGCTGATTCAGTCCCAGACCCTTAGCTCCTTCTAGAATCTATACCTAATATCACTGCCCCCCAAAGGCAGATTGGAGCTTTGAAGGTCTCAAGTTACAGAAGCAAGGCTTGCCTCTCAGGGAGCTGTGCTGTCTTCAGAAGTTAGAACGACACGGTTGGGGAAGTCCAGGAGAAGTTAGTTCTGGGATACAGACTAAACCAAACAAATTGTAAAGACAATGTAAACAGCTCATCTATTGTGCTCTTTTGCCTGAAGGAGGTGAAGTGAGACAACATGAAAGATAAAAGTTTGCCTTTGCCATCCTTAACTGCAATCCTGTTTGAGTATTATGCATCCCTGTGGCTAATATTAAGTCTCTGAACATCAGATCAGCCTTTTGCAATTGGAACTGACAAATATATTTCAGTCATTCAGAGTCTGTCCTTTCCCTGGAGAAAACCAAACCTACCTCCAGATCCCTAGAGCACAGATCTCCAAGGCCTAGTTCACAGAAGGAGATCGATTTACGGAAAGACAGAATCTGCAACTGGGTACCTGCCCGCAGTTCATTGACTGGAAGACAGAACCCAGGCCCAGAAATGAAAATGACCTCAGACCAGCAACAAAGCTGGTGTTATCCTCTTGGACCTGCCTCAGAATTCCATGACTGTCACCAGCAAGACTCTACAACCTACATTTTATATTCTGCCTGGCTGTCCATTCGCCGCTTGTATTCACATTCAAGAATTCCCCTGAAGGAACAAGCAAGATGCCACATGTGTACCTTAGGAGCTCTAAGCCTGCAGGTGACTCTAGAGGAAGGGATATCTGAGAGTGGGGCCAGGTCAGTTCACCTTTGAGCTTCTGATGCTTTACCAACCAGGGTTGGCCCTTCCCTAGGGTCACATGGGGAGGTATGGCCTCCAGGTATTACCCCCCACACACACCCCACTCCCTTCTTCTCCAGTACCACCCAAGCTAGCATCTTCTAAAGGTCCCTCCAGGCAAAAGAGTCCTTGCTCCATAGAGACCCCTCTGGAGAGGTCATACCTGGCTGTGGCAGCCACACCTTGCAGGAGAGCAATTTCTCTCTGAGACAGGCAGCGAACATAATGAATGAAAAAGACCTTAAGGAAAAAAGAGGGTAAGCCATATTTTTCTTTCTCTCAAGATAAAAATAATGTGGCTGTATGTCAGAATCTCCTGTGACAGAGCTAATGTCCAGGAGCAAAATGAGGAAAAAACAACCTCCTCTTGCTAATGGGAACATATCAACAGTCCCTCTGACAACCAAATAGCCACAAATATCCCTCCCGAGTGGATCTGTGCTGTGAGACCTATGGGAGTTTTAGAGGAAATTTTTTCCTTTTGCTTTATTTTATCCCTCTTTGTTAAGTATGGCTGGAAAATATCTGTAAAAATTAACCTAAAGCTTAATGGCTTATGTAAGAATGCCTTAATAAAAATATGTTGGCAAGGTTATTGAACTGTACAATTAAACCCCTCCCACTCGATACTTTTCAGTCTAATTTCTGTCTAAAGCTTATTCAGCAAACCAAAATGCCAATGCTCTCCTTCAATTTCCACTTCTTTGAACCTGCTAATTTACGAATAAGAAAGGATTTATTTGTGTTATTAGCCACATGTAACCTCTTGTTGAAAAAGTAGTTTTAAATACTGAAATCCTGAGATGCCTCAAGATCCACCAAATATCTGAAGAATGACTTTGATTTTTTTCTGCAAGCTGTGTTTGATTTACATCAATTAGGGCTTCCACATAAGGTATCATATAACAGGAAGGCTAATAACCCAGAAATAACCTCATTAAAAGAGACAGCATATCGGTCTAAACAGAATGAACTCTAAGCAGAAAAATTAGTGACCTGGAAAGTAGCAGGAAGAGGTAATGGCAGTACCAAGAAAAAATACATTCCTGTTAGCGAGTCAAAAGAGGAATCACCAGCAGTAAAGTAAAAATACAATAGAAGCAGAAGTGGAGCATTTTTTAGAAATGTTTTTCATCTGTTGAAATGCTGGAACATACAATTTGTTTCGCCCCAGTCAAAAACAGTCTCTGAAAGCAAGCCTGTATTCCTCATAACCTCGACCAATGGAAAGAGACTCAGCCTAGCCAGGCAGAGTCTGTGTCTGATATACTGACTGGATCTCTAGGCATGAGATTTCTAAGGGCTTAAATTTGCCCACCATTATCAATAGCTTTGTAAGCTGGTGAGCCCCTCTTGACTGTTACCCACCTAGAGGCCTCTTTATCACATCGTGCTCTGTCTGGCAACAGAAACCACCCCCTCTGCCTCTCCTTGTTGGTGAAAAGTGCTCACCCTGGCATTCTCATACCGTAGGAGCTTTATAAGCACAAACTGTGCCGAGAAAGTGACTGTTTCCATCAAGTCTCATATATATGCAGTTTGGTTAATTGGAGAAGAGGAGAAGGAGGAAGAGGAGAGCAGGAAGAGGAGGTGAAAGAAGAGGAAGGGGAAGAGCAAGAGGAAGAGGAGGAGAAAAGGAAAAGGAGGAAGAGGAAGAAAGAGAGCGGAAGGAGAATGGAAGTGGTAGCGTTAGAGGTAGGTCACTTCTTACTGCAAGAAGTAAGTGGAAGATGGAAATACATGTGCTGCCATTGAGTTCTGTCATATGGAGCATGTCACATGGATGTCCATGGAGACCCAACAAGGCTACAGTCAAGGGTGCCCAGTGCCTGAACCAGGAGAGTAAGTTTCCTTTATGTTGACATGTATGCATGTAGCCCATTAAGACTGACGTTGTGAGTGAGTCAGTGAGAACATCCTGAATAAGCTCTCATTTTCCTTTCTTTATTTCATTTAGTTGTTCATCTTTGTAGTTCCCCCAGGTCCAGGATGCAAAGCTGAGATCCATGTGGTTTGTGCTCTCAACTCTCAGATTCTCCATTGGCCCTTGATGGGCAGGTTAAGCCCCCACACAGAAAGCTCTTCTTCAGGGGTCATTGAATTTGGAGCTGCTCTTCAGTGGCAGGAGACGCAGGACCCCAAGTCCTCGCTCAAGCCAAGAAGAGAAAGAGGGAGGCCACCACACGCAGCTGGAATCAAAGGCCTGGGAAATCCCAGGCAGAGGTTTGAGGTCTTGGCTCCAAACTACCCACAGTGAGGCTGCTCCAGTGCTCCTGACTTTAAGTGCTGCATTCCCCTTTCTTTCCAAAACGAGCCCTCTGATCTGGTCTCTCCTCACCTCCCCACAAGCCAAGCTTATTCTAGGCTCAAGAGCCAGCTACCTTCCACAGAATCCTTCTGAGGGCTTAGGCCAACGCTGCTCACTGCCAGCATCACCTCCTGGCCTACCAGCAGAGCCAGGCATCCTTCCATTTTGTTTGGTTTTATTCCTTTTTCTCACGTGGTGATTAAAGCAAATGACTCCGTCTTGGACAGGGAGCATAGACTCAGGTTCTCGCATGGGCATGGCCAGCACCGGGGACTGACCCGGTGAGGCACTGGTCAGGAGAGGGCTATCAGTTACTACGTTGTTAGTTTGGACCAGTGCTGCCAAATGTCTCTTTAAAACAAAGCATCAGTTGGGATTTTTGTGTAAATTCTCCAGGGGTGGGTCACTCAAGTCTACAGGTGGCCAACCCAACCCAGCCTTTAGCTCTTTTAAACTGTGTGCCCCCTCCCAGGAGACGGCAAACAGCTCCCTGAGGGCAGGTATTCACCTCTCCTGCAGCCCCCAGCTGTGACCAGAGGTGGGAAGAGAACAAGGGTGAAGAGACGCTGGGCCATCTTGAGCCCCTTCTCCCAGGAGGAGCAGCGTTTCTCCCTCACGCTACTGCCCCCTGAGCACGAGGCCATCTTGGCTTTGCTGGCAGTATCATTAAAGCCAAGAAAACAACCATAAAGTGTTTCATTTGAGTCTGTGAGGATTGCCAGAAGTGCTAAGAGCTTCTTAAGCAGATTTCTTTCAAACCATTTGGGCCCCTGCTATAAATAAAGCTTGAGACAATTTCAGAAAAGCATATTTATTTACCTGATATATCCTAACAGCCCCTTCGTGCCGTTAGCCCTGTGGTGCGATCTGCAAGCACTCAGATTCCTTTCACCTAGTTAGGCCTCTTTGTGGACAGCAAAAATGGAGGTTAACCCATCCGTCGTGCAGGCGTCTGGCGCGAGGCAGACCTCCTCTCCTCGTGGTGGGCCTCTCTCCCATTCAAGCCATTAACACAGAGGCAGCAGCAGATGCCAAGGGGAAATTATTAATAAGCAGTGGCTGGAGGCCTCCAAGCCAGCAAAAACATTTCTAAAGTGGCTAATGGCAAAAGGCAAGGGGAGGGAAGAAGGGAGAAGGAAACTGCTGTGTTTTTCTCAAAACAGCCGGAGAAAAAATGAGAAAAGGAAAAGAGGAAGCAGGAACTGGAAAAAAGTGATAACAAAGAAAATAGTTCTGTCCCTCTTGGGTTTCCCCTGCCTCGATTTTCAGGCACAGGTTTCTCGTGCTTTTCTTGGTTCAAAGTGTGTGGAAGGAGGTTTCCTCAGCCCCTGCAGTGCTGACCGTGCAAGCTGGGAAAGTCTTTGCTGTTAGGGCTGTCCTGTGTGTCATAGGGGACTCTGTGGCATCCCCTCTATGCACTGGGTGCCAGTTCAGCCCCCTCTCCTGGTGTGACAGTGCCTCCAGACACTGACAGATGTCCCCTGGGGACCAGAATCATTGTCCCTGCTTGCAAACCACTGAATTAGAGAGAGAGACACACTTGAGAAGCAATGCAGAAAAAGGAGTGGAACTTGAGAGCTTTGAAAGAAGCAGATCTGGTCTCCAGAACTAGTTCCGTGATTTCCAGGTGACCCTCGTCAAATTATTTTACATTTGGGTCTCAATTTTCTCATCTATAAGATGGGATGATACTTACATGCCAACCACATAAGGAGTCTGTCAGGTTTAAAATATTATCCTTTTGCTGTCCTTTGCACAGCGTTTGCCACACAATGACAAATCAAATAAGTCCTGTTATTGTAATGATTGTTATCAGCAGATGCAAAGTAACCTGTCAGACCCTCACACACCATATCTGATCCCTCTGTAATGCCTCCCCGTCTTGTAGAAAGTTCTAGTCCATAAAGTCCTGCTAAAAACCCTATGCTACTTGTCACAGTTGGTTGTAAATAACTGGAGTCAGCTCTTACACAAAGGAAGAAGGTTCCACAAGGCAGTAGGGCAGCTCCAGATTCCAGAATCAAAGTAGGAAGACTGTGTTATCGGGCTCAGCCAAAGGCAGAGGCAGGGCAACTCTGAGGGCTCAGCAGTGGGTCTAACCCATGTCCCTGTCTGAGCATTCAGAAATCATTTGTGCCAATGGTTTGTTTCTGCTCTTGCCTCACCCCACTCAAGGGTCAAAGTCCCAGGAGAGAATGGGATTGGCGGGGACCATATGCCCACCCCCAGCCTGTGCTGAAGAGCAGGGCATCTTGGTCTAGCAAGGCTGTGCATATGGGGGGAGAGGAAGAGTCCTTTTCTAAAAGGAAATGGGAACATGAGTACCCCCTCCCAAAGTGACAGGACATTGGGGGCTGGGTGACAAAAAGTAGCAGATGTTCACCACACTCTAGTCTCTAGAATGCACCCATCTGTAACTTGTTGGGGCAATAACTGTGTTTATTTTTTTAATTGCAAAAACACCCTGCCTGATCAAGATTCACCTCACATTTTGACATACTCCCAGGTAAGACCTGTGCTTAAGACTGTCCTGATGCCAAAAGAAGAAGGAGGCCATATTTCTAGAAGGTTCTGGCCATTGGCTTCCCTTTCCTCGTGACCAAGAAGGCTGAGGTCTCGACTTTCTCCCCAGAAGGACTACCCAGTATCATTCTCCACACCCTGAGACCTGTGCCCCCAGGCACAGGCTGTCCACAGGCTGGTCATGGTCTCACTTCCTTACCTCGCCCCAGAGGTATGAAGTCTGGCCTGTCCACTCAGGCTTCTCCCACCCTGACGCCTCCCCACATGTCTGTTTCCACCTCCAAATACAGAGATGATCTAGAAGAGACCACACCTGGAAAGAAGTTCCTGGAGCTAATTAATCTTGTCTCCTTTATGAAAGACGCCCATGGAGATGCACAGGAATGAACATGGCCTCCGTGGGGCTGAAGCTAAATGTTGAGCCAAGTGAGAGTGAGGGCTGGCAGGTCTGGAGCTATTGATTCATCAAGACATGCACAACCTGAGAGGCATCCTTTCTGCTGAGGCTACTATTTATCCCGGAAGATGCTCTTGGCACGAAAGCATGGCATGAAAGCTTCCCTTCGATGGTAGGATAAGGGAAATGTTAGACATGCGGAGAGAGTAACTTGGCACCCAAGCTGTATTAATATTTTAAATGTAGAAGGCATGTGTCCCAGGGCTTACTCACTGCTCGCTGAGAAAGAATCCAGGTAAACAAATTCCCAGCATCATTAAAACAAAAACCTCACCTTTGCATCTAGTTCCTTCATCAGATAACAATTGATGAGCTAATTATTCAGATGTAATTAGTATCTTTGAGACCAAAGGATAAAAAGATTTAACTCACTCTGTGGCTTCTGTAACCTAACAGCCTTGGGGACAAGATTTAAACCATAATTTCATGAATGACACACAAGAGGATAGGGTCAATGTTTCCATAAACTCAGAACTTGGCAATGACAAGATAAGACTGAAAAGTTGAAGGGAAGAAAAAGGGAAACTTTGTGTGTGTGTGTGGAGGACAGTCTTCTCTCCACATAGTTTTTTTCTTATTCTTTTTTTCACTCAGATGAATCTGAAAGACAAATAAAGGTAAAATAAAAAATAATCAGAGGTCATTTGCTGGGTGGATCCGACCGCAGGCTTCCTGCTCTTCTGCGTGAGCTTGGTCAGAGCAGGGACAGGTCAGCTGCCAGCAGCTGACATGTCATCGGCCCAGGGGCAGGAACAGAGTCACTTAAGGCAGCAGCTTCCAGCCCCACCCATACTTGAGTCTCTTGTTGAATACTGAAGAGATCAGTCATGAAAACCAAAAGAAAAAAAATCCATCAAGACGTCAAACATTTTAGCCCAAAGGAGTGGAAAGCGCAGGCACCGAGTGGGTCATTCTAAGACTCATTCCGCCCTGTCTTTTAAAAACTGCCTTTCTACCTAACTTTAGCCGAAACCTAAGATCCTGGAGGGCCATCACAGACCATCAGGAGCCAGACTGTCACCTGAAAGGAGGTGCCTTATTAAGGACAATATGTGAAAGAGAAGCTCTGACCCTGTATTTCCTAACCAGGCTCTGCATTTCATACGGGCCTCCAAATGCCCTTCACAGTTTGAGGAACTTAGTCACTGGGCTCCCTGGTGTGTGTGTCCACAGTGTGTTCTCTGAAGACAGTCCTATCCCTACCCACTGGGACAGAAGACCTCTTCTGGGAAGACTCCTCTCCAGGCACTTCTGTTTTTCCCCTTTCAGGCTGGTTGCAACCCACTGTAATCTCCCACACTAGGAATGGGCATCTCTTATGGCCTCATCATTGTCCCTTTGGGGAGACCCTGCTGCCCTCACCAGGCTGCCCGCTGCTGTGTCAGGGCTCTGAGCCCTCATCTCCATCTATACCTGGCCCAGGATTTCTGTACCCCAGGGACACTGGTGGATGAGTGAACTAAGGTGTCAAGTCAGCCTGAGAAAGAGCTTAAACCACTTACCAGCCATTTTCAGGTGTTTTAATAGGTGGGCAGTGTTCCAGGCTGTGTGAGAAAGCCAGGAAACCCCAGTTTGGGCCACTGGAGGGGGCAATCCCAGACAGAGCTGGGCCACCTTGTAAGGCCCTGTGGAGGGTTTTGCCCTGGACACAGGGCTCACTCAGACCTAACTGTGAGGTCTGATTCTACAAGGCCAGTGCTTGACAGCCAAGCTTGACATCCAAGCTGGGCGATCGCCTCTGTCTCAGGAACTGTACACTTTCCTGCGAGTTTCCCCAACTTGCTCAGATGATACCTCTCTCCAGGGGCCTTTTCATGCAAATGTGGGTACAAGAAGAGAAATCAACTCCAAGGCAGAAGGATCAAATGACTGCCAGGGAAGCGTCACTGAGGAGAGGAGAGCTTATCTGCACTGTGTCTTGATGGCATGGGCACCCATGTCCACCAAGGGTGTGCCCACCTCCCCAGTAGGGAGTGACCCTCTCCTCTGGCACTGGTATCTGACACTACCATGTATCCATGAACAAATGATAAGAGTGGCAAGCAGAAGCTTGCAAATCAAACCTGGCCTTATTTGGTCTTCTCTCTGGTGAGCCACCACATTTACAAATGACATCTGACTACCTTTGGTCAGGACATTCCCTTTTGGGTGTTCCAGAGCCTTGTCACCCCAACAGCCCTGCAGATCCACTTTATTCATTGCCACTGGATGTGGAATGGCCCTGGAAGGAATTGTCATTTGATGCCTTTGGAATAAGCAAATAGAAGCATGGGTAGGATTCTGATAAGAAGTGAATATAGAGGTGGTGCAGATGGGGGGAAAGCAAGAATAAAAGTGTGTGTGCAGGCATGCTCTGGAGTGTGTAGGAATGGTGAGAAGTCACTGATTATAAATAGAGGCGGATGGGACTTACTCTCTGAAGCCAGGACAGCAGAAAGCTGACCTTGGTCCAGCATTTCCCCAAACTATCATTCTCACTCCATCTTGGTGATTTTTATCATATCTGCATACCATCTGTTCTAAAATTTACTTTTAAAAAAATTTGCTTAACTATAAAGAAAATGATTGAACCTCATCCTAAACAGTGAGTTTCATCCAATTAATAATTTTTCACATGCTAGTTATGCTTCTTTGGAAATACAGATCTTCTTTGACTTACGATGGAGTGATGTCCTGAGAAATTCATCAGACATTGCAAGTATTTTTGGTCAAAACTCATTTAATACCCTGTTCTACCAGACATCATAACTTAGCCCAGCCTTCCTTAAACCTGTTCAAAACAGATTAGCCTGAAGTTGGGGAAATCATCTAACGCAAAGCCTATTTTATAATGAAATGTTGACTAGTTAATTTAACTTATTGACTCCTATGAAAAAAGAATGGTTGCTTACCTTGGTGATTGCCTGTCTGACTGGGAGCTGGGGGTCCCTGCTGCCCAACATCAAGAGACTATCACACCAAATACCACCGACTTAGGAAAAGATCAAAATACAAAACTCAAAATACAGCCTCCACTGAGACTGTCTACAGCCTATCCACTGGTATAGCCTATCGCTTTTGCACCATCCTAAAGTCAGAGCATCCCAAGTTGGGGGCACTGTTCATTATAATAAAAACATGACCAAAAGTAGTCTGTAACCCCCTGAACCTATTTAGCCCACTGATCCAAGGCTCCAGGTCCCAGACTGAACCACAGCTTGGTCTTTCTTTAGTTAAAAAGAAGACTATGACAAAGTCTATCACTGGAATGAGGTCTTTTTTTGTTGTCTTGTTTTCCTTTCTTTCTTTCTTTTTTTTTTTTTTTTTTGCAAACAAATCAGCATTTTTGAAACAGGATCTTTTCTCAACTCTGCAATTTTGGGAATTAAAATCCCTTTTGAGGGATCCCTTTTGACTTTTTCTCTCTCAATCTTACTGAATCCCAAATTGTGTTCATTCTTATCTATTCTCACATCTCCCCTCAACTTCTCCCAACCTCTTTCTCCTGACCTTGACACCATAAGCAGGGTGGGTCAAAATCAGTTTGTCAACAGCTGACTCACTCTGAACAGATGGGATTCAGACCACTGGACTGGCTTCAGCACTTGTGTGAACACAGAGGGTCTGTTGCTTAGCTACTCTGCTCCAGTTGAATTATCTGTGAAATGGGAATGATAATACTACTGACAGAGACCTTGGGCCAGTAAGTGAGTTGTGCATATAAACATTTAGAACGATGCCTGGAACATATCAGTGCTTTGTGTGAGCTATCATTATAGTTTTACATCCCACTAAATAGATCTCTTTCCCATAACACCCATTCTACCAAAGTTGCAAGCCTGATCAACTTTCTGCTCTGTCACTGAGCTCTGCTCTCTCTTCCTGAAAAGAGGTCATGAATTCACCTTATCTTTTCCACCCCACTGCCACTGCTGGATCAACCTCTATTCACCTCATTCTAGCTGACAGCACCAGCCTTCAGCAAACTGTGTTCTGAGCTCTCACATGCACCCATTCAGCTTAGTGGAGATCACCTTTCTGTTCCTCTTATCTGGAGCAGCCAAATGCTTCCCTATTTCTTAGCCACTCAAGAACAAGCTTTCCAACAGGATCTCCCAGTCCCACCATATATTGTCTCACATAGTTATTTCAGTATATCTCCTAATGTCTTATGACCTACTCTCCCTCTGGATCAGATCTTCCCACTACTGTCCAATGGTACTTGTTTAAACCACCTCTATACATTTCCCAGTGCTCTGTCCCCAATTTGTAGCTCCAACTACTCCTGGGAACTGTCCCCTAGTACCCATTTCATGGTTATATAACCAATTTCCTTCTTCACAGAGCAGATATGATTCTTATTGATGTCCTAGGCTCCATAAAGTTGGCAGGAAACCTGAACTCATTCATCCATGTCATCTGAGGTTATAGGAAATAACCCTGCTAAGCCAATGACAATCTTTGGGAGGTCACAGTGATTGCCCATGTGAGAGAGATGAGCCCATCAGAATCTTTTTGTAAGCCACAAAGACTAATCAAAGTGAGTCAGATGTACCAATCAGAATCTTTCTGGAGGAAACTACGAAGACATTTCTAACCAGAGCTAATGAGTCAAAACTTCTTTCCTCCGGGAGGCAAATGAAGAACTGCCTGGAGAGTGGTGTCAGACTTGTGGGGAGGCCCAAACTCAGGGAATCAAGTCAGAGAAGTAAAGATAGAAATTCCTGAGAGTATGTTTGGTTTCAGATGTCCTTGCCCTCCCATCATTAAAACAAGTTCAGAATGCTATCAGTAAATAACCATCCTACCTTCTTTGTGTGTTTGTTTTTTACTTCAGACCTATCCAGAGATGGTTCATATGTTTTAAAGGTAAAGCACACTTCTGGTTGTGCTTCACAACCCAGCCTTGATTAATTATGTATGTTTTTTGCTTTTAGTTGTTAACACATATGAGTTATCTCCCTCCCTAAGGAAGAGAATCATGTCTCATGCCTCCCTCATTTCTCTCTGAGCACTTGGGCACGATCTCAAACACAAAGTAAATGCTCACTAAATACATCCCATAGGGTACGTTGCAATCATCTTGTGAGTCCAGTTGCAAACAAGAAAATTCTAGATCATAGAGAGCCAGCCTACAGGAGAACCAATAAAAAAAGGGCTAAGAATTGAGTCACAGGGAATTATGGTTTTCTCAGTAAAGGTTGCTTAAAACAAAAGCCCATTTATCTGCCTGCAGAAGACATTTAATCAATTTACATGAGGGATTTCAAAATTAGTCAGACTGTAATGAACTATGAAATACTGATTAATGCATTTTTGCAATGTTTGATTAGAAACTTAACATGTATGCTAGCACGTTTTTTACTATTACAGCATTTATATGTTAATATTTTGTTTCTGACAGTTGCCAGAATAGATGTTCTGAATTGCAGATCCAAAGTGTGTTTCTGGTTAACAATATATAAACAGTTGTTCTACCAGCAAGTGTTTCTTGATGCTAAAGAGGTATTTCACTTAGGGAGCATGAGGGTGGGAGTCCATGGGGTGCATTTAGTATGGAGCTAATCGCTACATGTTAAAGTGTGTGGGTATCCTCAGGAAGCTACTAGGAAAGGAAGCATCTCATCTCTCACCTGGCTCTCCCCTAATAAGTAGGCACATTCCAAAAGAGAAATGAAGCCCTACTTTACTAAGGTAGAAGGGGTTTAATTTATTGGGTGGGAATATGAATTCAGTGCTATAGAATCACTTTCCCAAAAAACTTGAGGTTGATTTTTCCAAATGTCCAGGACAGACATTTTCTAACATGTGTCACTTTGGTATGGTCTCCAGATAAGCTGTCACCATCCTGCTGAATAGTAAGGACAACCCAGATAAGGTGTCATCTCCAGAAACAATCTTCTGTCAGAGAAACCTATCTTAAGGCAGAGCAAACATGTGGAGTCAAGGTTTTGTCACATGAAGTCATTTGTTTATAAGAAAACTCCCTCCTCCCTCCTTGACATCTCCCAGGTGCCTCTTCCATTCTTTCACATTGGCTGTAAGGCCTCAGTTTGATACTTTTCCCTTAGAAATCACAACTCTCTAAATTATATAAAATATATATATATTACATTGTATATATTCAATTAAATTTGATCTTCCTTCCTACTAATCCTGAATGACGTAAATTTTTGTTTCACTTAACCAGCATGAGAAGAACTTCAGAGAAATGGGATTTTTACTGTACCCCTATAGCACAGTCAACCATACATTTATTAGGTTCTTCCCCAAGCTAAGGGAATCCGATATTAATTGGAAAGTTTCAAAAATCTCCTTGAACTTACAGAGGCTAGAGATTTAATCGTCTGAGGATATCTCCAAAGACTTCTGTGTCCATTTATTTCACAGAGTAGGCAAGTGAGTCTCTTTTATGTAACTGGAGTGATGTTTCTCCTGGCAATATCACCCTTTCCAAAATGTCAGGTACATACAGCTTGAGTCATTAAAGGGAAAACACATTGAATAACAAGAATCCAATCAATTAAAAGCATAATCTTCCTAGTTTCAGTCACTCAGAATAAATCCCACTTGTACACATACAGAGGACATCTAAAGTGGTGAATTGATAGATATGCACACACACACACACACACACACACACACACACACACACAAACACATGTTAAAAATTAACTACTCTGTAATGGGAGATAGATTCTCACAGTAGGTTCCTAAGAGCACAAGCATGCTGAGCACCGTCTTCACCATAAAATGATCTCACAAGATCTGGTTTTGAAGGGTTCTCCAGAGGAAGCCCCAGCACCACAGAGCATACTAACTCCAGAGCAAAACAACACAAGTGCATTCACGTAGCGAAGAACTCACATGACTACAAGTAACAAAGGCAACATACCTCAGGATGATCTCAAATGCAAGCATTATCTCACATTTAGATGTTAAACCTCTCTTAGAATTTCAAAAATCATTAGTTTGCAGGATTGCCATTATTCTGATTCATTAGCAAGGCATATTTGTTAGGATCTTAAAATAACCAGGAAGCTGGACATGTCAGAACATGTTTCTTGCTGTCATGACAACTAGATAACAACAATAATGCTCACATGCGAATGACTACGGGGAACAAAGTTATTGTGCCTGAATATAGATAAGTTAATTATGGAATCATCTAAAGAACAACAGCTCTGTCAATGCAAAGATGATTCTAAAATAATCAATAAAGACAATCATGTTTGGCGATTGGCTATTTGTTTCCAATAAGAGATGTTCCTTTGGTCTGCATGGAAATGCAGGAGGCTCCTAAACCAGGAGAAGAAAAAGAAAGGAAAATCTTTCAGTTTAGGGTTGGTGGTTGTCAGTAGCAACAAATAATGGAAAATTGCCATCTGGCTTCTTTTTTTCAAATGAGATTTGAATAATCAATTTAATAATGGATAGAGCACTTGCTTACAGAAATAATCCATTGTCATCACTGGGAAAAAAAAACTTTGACACCGAAGACAAAGCTTTGCAGTATGACTATAAGGTAAAGCAAATAAACATCTATGTACATGCCACAATTTTTATTTTCACTGCTGACTTTACATAAACTAGAGGATAACTCTTCCTTCTGTATGCTTAGCTTTTCACATTCAGTGTTTAATAACCAGGACAAAATCTACAGAGCAGTTGGCTTGCTATAGGCACTCAACTCTACTGATGGTTTGTAGAGAAGGAAACACACACAAATGGCAGCTTTTATTAGTAGTTTTTCACCATTACCATGTGACATACAGTAGGAGAGTCCTGATTTCAGCAGAACAGAGGCAATCTGAATGCATCTGGCTATGGAGTGTGTGTCTGTGCATGCGTGTGTACGTGTGTGCGTGTGTGTGTCCTCTACAGGATTGTGCCAGAGGAAAAGACTATTTAGAAAAGGAGATAAGGATGACATCAAGGTTAGGGCAGCTTCTTCATTTACATGAAAAATACAGAAAGGAAAGCTATTCCTACTCCCATGCAAATGTATTTTCTAAATAAAACAGGCATGTACATATCCCACTGACCTCAAAAGATCCTTGAATCTTTTACTAAAAAAGTCACTGTATGATTTGATGCAGAAATAAGTGGTGGATTCCAGGTCCTGCCACTTTTTGGAAAGAAGTATTAAGACTCCACACAGTAGTTTTTGGCTCCACTGATCTCTCTGACCTGAGGTGGGACTTTATCTCAGTTTGATTGCTTGAAAACTAAAGCATAGGAAGTAAGATAGCCCTGCTGAGTCCCAGTCTCTGGCTGTTCTTTCCAGATCACTGGGGAAGTTCACTATGGTCCTACATTGACTTTTCTCCTTAAACTCTGTCGTCCTATAATTCCCCCTCTGAGGTTCTGGTTGCCTCTTCTCTGACTGAAGTCTTCCTACAGGTCCCCTCTGCCCCTCCCCCAGACCTTTCCATTTCTTACTACCTAGAGTCCTCCATGAAAGCCCGTCTCTGCAACGGGGTCCCATTAACTCCCTTCCTTCAGCAGGGAAGTGAACATCGGTAGAGTTGACACTGGTTAACTTCCAGAGCACTCAACTTTGCATCAGGTTACTGGAATTTCCTTGACCCCCCCTAGGCACCAGCATTCTGTTTCTGCTTCAAGTGCTGTTCTTGGCCACAGAGCGTTTTGTAAAGTCACAGCTCTGTCCTTGGCACATCTGTGTGGTACAACACAACTCAGACCCTCCTCCCAGTGGTTTCATGAATCTCTTGCCCAGAGCCCCACAGGCCCACAGTCTCCCTGTGCCTCCCAAGACACTGTCCACCCCACCTCTCGGAGAGACCAAGACAGCAGGCTTCATGTCTTCCACCCACCTACAGCTACCTGCATTCTCACTTGTGACCTCCAACCTGTATAGACCCACCATCTCTGCCTGGATTTCTGATGAAGACTTGGGAAAATTCTAACACTTTTGTTGTTTTCTTCATCACTAACAGATCAGTCTACAGAAGCTCCCATTCTAAGGACAGGGTGTTCCCACCTCACCAGTTTAAACCTCTGACCCTTGTACTCCATCCCCTCTCTCACTCCTCTATGACCTTTCAGCCTAGAGATGCCAACCTCCTTCTCAAATCATTCCCTCTCCTGGGTGCAGGCATGCTCAGATAAATGCTGTGTCAAAGGGGAACACACATTGCCCTCAGTTTGGCATCCTAGATGTCCAGTGGGCCACTGGATACTGGGTCAGAAGTCCAAGTGACATGCCTGTGATCCCCATGTCTCCCAAGACCTAGAGCTCAGAGGTCAGATGTACTACTCAGCGCAGGATGCCATGACCAAGTAGAGCAGGCCTTAAACAATAGACACTTAGTCCCTCATAGTTCTGGGGTCTGGTTTCCCCAGGAGCTTCTCTCCTCCCTATGTCCTCTCATGGTCTTTCTTCCATGTACACACATCCCTGGTGTCTCTTTGGGTCCAAATGTCCTCTCCCTATAAGGACATCCATCAGATAAAATTAGGGACCCCTAACGGTCTTATTTTAATTGCCTCTTTAAATGTCCTGTCTCCGAACACAGTCACAGCTGAGGTACTGAGAGTTAGGACTTCCACATGTATGTGTGGAGAGAATCACGAATCAGGCCACATCTGCCAGTGAGGAGGTCCCAACGCTGTGCATCAAAGGAGCAGAAAAGAGAGGCATCCCATATTCTTGGGTAAACCAAACAAACCCTGGCAGGAAGGGAGAGAAGGTTGAGGCCCAAAGTCAAGATTAGAGGGGTTCAAGTAGGAAAGACTGGCCCACAGAGGTCCACGCTGTGAGAGGCAGATGACTGAGCGCAGCGGAATTCAGAGACATAGCAATGGGATTGTCCCCCACACCTTTGCAAAATGGAGTCAGACAGTACTGGGCAAAGAAGCTGGCTACCTGGGTCTGAGCAACCAAAGGGAAAGCAGAGGCCATGGACAAAGACATTCGTCCTTTAAGAAGCAGAGTGATAGAACAAGAAAAAGGCCAATGGAGAAGGCCAGATTGAGGATTGTAAGAATTGGGGAATAAGGATAAATTATACAAGAAACAAATTAGAAAATTCAAACTCATCTTGTTTATCCTATCTGTATATGCTATAGCTAAATCCAGAACATTAGAATAGAGCAAAACAACTAGAAATGCAAACCAGGTTTATCATAATGATCACCATCAAAACAGCACGTATCACCATTTGTTTAACACAGATCTGATGAACGTTAATAGCTATCATTTCATGAAGGCACCATCTCTGCCAGGATTTCTGCTGTGATATGGAAGACAGGAAAACCCCAAATGCATTTTTATGTCCTCGTCATCACTAATGGTTTCATTTCAAATTGCTGCTGTTACTTCACTAAGTGACTTATATGGCATTGGAAATAGGTCCCTGCACTGTAAGGTGCTCGTGTTTCTTCTTGTACCCTGGTAGACATGTCAACCCTACAACAATGAGTAGGTTGATAGGCCTTTGCTCCAGGGAAACGTCTGGATGTGGCTCAAATTTGGGGGTGTTACAGAAGGGCACTGACAACTTTCAACACTTGGCTCCCATTAGCTCTTTTGGAAATACAAGACCTGCTGCTTATGAAGCAGGAAAGGTGTTCCCTGAGGGCAGGGTGGTGGCCAATGCTTCTCAGAAAGACAGAAAGTGGAGCTGTGCAGGGAAGAAAGGCACCCACCGCAGTGTGCTGTGACTCGGCAAGGAGAGGGTGATTGACTTAAGTTGGGATGATAAAGATCAATTGCCATGGCTTGGAGTTATGACACCAACAAAGTTACAATGACATCAGCACAAAGAGAGAGACACAAGTCCATTACGAAGATGCAATCAGATATTCAAAAAAGCCTGGCATGCTCATTACTTATTCATGCTAATACAAGTATATTAAGAAATCAAAACAGTGTTAGCGCTCAATCACTCACAAACCAAATGAGGTTTTACATTTATCAGACCCCAGGCATCAGGGCCCAGCATAGCTGTACAAAGGTGGTGATGTGACACACTGGAGATATTTATATCAGCCTACATGGACTGAGAGATACACCAGGATTTATTAGACTGAGTAATGCCGTCACATTCAGCAGAGCAATAAAAGAAATAACTGTGCAGAAGTCATTTCCCCAGACAATAAGATTTACCTTTGCAATCTCTTTAAGATGTTGTATCTGTTTTCAAAGGGTCGCTGGCAGCATTTCCGACCTTAATAAACTATTTACAGATTAATTTTTTTTCAACAAAGGATGGGGTGTCCGAAAGTGAGTTCCATCCTTGAAAGCAAGTGGCAGACTCTCAGCTGGTCTTTTCCTGATGACTGTGAGCACAGCCGAGCATATTCCATTTTCTCAGAGACTGCTGTCGTTTATTAAGTGACATGACCTCAATTTCCAATAAAGATAAGTCCATTCAGGGTACTGCGGGGCAGCCCAGTAGTGCTCAGGCACATGGATTTGGGGAGTCTGAGAAGATATTTCATAAGATACATGAGTTCTATAGTGAAACACAACAAAATTTTCTCAAAAATGGATCAAACTCCAGCATGAGAATGTTATCACAAGTTTTCTTTTTCTCTACCTTCTAGAAGGTTTCTGCCACCTTAGCTTCTGAGGTCACTTTCTCTGTCTGCTTTGGTGGATCCTGTTTCCCAAGTATCTAGTGTGGGTGTCACCTGGATTTCTCCTCTTGATTCCATCTCTTCACTCCCCCTTACTGTTCTCATCCCTCATCCGTGTGCACAGTCCAGGGCATCTTGGTTATTCTCAAAGCTACGTCTCTTGTCCAAAGCTTTTTCTGGAATTTTGAGCCTCATACTCAGTTGTCACCACAGACTGCCATCCCATCAGAGTTCTTTTTCATTGTGTGTCACTTACAACAAGACAACTAATTACTTAGGAAGCATCACATCCTTCCAGGAAATCCTAGCACAATCCCCAGCTTCTTTCTCATCAACTGAGATTGTACACCATCTCTCCTGCCCCCAGAGTGACATTTCTAAAGCATACCTTGGATCTTGCCACTGTCCTTGTTAAAATGTCTGGGAGTGGTCTACAGTATAAGTTCACACATTTTCCCAGTACATACACAGGTCTTCATGCTCCCAGTAAGCATGTGGCTTTTCGGCATTTTCATGAAGCCCGCATTATATAAGACTGCCATTGTCCCCAGAGGTCCATGCACTCTCATTTTTCTTGCTGCTCATGTAGCCAATGCCTAGACAAACTTCTTTTTTCCTTCCTTTAGGCCTTAATTCCAAAGTAAAACTTAGACAATGAGCACAAATTAGCCACCCCTGCACCCAAGCACACCAAACCTGTGCACTCCTCTCCAGTGATCACTCCCAGTGATACTCCTGTGACCATGCTGAGTTCCACCATGAGAGACCTGATGCAGTGTCTCCATCACCTTGCATCCAGACGTTACCTTATTCCTTGCCCACAGAGGATTCCACCCAGTTTGTTGCAAAAATCTCTCCTTTCCCTCTGTGTATTTTCAGTGTAGCTTGACCAGAAAGATGACCATGGTCATGCCTGCTGCCAGACAGAAGAGAGAACTCTTTCCCAATGACTTAAGTCGTATCGATCCAGCTCATGTCAAAGAGCTATAGAGTACTGTGCTAATCACTCCCAAAGACACATGAAAAGGACACCCACTACTGCCCCTGGATGTTCAGAGTCTGACTGGGCAATCCTAAGAAGTGATTTCAAGAGACATAAAAATCATCATGTACCAGCATAGGTCAGCTGCTGGAGTGAGGATTTAGAAACTATGGATCAGAATGCTTATTCCACTATAGTGTGCCCTTCATCTCTATTTTCAGTATCCTTATATTACATATATATGTGTGTGTATATGTGTGTGTGTATATATATCTGTATATAATGTGCACATATATGTATAATAGATATGATCTGTGTGTGTATATATATATATATATATATATATATATACATACATATAATATGTCCTTCAGGCATGGCCAATAGCATGGAGACAATAGGGTACAATGCACAATTCTTTACCTGAATTTGTGAGGGAAAAACAAGTAAGCACTTTACACATGGGTTGCATTAATTAGGTATTACATAAATGTTTCTAATTATTTCATTTCTTGTAACTCATATCTTTTCCTGTGTTTTGCAATTATTTTTACATAAAATTTTGTGTACATAATCTGTTAAAAATAAATGCTAAAATTCCTTTATAATAACAAAAACCAAGTATCTAAATATAAACAAATAAAATTTTGGATTAAAAAATTAAAGCAAAAGAATTTTTTCCTGAAAGTTTGGTCCAAAAAGATGGGTGCACATTATTCACAGGAGTGAATTATACACTGCAAAATATGGTTAAGTCTGATGTATGCTCGGACCTTGTTTCTGTCATTCACTGATGCAGCTGCATGCCTGACACTTAGTGAATTCTCAGTAAATATTGAGGAAAGAAGAAGGGAAGGAGGAAGGGAGGAGAGAATGGAAAACATCATGTTACGAAAACCAGGAAATTCTGAGGGAGACCTGAATCCTAAAGTGAACTTTAAAAGAAATTCACAATATGAGTTTTTGCTTAAAGAAAAATATTCAACCTTTTCTAATGTTCTAGTCCATATGCTGGCTACATAGAGTAACTCAAAGTTTTCCCTCTTTTCCCTTCATCCTGTCCAGGGGATATGCCTTTTCAATTCCCTTGGGACCCACTTGTGCTTTTCTCTGTGAAAGGGTATCCAGAGGCCATATCTCCTTCCCTAACACCTCACTAAGCTGCTTTATACCCCACACACCTCTTTGAAAGAATGTACCCTCATGCTCTGACGGAGAAAGCTCTGACTGCCCTGAGTGTGGCCTGATATCAGTTCAGACAAGTGGAAGTGGAAGGAAGAGAGGATGAGAAGCTGTCATCATCAATCAGCACAGACAGCCACAAAGTAGCACCAACAGAACAATGCTCACTTTCACTTGAACCCTACTGGACCTCTGCATTTCAGTAAGTTCACATATCAAACATTTAATGCATGCTAATGAACTGTGTAGGTAGTACCTCTGCTCAAGAAATGCATGTTTGTAAACAAAAAGTTTCATTGGAGAATATCACTTAAATACAAGAAGCAAGTCCCTGTAAAGTCTGGTTCAAATGCTATCTCCTTAGAGAAATTCATCTTTATACCTTGAGTGAAGGGAGACTTTAAACTATACTAGGCTGAATTTTCTCAACTTAAGAATCAAAGGCAAGTATTAATGTGACTTCCCATTACCAAAACCTCAGCACGGGCCCTCTAATTCATTCCTCAACTGATAGGAGAGACTCTGTTAAATAAGTCCCTAGTTTAATTTCCTCTTTGAGGTCTTTTCTCTCCATTCTGGCAGCATCAAGATCTTGTAAAATCACATGTCATTTTCTCATATTTTGAATTTCATTTGGTAACCCCAAATTGACAGTTTATTGAGAACATATTCTCAAGTACAGAAGTTCAAGTAAAAACTATCTTTCAACTAGGATCACTACTGATTTACTTATTTTTTAAAAACTAGTACATCTTTGGGATAAAAAGGCAGAAAATTTATGGAATGAAATAATTGCTGAGAAAGTCTCAATCCTGAGGAGAGTTGGGCATCCAAACTAACAGCTCACCCCAAAATATCAATCCAAAAAGATCTTCTTCAAGATATATTATAATAAAATTTTCTAGATGCACCCATGTGGTTCAGTTGCTGGGGTGCAGCCCAGCAACATAGGACCCAGGTTCAAGAACTGGGGGCAAGAGAAGGAAAAACTGTAAATAATAATTTACTGTCTAAAATCAAAAACAAAGAGAATTTTAAAATCAAGAACAAGAGAAAATTATTTCCTCCATGTAAGTGATTCTCTATAATTCTAACAGCAGATTTCTCTTCAGACCTTGCAAGAGAGAATGGGATAATATATTCAAAATGCTTAAAGAAATTGCCAAACCAACTTTACCCAGAAATCCTGTCCTTCTGAAAGGTAAAGACTTTCTCTAACAAAAGCCAAAGGAATTCATCCCCTCTAATTCTGCCTTACAAGAAATTATGAAAGGAGTTTCAAACTGAAACAAAAGGATGCTAACTTGTAAAATTAAGCATGTGAAAAATGCAATGCACTGGTAAAGGTAAGCATGCATTCATATTCAGAATAGTGTGTTGGCTTCTTAACTGCAGTATAAAGTTTAAAGGGCAAAAGTGTTAATAGCTCCAGCTACAACAATGTGTTAATGGATACACGATCTAAAAAGATGCATATTGAGACATCAAAAATAAAAGAAGAAAAAGAGTGTCTTTGTCTACAGTGAAGCTAAATTATCATAAGCATAAAGTAGACTGTTTTATATATACATATATATTTATATATGTGTTTTATATAAGCCCTATGATAACAAAAAAGCAAAAACTTTCAGCATATTTACAAAGAAAAGAAACCAAAGCACACCACTGTGGAAAATGATCAATTCACAATAAAAGTTAGGAAGAAATAAATAGGAAACTATAAAATGGTTAGAAAACAGTTTAAAAGATGATATTAGCAAACCCTTACCATCAATAACTACTTACCATAAATAAATATAAATGGACTGAATTCTCTAATCAAACCAAAGTTGTACGATGTCTTTTTAAAAAAGAACCAAGAATCAAATATATACTGCTTACAATAGATTTATCTCAGCTTTAAGGATTCAGAATGAAATTACATAAAAATATATCACAATGAGCAAGGCTAGCTTATAGCAGATAAAATGGTACTTTAAGACAAAAATGATAACAAAAGACAAAGAACATGATTCTATAATGATAAGTGTTAGTTCACTGAAAGGTAATTATAAGTATGTACACACATAACATGAGAAAATTCAAGTATATTAAGCAACTACTAACAGATCTGAAGGGCAAAACACACAACAATACAATATTATCTGGGGACTTCACACTTTCAATGATGGGTCACATAAACAAAAATAAATCAATAAGTAAACATTAGATCTGAAACATACCTTAATCTAGATGAACTGGGTGTGCCCTGGTGGAGTACTGATTTTGTTAAGTGCCTTCTGCTGGCACAGTTCATGCTTATCCCAAAGATACGTCCCAAGGTCATGAGGAAAAGCCAAGATGAACAAATAGATAAAATAAAATACTTCTTCTTTTATCTCTTCCCACCTGTATGCCTTGATTTACCTTGATTCCTGCCTGTGCCTTTCCTTTAAAACAAACAAATGGACCTGAGAGATGTATGCAGAGCATTCTGTCCAACAGCAGCAGAAAATGCATTCTTCTAACCTGTATGAGAAGGCCCCTCCAAGACAGAGACTATGATAGTCAAAAGTCCTAGCACATTTAAGATCAAAACTATATCAAGTATCTTTTCTGGCCAAAATAGTATGAAACTAGAAGCCGATAGTAAAATCACTATGTAAAATTCACAAATATGTATAAATTAAACTACATTCCTATACAACTAAGGGGTCACAGGGAAAATCAAAAGAAATACAAAATACCTTGAAAGAAATGAAAATGGGACTATAAAATATCAAAACCTATAGGAGGTTGGAAAAGCAGTTTCAAGAGCAAAATTTATAGCAATAAACGTCTACATTAAGAAAACAAAAAGATCTCAAACAACAAACTCTATACCTGGAAAAACTAAAATCGAACTAATTACAAGGTTATCAGAAGGGCAGAAATAGAAGTGATCAGTACATACATAAATGAGACAAGAAAAACAATAAGATGAACAGTTGTCTTTAATAATATAAACAAAATGGACAAACCATAAGTTAGATGAAGAAAAAAGAGATAACTCAAATAAATAAAACCAGAAATGAAAGAGTTGCTATTACAACTGATACCACAGAAATTTAAGAAGCATAAGAGACTACTATGGATGCCAACAAAGTGGGTAACTGAGAAGATACGAATCAGTTCCTAGAAATCCCATGACTGAATATAAAGAAGTGAAAGTATGAACAAATAATGAGTAAACAGAATGAATGATTAATAAAAAAGTCATAAAACAGAAAAATCCAGGAATATATGATTCCAAATATCAAAGAAGAATTAACAGCAATTCTCAATTTTTGTTAAAAAAATTGAATAATAGGGAATACTCTCAAATTCACTATAAAGTCACCATTATCCTAATATCAAAGCAAGGCTATTGCAAGATGAATATTCCTAATAATATAGAGGCAAATATTCTCCAAGAATTTTAACAAACCAAATTCAATGTCTATTCAAAGTATTAAACATCATTATTAAGTTGAGTTTATTCCTGGGATGAAAGAATGATTCAACATGTGCAAATCTATTAATGTGATACACCACATTAACAAAATGAAAGATAAATGTATATTCATTGAAGAATTACCACACTTAAATGCTCATATTACTTAAAGCAATATATAAATGTAATGCAATCTCCATCAAAAGCCCAAATTCCACAGGAATAGAACCAAAAAATAATGGAATTTATTTGGAATGACCAGAGACCTTAAACAGCAAAAATAATACTGAAGAAAAAGAGCCAAAATGGAGGTGTCACATTCCCTGTCTTCAAACTCTACTACAAAAGCAACAGTCATCATTTAACATAGAAAAAGAAACAGATATACCTATACATGGAATAGAATTGAGAACCTGAAAATAAACCCACACACATATGAGCAGTTTATTTGTTACAAAGGACATAACAATGACCAAGGATAAATGGTGTTGGAAAGACTGGACAGTCACTTGCAAAAGGTTGAGAGTACATCACTATCTTATACTATACATAAAATTTAATTCAAAATGTTCTAAAGATTTAGATGTAAGGCCTGAAACCATAAAATACATAGGAGAAAACATAAGCAAAACTTTACTTGGCATTGACCTGAGGGATGTCTTTGTGAAATCAAGTCCAATAATAAGAGAAATCAGACCCAAAATAAACAAATGGCATTATATCAAACGAAACAATTTCTGTACAGTACACTCATCAAAACTGAAAGACATCCTACTAAATGGGGGAAGATATTTGCATATCATACATCAGACAAGGAGTTAATATCCAAAATATATAAAGAAATCAATCTCAGTAAAACAAATAATTCAGTTAAAGTTGGGCAGATGATCTTAATAGGCATTTCTCCAAAGAACATATACAGATGGCCAACAGGCACACGAAAAGATGTTCTACCTCATTTGTCATTAGGGATATACAAATCAAAAAAACAAATGAGACATCACCTCATACCTATGAGAATGGCTACTATACAAGACTGTAAACAAGTGTCAGCAAGAATGTGGAAAGAAGGGGACTATTAAACATTGTGGGACTAGAAAATGGTGCAATCATTATGGACAGCATTTATGGAGAGTCCTAAAAAGACTGCAAATAAAAATTCCATATGATCTAGTTATTCCATATATATACATGTATGTACATGTGTATGTATATATTGCCCATGTTTAATGCAGCGTTATTTCCAAAAGCCAAGAACTGGAAATAACCTAAGTGGCCATAGAGAGATGAATGGATAAAAAATGTGTGGTGTATATACACAATGAACACTACTCAACCATCAAAAAATGGAATTCTGTCATTTTCCACAACATGGATGGACACAGAGGGAAGTATGCTTAGTGAAATATGCCAGAAGGAGAAAGACATTGTATGATATCACTCATATGTACTTTAAAGAGAAACAAGCAAGTAAATGAACTAATTACAACAAAAATAAACTTTTACTAAATTAAAGAAAAATCAGTGATTTCAAGAGAAGGGGGATAATGGGCAAACTGGGTAAAGGGGAGAAATTGTATAGTGAAGGAAGAACTGAAATGGTGGTGAATTAAATGCATTATATACATATGTGAATCTACTATGATGTACACCTTAAACCTAATAAGGTTAGGATGCAATTTAAATTTTTAAAAGTAACTTACATCCACTAATTCATTCAAAAACTGAAAAAGTGAATACTCAATTTACTTAAAATAAAATAAATGCTGTAAAAATTATATAATCTCAGTAGATACAGAAAAAGCATTTAACAAAATACAAAATTCTTTCATGATAAAATCATTCAACAAGCTGGGTATAGAACATATTCCACATAATATAGGCCATCTATGAAAAATCTACAGTCAACATCATACTCAAAGGTAACTATGAAAAGCTTTCCTCTAAAATCAAGAACAAGACAGGAGTGTCCACTTTCACCATTCCTATTCAACATAATACTTGGCAGTCCTAACCAGAGTGATCAGCATTCAAATAAATTGTCTTTGTTTGCAGATATGATAATCTTATATATAGAAAATTCTAAAGACTCCACCAAAAAAATTGGTACAGCTAAACAATGAATTTAGTAAAGCTGCAGGATACAAGATCAACATACAAAAATCACTGTGTTTGTATGCACTAGCAATACATCTGAAAAATAAAGAAAGGAAAACATTCTATTTACACCAGCATCAAAAACAATAAACTGCTTAGGAATAAATTGAACCAAGGAGGTAAAAGACATGTAACTGAAATCTTTAAGACTTTGATGAAAAAAGAAGTCACAAACAAATGGAAGGATATCCCATGTTCATGGATTAGAAAAATTAACATTGTTAAAATGTTCATAGAATGCAAAACCATCTATAGATTCAATGAAATCTCTATGAAAATTCCAATGACATTTTTTGCTTTTTGAAAACAATCCTACAATTTCTATGCAACTACAAAGGCTCCAAACAGCCTAAGCAATCCTGAGAAATAACAAAATTGAATGCATCACACTCCTGATTTCAAGTCAGACTTATAAAGTTATAATAATCAAAACATTATGGTACTGGCATAATAATGGACACAGACCAATGATACAGAATTAAGAGGCCAGATGTATGTGGTCAACTAACCCTTTAGGATGCAACTAATAATACTTAATGGGCAAAGAGTCTTCTCAATGCTAGTGTTAGAGAAACAGATAACTATATGCAGAAGTATGAAATTGGATCATTATATTACACCACTCGCAAAAACTGATTTGAAATAGACTAAAGAAGGAAATATAAGAATTGAAATCATGAAAATCTTAGAAGAAGAAAAGTCTATGATACTGGCCTTGGCAAGGAATTTTGTCTTTGCCCAAGCAGCAACAACAAAAATTAACAAGGAGGACAGCATCAAACTAAGAAGCTTTGAACAGCAAAAGGCAATCTACAGAATGACAGAAATTATTTGAGAATCATATAACTGAAATATATAAAGAATTCCTGCAATTCAATAACCAAAAAAGAAAATACAATTAAAAACAACAGATGAGCTGAATAGGAATTTACCCAAAGAAGATATACAAATAACCAAAAGGTATTTGACATAATTAATCTTCAGGGATATGCAAATAAAAAAACACAACAAGGGCACACTCTGTTAGCTCAGTGGCTAAGTCCATAACTCCAGATGGTATAGTCCATGAAAAGCCCAAGGACCCAGATTACCCCCCTTGTTGGGGGTGAGGGTGGGATGGGTGGGACAACCAACATAAACAACTAAATGAATGGATAGACATTTCTTTCTCCTCTCCCTGCCTAACTGCCCGCCATCCTACTTGCTTTCATTCCTGCTTGCTTTCTTCCAGTAAAAAATAATTAATAATTCTGAAAAAACTTGCAATGAGATATCACCTCATACATGATATATTATACAAAAGACATCAGATGACAAGTATTTTTGAGGCTGTGGAGAAGAGGACTCAGTACACTGTGGGTGGGAATATAAATTGGTGCAACTGCTGCAGAAAACAGTATGGAGAGTCCTCAAGAAAATAAATTACAACTACTGTAGAATCCAATAGTTTCAATCTTGGGCATATAACTAAAAGAAATAAAAAGAAGACCCCAGAGAGATATCTATATTCCCATGTTTATTGCAGCATTATTCACTGTAGCCAAGTATGGAAACGACTTAAGTGTTCGCTAACATACTAACGGATAAAGATGTATGTGGGTGTTTATACAAAAACAATAAAATATCGCTCAAACATGAGAAAGAAGGAAATCCATTTGCGACAACACAAATGACAGGCAAAAGTGAAATAAGTCACACAGAAAAAGATAAATACTATGCGATCTCACTTACATGCAGAATTTTTAAATTATGCATTCACAGAAACAGAGTAGGGTGGTGGTCACCAGGAGCTAAAGTGAGGAGAAAATGGGGAGATACCATTTGAAGGATACAAACTTGTTATGAATGAGCAAATTCTGTGAATAAAATGTACAGTGTGGTGACTATAGCCAATACTGTGTTAGATAATTTACAGTTGCTAAGAGAGAAGATCTTAAAAGTTATCATCACACAAATGAAATGGTAATTATTTGACATGATGGCAGTGTTAGCAAATGATATGATGATTTTCATTATGTAATATGTAAGTGTATTGAATCAATATTACATGCCTTAAACTTACAAAGTATATGTCAACTATATCTCAATAAAATTGGGCATTCACACAGCATACATCAAATAAGAGCTTAACCTCCAAAAGCTATAGATAGCTCACACATGTCAACAATAAAAGACAAATGACCCACTCAAAAATAGGCAAAAGAACTGAAAAGACACCTATCTAAAGAAGACACACAGATGTTCTACATCTCTCATCATCAGAGAAATAAAAACTACAATGAGATTAATACCTCACACCAGTGAGAATAGCCTAGATGAAAAAACTGGAAATAGCAGGTGTTGAAGGGGTATGGAGAAAAAGGACCCTTCCTACACTGTTGGTGGAATGTAAATTGTGCAACCTCTTTGGAAAACAGTATGGAGATTCCTTAAACAAATAAAGATGGAGCTACCATTTGATCATTTGACCCAGCAGTCCCACTTTTGGGCATATCCCAGAGGATACAAAATCTCTCATCGGAAAAAGTATCTGCACCCTGATGTTCATAGCAGCACAGTTCACAATACTCAAGACGTGGAAACATAAACAACATAAATGCCCAACAGCAGATGACTGGATAAAGAATCTGTGGAATGTGTACTCAATGGAATTTTTTTCAGCTACTGAAAAATGAAATTGTGGCCTTTGCAATAATCTGGATGGAATTGGAAGGGATCATGTTAAGTGAAATAAATCAGAAAGAAAGAGAGAAATATAGGTTGGTTTTACTCATATGTAGAATATAATGAAATAAAACAAATAAAGAGATAATTCCAGCAAAAACTGTTAAGACACAAGATGATGGCTGCTGGGGGCAGTGGGAGGTGGAAGCGAAGGGAAGATGGAAAAACGCGGTGATAAAGGACACTGGAACTTTGGTGGAGGGTGTGGTGTGAAATACAGATTGAGATGCAATGTCAGTGTTCTAAAATTAATGTATCGTTGTAAACAAAAGATTTAATAAACATCAATAAGAAAAAATTTTAAGTTAGCCAAGGTATTATACAGCATAATTTCTAGTCACTACAATTTTAGGCTATAAAAACCACTTTTACAACAATCATTCGTGTTCGATGGAAAAAAAATCTAAGCATATTTTCCCTATAATCTTCTTTTTAAAAATTCTCTAAATTTTACCCAAATTAGCCTTAGTATTTTATCCATGTGTAATCTCTTACATAGTCCATGCTTTTAGTATGTTAATGTGAATTCACAGTTTAGTGCATTATTGTTCATGATCTTATTTAGCTGATGGGTAAACTAAGCAATATTAATCTAGAGTAATTGATAAAAATATGCAAAATTACATATATTTATTAACTGTTTTAGGCAAAATGACTTCAAAATGCATAGAAAAGTCATAAAAATAAAAATGACTTCAAGAGTCTAACAAAGAACTCCATGCCCTAAATACATGTACCTTAAATAAAATTTTAAAGAAATAGAATAAAAAAATAGGTAAAATAATAGATAAATAACCAATCATAGTATCTATTTCGTTTGAGTTCAGTTTTTCAATTGATAACATTTTGATCATTTTCAACTTAAAAGAGATCAAACTCAAATATTTTAACAATTAACTTAAAGAGCATAATAGTTTTAAATAAAAATTCTCAGCTATAGAAAGCAGGAGTCTCTAAGCAGACACACTTTGCCCTTTTCTTCTACACAAAACAAGCCTCTTTCTTCTCCTCCAACTGACTATTTTGATATTTGCCTCTATCACATGTCTAAAAACAGCATTTGTAAATATCTCTGCTTCTTGACTTTTTCAGTTAGTCATTATCTCTAAACTTTTTACTTCAGAAGATAAGAATTTGGTCCTTTATGTCCCAGGTCCACTGCACATATACCCACTTCTCATTCCTAACTATCTCAAAACTATATGTGTTGATTTTTTTTCCTGCCTGACAATTGCTTTATTGACTCTGTGTATTGTGTTCCCTTAGAGTTTTCTTCTGATTTTTATTGTGGACAAATCTATCCATCTTGAAGTCTAATACTGAAATCTTGCAACAAAAGCCCTTAGGATAATATTTTCTAATCACTGCTCCTTTAGGGGTTTTAGGTACCCTCTGGCCAATATTTGTTCTTAATAAAGAAAACCAGAACGCTGAAGTGTTATCCTGAGAACTCTCATCCCACCACGTGGCAAGCCACCAGCCATTCTTGGACTTTCCAATAAGCTTGTGTGCTTCCCCCTCTCTAGTGGGAAAGGCAAGACCCCCTTCCCTGGGCAGAATGCCTGTCGAGTCCTCATGAAGAGGGCATCATTCCCAAAGAACTACATGATCCTGTTGCTTGGAGCAAAAATCTCCTGTGCTTTCTTGTCCACTTCTCAAGGGCGCTTCATTAGCCATGCTGCTTGAGGTCGTGTTCCACTGGGCACAGCTCTATGGAGGAGCAAAGCTGACTCCAGACACACTCAGACAGGACTGGCTTGATGCCATTTGTAAGCAGTGACTGATAAATCCAGATAAAACTTTGATAAATGGTTTCACAGTGCGCTGGTAACAATACCTATTCCTGTCTTCTCTGAGCCACCTGCTGCAATCAGCTTCATTTTGTTTAATCAACAGCACCAGCGATAATGCTTGAAAGCCATCACACTAGTGAGAGATGGTGGAGATAGTCCCATGTGAAGGGTACCACAAGGCAGAAAAGTACAAAAACTCACAGCCCAGCTCAGCAACCCCTGTTCCTGTCTATTGCAGCTCATTTTCCTCCAGCTGGGTATTCGAATGGGAACAAAGGTGGCATTAAATGGTGCACTATAAGCGGTCCCCAGGTCATCCCTTCGCTAGGCGTGCTTCTCTTGGCTTGGATCCACCTGAACCTGGAGCAAGTGGAACCTCAGTCCTGACTGCTCCTCAAAAAGAAGCAAGTGTGCCCCCTCTCCCTCACATTGGTGAGAGAACAGTTCTGCCTTCTGCCAGCAGCATCAAGTCTATTCTTTACCCACTTAGCATCCCACATACCAATCACCCAAGTAAAGTCATGTCACCTTAGTACAGAGGCAAACAATGTTTACCTCTTCGAGAAGGAAAAACATTTGAGAAGTCAAAAATTTCTCTTAAAATGCCAGTGCAGTGCACCCTAGTGGCTCATACAGTAAGCCAGTGAGTGGGATGCAGACCATGCAAAAGTCCAAGGACCTGGGTGGTGACCCAAGGACAGAGCCAACAACAATTAATAAATAGAAGTGCTTCCTCCTCTTCTTCCTTCCTGCCTTAAAAAATGCTTCTGAAAATGCAGGTACACAATTAAATCCTTCAGTCCTTCTCAAGCCACCCCCCACCTTCATAAACATATATACACAACACACACATACCCACACACACACACATACAGACATATACACACACGGGCAGCTCAGCCCCCTATTAATAACTTCAGACCCCTCCCTGCCCCCATAGACTGGAAATCCCCCACCATTTCCCACCAGGATGTAGAAAAGGACACCATTTCTCAGGAGAGATGAGACATGGAGACACCAAGTCTTGTTTCTGCCTTGACAGGAGCAAATCAGCACAGCACACTGACCCGAACCTCCATGGGCTTGGAATTTCTTCAAAACTATGGTTTCCTCTATAAAATGGAGCAAAATCTGTTTTCAAAATCCAGCTCTGTCACTGACCTGCTGTACAACTCTGGACAAGCTGGCATCCTTCTCTGAACTTGATTCCTTATCTATCAAGCAGAAATTTATATTTCAAGGTATTTCATCTACTTGGTCATTCAGGAAACAGTCAATTCCTACTGAGCTCCAGGCTGAGCTGTAGGTGCTGACGGTGGTGGGGAATAAATGCATGAATTAGGAAGAGGCAGCGCAACATAGAAGTACTAAGCAAAAATGGCTGTTATTAGTCTTAATCCTGCTGGTGAGTTGGTGTCATGAGAAACTACTAGAATTAAAGAATGTTAGAGTATTTTATGAGTATAAAGCTCTCTGCAGACATAAGCTAAGATTATTTCTCTATGGGTCAACTTCTAATAAAAGGCCATTTGGTACCCTCAGCCTTTTTCAATGATTCAGTACAGCTGCCACCCGTTCTTGCTGTGTGTCCTGTCTAACTCCACATAGATGTCTTAGAAATCATGGCCTGAATAGTAATGTCAGCTGTCTCTCCTTCCAAGTTCCAAGGGGGATTTTCTGCTTGTTTGTTTTGCCTGTGTTTCCCTGTCCAAAGCAACTTTAAACAAAAATACCAGGATTTTGCATTATACATATTTTACGTGCATGTATGTGTGTAGACAGGTGATAGACAACATATGATGGCTGGATGGGTGGATGCTAGATAGACTACAGATAGATAGATAGATAGATAGATAGATAGATAGATAGACAGACAGATAGACAGATAGCATAGCAGATAGAGGATAGAGAGATGAGCTAGACAGGTGGATGAATAGATGGATAGACAGGTGGATGGATAGGTGGATAGACAGGTGGATGGATAGATGGATAGACAGGTGGATGGATAGATGGACAGGTATAGATGGATCCATAATTGCCAAATACAGTAAAGACTTGCCCACAGCATTGGGTCCTCTACACAACAAAACTGAATAAACCCTTCCCCCAGAGAAGTAATGCGGAAGAGGATAAAAGTGAAAAGGGAGGTTATCTAGCACTGCTGTTTTTAACCCCACAGGCCAAGGAGCTACACCATTCAGACTGTGAGGAAGAAAGACAATGGAAAGTCACCCCTGGGTCTGGGTAAATATTGAGCTCAGAGATCAAGGTACTTAAGTATCTGGTTTTCCCTTTAAAACAAAGCAGTAGATTATGGTCCTCTGTACATGAAAAACAGATAGCTAGAAGCAAAAATGCATACATGGGGGTGAGAGAATGAGCCTGTATTCCTGCAGAAGGTCAGAGGTCAGTCCATGCCAGGCTCTGGGACAAAACTCAAGCTTATCACTGTTAGAGCTGCAATGGCCAGGAAGCCACTGCTAGGTCCTCCTGCCCCAGCACCATGGTTCTGTGAGTCCCCCGGACCCTTCCAGCCCCACAAATCAAGTCAGCAACAGACACATCTGGGAGATTTCCAGGAATTGCTGCCTGCTTTGAAGGTAGTCAGAGGGAAGCAACCCTCACCCCTCCCCCTGTCACAAAGGTAAAATCGGGATGGAAACTCAAATACCCATATTTGTACTTAATTTCCATTGATTAAAAAATATGTAAATGCAAAGATGTTGACACGATTAAGCCATTATGGTCTATTGTGCAATTATTTCTTTGATAGTTCATGACGGCTCACTTGGAGGCATAATGGACTATTATGCAATGGCATCTTTTTAGAATCTTTTTTTTTTCTGCTTGTTTTCCTCTTTTCCTTAATTTTGCTTCCTTCATCTTTCCTCCTGAAAAAAAAAAAAAGAGAGAATTTTTCATTTGCAGATCATTGACTTTTTAATGTCAGATTATTTACTCAATAGTCAATAACGATGCCGTTGGATTCATTATGGGCTATCGTGTAAATAGCTAATTGCATTAATTACAGCCTTTTTACAAATGTTTAGTTTGCAGCTCATCACACCCATGGACTGTGTAATTGCTGTTAGCGGGGCTGGTGGGCAGGCACGAGCCCTGGGTGTCTGCTTGGTGACAGGAAGACGTCTGTTGCTTTTGTTCCAACCTGACCAAGTTAGAGCCACTAACCATATCCATGTGTTGTGCATGCACTGGTGTGCGTGTGCGTGTGCGTGCGTGTATGCGTGCGTGCATGCGTGTGGAGAGGAGCTATCAGTGTGTGCTTTTGTCAATTTTATCACTTCATATTTATAAAGATGAAAGGTAATTATCCCTACACAGTTGAAAACTTTGCTTTGAAAAACACAAGGCTGAATTATAAAAGAGGGGAAGTCCATGACTTAGAAAGAACAACAAGAAAGATATGACATGTTCCATGAGGTCTTTTCCTTTTGTAGATTGTAACCAATAATCTCGAGACTGAACTCAGACACTGGGTGTGTACAGAACAAATCTCCCAAGGACCCATCCACAGACTCATAGGGTTTATTGTCTCCTTGTAAATAGGGCACTGTGCCTGTGAACTGAGATTCCTCTGGAAACAGAGTCTTTTTAGAATTCATTCTAAAAAGTTCCAGTACCATGGTTTTCATATTTTGCATATGCTTCTGAGGCAAACTGAGGCATGAGACAGGCAAACGCTGATCTGAATCAGCTGCTATTCAGCAGTGGATGCTTGATAAAAATGTTAATTCCTAGCTCTTGACACATATTCTTCTCTGAATTTCTCTTTTCCCTCCCTTTCCTGTTCTCTGAGCACCCCCAGCAACTGCTGCCCCTTCCTTCATTGTCCCAGATAACATTTCCATGTTTTCCTTCTCTTACTCTTCCCTAAGACCATTTCACAGCCTTTGCTACTTGACTAACTGATCCCTGGTCACGCTGTCAATCACTTTGCATGTTAGCGACTTTGCAGTATATTCAGAATTGAAAAGAAAAAGTCTTGGCTCCTGTTTAAAGGCATTTTATCACCTTACCCAGTGATCAGATGGAATCAGTATCCTGAATAAGGATACACAGAAATGCCACTCTGTCCCCAAACCAAGAGGGTCAGAGACCACAACTAGGGCGAATCACACAGTCAGGGGGTAATAGGTTCATCTGAAAATGAACTTGCTTCACAATGCCCATCCATCGTCACCTCTGTCCATACAGGGCCTACAAAGAACAAACACCAAGTTTCATAAGCCGCTGAGTCTAAAGAGAGCAGTCATCAATTAAGCAATATGAGCTCATGCTCATTTAATAAATAACTGCCAACAAAATCTCACTTAATTGGACATAACTAAAAGAACTTCTAAATTAATGAGACTTTCTGAATGCCTCCTGCCCAAGATGACTGCATTTTAGATGGTTTCACTCAGATGTGGGATATAAAGAATCAGAGTGAATGAACCAACATGGCACAACAAAAATACCTCTAGACTTTGAAACCAAAGGCGACAGGGAAGAGGAGGGAACTAGAGGCAGAAGGAGGTCAAGTCAGCAGTGGTGGAATGCACCAGAACTCTGGTGGTGGTCGATGGAGGTGCACACATTGGTTGAGTGTGAATCTATTCTCATGACACTTTATCTACTATTGTAGAACATTTTTAAAAATTGATATTAGGAATCTACACAGAAAACAATTTTTTCCAGTTAGATACTTAAGGATGATGGTGATTTCATTCAGTTCCTCTCTCTTCTGTGTCTATGTCCATTTGCCCTAGACAGTAAGATCTACTGTCCCAGTTGTGAGCAAGAACTTGATCCACAGGCATGCAATCCCATGTGGATTCTGCTAGGCACTGGAGTAGGAAAGTAAATGCAGGTATTAAAAATCATTTTCAAAATTTAAAGTCAGAAGAATAAAGGTTTACTGCCCAAAAACATGCCTCCAAGCTTTCTAGGAGCAAATCTTTTTTTCAGCAATGCAGAAAACATGCCTCAGACGTTCTCTAGAAAGAGGCATGTGACCTCCTGCATGCCAATACAGAAGTAGTTCCTTCCACTTGCTCAGTGATGACCAAGTGCTGAAGTCCTCGGGGTTTTATAGTTCCAGCTCCTGGAACCTGAGCTCAGTGGGACAGTAAAGTAACATATCATGTCTCTGGCTCTCTGTACAGAAACCCCCAGCTCCAGAATGCTTCCTCGTCTCTCAATTAACTTTCCAAATATTAATAGTCAGTAGTCATTCTAAAAGCTTTTAAGAGTAAATGGAAATAAATATGTCCAGCCTAGGAGACAAAAGAGAAAATATGTAAGTTTAGATGAGAGTATAACATTCATCATTCAACTTAAAAATGAATCTGGAACTATAATATTCTACAGTGCTTTGCGCAATATGTGGTCCCCCTTTTTAACATAAGCAATAAATGAGACAGCCCTCCTGTCTAGCAATTTTAGGTGCTCAAATTTATTAAGATGGTTCCACCAAAATTTGGAGAGAGACAGAGAATCAGGGAGAGACAGAGAGGGAGAGAGACTTGCTAGCTGAAAAAGCTCATTGCACTTCTTAGTCTTTGTTGCAGGTGTCAGAACTCAATGTCAAGATAGTTTATGTTAAAGAAATGGATTTATAAGAACACATTGGATGTTTTTCGGAACCAAATACAGGAATGATTTGATTCTCGGGAGCCCTTAAAGGTAGAGCCTTTACGACCCACATCCTCTCATCTCTACTCTCTCTGCTCACTGCCTCCTCTCTCTCTCAGCCCAGGCGGACACAATGGCGGCCAACACCCATGTTCCCACTGCCAGAGGGAAGCCCGTGTGTCTCCCTGGATCCCAAGTCTGAAAACTTTAATTGGCAAATACCCACCACTAGACCTATCAACAATATGATCACCAACTCATAGCTGACCACCATATGAAGTAGTAAAGGAGAAAGCATGAGTGCATTCCCTACAAGAGAGGCAAAGAATGGAATAAGCAGAGAAAACCAAGAACACACCCTGCACTGACAGGACTTCTACGGTAGTGGTCAGGATCATCTTCAACCATCAGTGACTGGGAACAGTCAGTGAGCTGCAGGAATAAGAACAGCCCAAACTGAGGTTTCAGATGATCAGCAAGTCTTTTCCAAGCCCTGACAACATGGACCAGCAGGAGGGAAGGTAAAACACGACCCCTGACCTCCTGGAGCTTGGAGTCTCAGGGCAGAGAAAGAGAGAGATTCACACCTAGCACAGCTAGAGACAGATGGATTCAACTGGCAAGCATCATGGTGTCAATTGGTGGTAACAGCCAAGTAATTGAGCCTGGTCAGGAGGGTGGGGAGATAGCAGATGGTGTGCAAAGGGATTCAAAATGATGAGCTCTCAGAGAAGAGCCGTGGGGCAGAGTCAGGGTGGAGGGGAGGAGAGGAGAGTTCCCACCTGCAGATCACCTGGAGTTTGTGATGCCGAAAGTGGTTCCACCTTCCGAGACTGATGCTACAAGTCCCCTAACATCCCCAGTGAGAGATGCGATCTCTGTATGAATCTTCTGACAAGATTATGGTGCAACTTACTCAATTTAGGAGAAAGCTTTATATAACTTTTGAGGGAGATGACTCAATCTAGGCTTGGATTTTCAGGAGGCTCAGAGAAACAAGCTTTCGTATCCAAAGGAACTGGGTTAAAACTATCTCATCCTGGAGACTCCTAGGGTTTCAGGCTACTATTTCTGCAATCCACAGATTTACTTGACTGGAATAGCCAGGCCAACATCAGGACACTGAATTGACTGCTTTGTGAAAATCACCTTTCTCCTAGCAAGCAGCTACCACTTAAACTTCACTTGAAGAAACCCCCAATAATAATTGATAAGCAGCACGGCAGAGAGGTATTCACTCATGGCGAACACCTAAGTGATTCATTCCACCACCCACTTTCAAGTCGTCATCCCATGCAACTTTCAAAATAAGAACAATAGCCAAAAGTCTGCTTCTTGCACAAAGCTTCAGGAATATGCAAAACACACCATATAATTAGAGCATTTAGAACACTAGGACTATTGAGCTGGAAACAACCATAGGAATACCACAGGAACCACAAGATAGCATAGCCCGATGATTTTCAAAGTCAAGAGCAAAGAAGCAATACCAGTGACATTTGTCATGAAAGATATCTGTGTGTCTTCCCCCGAAAAATCTGACTCCACAGGACTAAGCATGATGATGGTGATCCAGAAATCACACTTTGAGAAACACGGTGCTCATTACTTAGAAAACAGCAGCCTTAAAAGCTTCAATGACTCTCAGAGTCACAGGAAGACTGGCCAGAGTTGGGACTAGAACCTAGGGTTCTGGGGCCCAAAACCTGCCCTCTAGCCCAGTGATTGCTTTTCCATAATGCCTAAATGATGAATGACTTCAACAACTGGAATATTTTATCTCTAATTTTGATAAACAGCAATTATTTCCTGAGTGGGGACAAATAGAATATAAGGTCGAAGACAAGGAAAAATTGGAAGAAAAGCCTTCGGTCTCACTCATATTCATCTATCCATACAACTTTAAAGACAATTGCATTTACTGTTTTTTGTTTGTTTGTTTTTTGCTTTCAAGCAGTAAAATGAAAGCAAATGTTATAAAATTAAAGCCCAAGTCATCCTCCAAAAAAGAATATCAAGAACATTTTTAATGCAGATGTGGAATAGTTTAATAGCTAAGTCATGCTTTACTTAGCATCTAAGTTCATTTTAAGAGAGAGGGCAAGGAAAAGAGAAAGAGGAAGAGGAAAAAGAAGGAAGAGGAGGAGGAGGAGATGGAGGAAGAGGAGGAAGTAGAGGAGGAGAAGGAGGAGGAAGAGGAGGAGAAACAGAAGGAGGAGAAGGAGGGGGAGGGTGAAGAGGAGGAGGAGGAAGAGGAGGAGGTAGAAGAGAAAGAAGAGGAGGAGGAAAAGGAGGCAGCTAAGAACTATCTTTGAGAGCCAATAGATTCTATACAGTCTCTTTTTCTTTTACTTATTTTTTCAGGTATCTCAGCATGATCTGAATAAATTATGCTGACAATACCATAATATAAATGATAAATCATCAACACAGTTTTAGTGATCTATTGCATGAAATGTAAATAATAACCAAGACTGCTAATTGGCTGGCTTCTTAGGAACAAAGCTGTAGCCGTGTGACTCCACTAGCCTGGGCTCAGTCATTAAGCATTTTTGCTGGTAAGCTGTTTCTGCTGGCCTGCACAGGAAAGCACAGGCTTGCAGACATACCTTTGTGTGGAATCTCTGGCCTGAGTGGCTGTGACGAACGGTGGCGATATTTCTCTGACCCTCCGTAGCACCTTGCTCCCACTGAGAAATTGCATCCCTCTAGGAGAAGCCACAGACTTAAATAAGAAAAACCTCTTGTGTCAGTTAAGTGGTTGAATCTTTCCCAAAAAACTCCTCTTGTGACTCATGCTGGTTTCTTTTTTTCCCCTTGCTTTGATAACGATTTGATTACAACTCCATTTGACCAGAAACATAAGCTGTTTCTATGTGCTTCCTATTTTGAAAATACCTTGTTAGCATTCATCATATGTTTATGGAGCTTAAAAATATATTTTTGTTTCATTTCCCCAAACAAATCCTTCTGCTTTCTGACAGGGTTGAGATGCTTATCGGCAGTGTGCTTTCTGTGTCAAGCAATGTCTTGAGAGAAAATATAACCTGGGCACATTCACTTAGCTGAGACTATCAGACATGGGTCTGGGTCCTGGGGAGACACAAGTGAAGGCCATGGACCGAGTGCCCACCCCCAGAGTCTTTTGTTCTAGTGAGGTAGGCAGAGAATGAAGAAAGATAAGCAAACTGACTTGCGATCATATTGTAAAATAATGCAGGTCCAGGGGCTAGTGACAGGGATGATGAGAATAAGAGAATACCTCTATCAGGAGGTGAACTTTGGGCTCAACCCTGGGGACCATAAGGAGCCAATCTGCAAACATTTAGGGAAAAGATGCTCCAGGCAGAGGGGGCAGCATGTACAAAAGTCCTGAGGCAGGTCCTCTGAGTGTGAGAGAAGGAAAAAGGCAAGAAGAAAGGAGATTAACAAGGTGATGACTAAAGAATTGATTCCTCTTTGTCAGACTGATTCCATCCCACTGAACCATTTGGTGTAACGAGGGACTTCTTCTGCCAAACCTGGGGTTTTGCACAAGCCTCCTTGCGTTTCACGTAACACTTTCCATCAGCGAGACTATGACTTTTGAACCAGCCTGATGCCACCCTCACCCAGTCTTCTCCTAGCTCCTTGTGCTCGGGATTGGAGTTTGTTCCTTCACAAACTTACAGTCTTCCTAAGAGTTAGGGTCACTTTGCTTGGAAACTGGTTCGCCCCGCGCAAATGTGATCCAGCTCCAGGACGGATGCCACCACCAGGGACTGGGCCTCGAGAGTGGCTTCAGGGTTCACTGCCTCTTTGGGATCCGGGCACTAAGGAGTCCAGTCATGAGGCCTTCCCAGAAACCAGGGGTCGCTGTGCGGCTCTCAAGTACTCGCATGTCCTGCACTGCTGCCTCTTCTTCATCAGCAGCTGTACTGGCAAATTACCCTCTTTCAGGATTTGAGAATGTTATCAGGTAAGTGGGACTACCAGTGCATTCCCTGGGGAGCTCCCTTAAGTGGTTTACAGCAGAGGGCCACTCTCTTGAAGGAAAGCTCTCACGAGTAAGAAACTTCCCTTAAATATTCCTCTTTGAGATGGGCCAGCTGCCCTGGTTCCTTCCAAGGACTAACTTAGACACAGGCCTATACCCCATGGACCTGACTATTAGCCAAACAAGAGTAGGTTTTACTGTCAAAAACTATCAAGACAGGAAGTACGGCCAAACCCAAGTGCTGTAGAATTTAGCAACTCTTTCCGCGCGACTGTCATTTTCAGTCCACCTCCCCTCCATCCTCAGAACCATTTATGAAGCACTCCATCTGCATAGAGCTCCAATTTAGGCCTGGGTCTGAGTGAGTTAAGCAGACAAAAGGTCCCCATCGCAGAGGTGAGAGTCCATCAGCGACAGACAGTAATAAAGCAGGCAAGCTAGTTAAGGCAGGCAGGGAGCCAAAAGGCAAAGTTACAAAGTATTTGCATTAAATGCAGGCAAAAGGGTCAGAACATTCTCGTGGAGACAAGTGGAGAAAGCAGGCTCCTGCAAGTTGAGAACAAGTGCTTTCACTTGGATCACAAAGGCTGCCATATTCCACAGAGAAGCACATCTCTTGGGTTAAAAGACAAAAGATGATCATTCTTTTATTTAATTTTGATTTTTAAAAATGTAGACCAGACTTCCAGTTTAGGAGCAAGATGGCATAGATTCCCTGTCCCTGCGCTTGCCTTCCTAATAAAACTAAATGCCATGGAAATGATTCAACAGGCAATGATAAAAGGAATCTAAAAGCTGGAAACAAGAGGGTAGATTGGCCGAGAACTTCAATGCTTGAATGATGATGTGGTGATTTCTTCCGGGTTTTCTTTTTATATTCCTTATAGTCCAAAATTATGTTTCAGAGAGCCCTGCAACCAAAACTTATCAATACACACACACACACACACACACACACACACACACACACACACACACACACACGAGAAAGAAACCCAACAAAGTCCTATTAGGAAATCTTAAACTAGCTGCACAACTCAGGCCCTGAAGAACAGTCTAATCTGCAGATAGATGTGACATTAGCAAAGTCCAGCTGTCCCAACTCTTGTTTTACAACCAGGGTCCTGAAGGATGATCTCACATGTCCTCAGTGTCAGTGGCAAAACCCCGAGATATACTACATTTCACTCCAAAATCAGGTAGCAATGTGCAATCTGACATTCAAGAAGCAGCAGCAGCAGCAGCAGCAGCAGCAGCAGAGGCTCTGTCTCCCTGGTCTCCAGCAAGAACGGTGAGGAAACACAGGCTTACTAACTTCAGTCTCTCCTCATAGCGTCACCCTGAAGCGCAGACATTCCAGAGAAGCGCTGTCTGTCCTCACAGATGGCATCAGCAGAGACGAATGAGAAGTCACAGGAGCACCAGAAGAATGAAGCAGAACACAGGGTTCAAAAACGAAAGTCTCACTGGAATTGAAGCTCACAAAAATGGACCAGAAACTTCACACTCTCCTAAATGCAAGCTCAAAGAGGAGATCTAAATAGAATCAAGAGTCCTCTGATTTAATCCTTTGAATGTATAGCTACGTCTAAACCCACTCTTCATATCCAGAACAGGAAAGCCATACCTGGACTGCAGGAAGACACTCCACGCTGCATTTTTCTGAAAAAGATTTTAGTGCAGCTGTCATAAAACAACTTCAACAATCAATAAAAATTACCATAAAATAATAAAAAAACAGAAAATATAAGCAAAGAAATAAAACTTAACTAAAAAGTAATCAAATAAATTTATAAAACTGAAAAATACAAGAACCAGAACACAAAACCCTCTGATGGACTCAACAGTAAACTAGAGAAGGCAGAAGATAGAAGCAATGAACTTGAAAAGAAATCAATAGAATGTATTCAATTAGAACAACAAAGAGAAAAATTAATAGGCCCTCAGGGATTTGTGGGACAATAACAAAGATATAAGATTGATATTGTCAAAGTTATGGAAGGAAAAAACAAATAGTTGAACTGAAAAATTATTCAAAAAGAATAGCTGAGAACGTTTGAAATTTGGTGGAAAAAAACCCATAAACCTGTAGATTCACGAAGCTGAGAAAATCCCAAATAGGAATAAATCCAAAAATTCCACACCAAGACACATTAATCATCAAAATGCTGAAATCTAAAGGTAATGAAAAACAACCTTAAAAGAGGGCAGAGAAAAATGATGCTGCATATAAAGAAGCACCAATTTGAATGACAGAGCTCTACTTATCTGAAACTATGGAGGCCAAAAGAAAGTGGTATGATATTTTTTAAGGACAGGAAGAAAAACTGTCAACCTCAAATACTGACTCAAGCAAAACTAGCCTTCATAAATGAAGAAAAAATAAAGACAATTTTTGGAAATGAGGACTAAGAGAATTTGTTGTTAACATACCTACTCTCTGAGAATGACAAAAGGAAGTTTCCCAAACAGAAAGAAAAAGATAACAGGAGAAAGTTGAGACCCTGAGGGAAAAGACAGAATAAGTAAACGGGTAAAAAATAGAAGAAAACATTTGATGTTATTCTTTAACTCATGATGTCTTTTTGTATGACACAGAAGTTACAGCATCATCTGATCTGGCACTAACTGCATATGGAGAAACTACTTTAAGCAACTGTATTTAGGAAATGAAGAAAGTAAATGTCTACGGTAAGAGTTAGAGGAACCACTAAGAAAACTACACAAAGTGAGATAACTCAAATTATTATAAGCAAATAAAAATGAACTCTAAAGTGTTTAATTAACTGATAGAGAAGCAAGGAAAAAGGAACAGGAAAGAACTATAAATAAATAATTTGTAGATTTAACTTGGTATATGAACAACCATTTTCAATGGTCATTTAATGGACATTTAAATGGTCCAAATACAGCAGCTGAAAGACAGATTTTAGAAGAACAAATAGAAAAATGTAACTAAATTTTGTTGATAAGAAATTTATTTTAACGTAGGAACCAGGTAGTTTGAATTTAAATGGCTAGAAATAAAAATATATCATGGAATAACTAATGGAAGGAAGGAAGGAAGGAAGGAAGGAGGGAAGGAAAGGAGGAAAAGTGGCTACACTGATATAAAGTTGACTTCAAATCAAAGGAAATTATTTGGGACATCACATAATGATCAATTACCCCACTAAAATACCTAACAATGCCAAATTTGCATGCACGAAATAGCAAAGCATCAAAATACAAAAAGCAAAAATTGGTAGAGCTGAAATAAAAAATAGATAATCGCACAATTACGGTTGAAATTAAAATTTATAGGAATACTAGACACTGAACCAGCAAAGATATAGAGCTGATCAATCAATGGGATCTAAATGATATTTATAAACTGCAATCATCCACAACAGAAAGTATGTTCTTTTCAAGCACAACTGGAAAATTAACTGAAGTTGACCATATCCTCAGTCACAAAGCAAATACCAACAAATCTAAAGAATAAAAAGAATATAGACTATGTTCTCATACCACAATGGATGAAATTAGAAGTCAACCAAAAATGACAATAGGAAAACTCCATATACTTGGAAGTTTAAACAATTATACCTCCAAATAATTCATGAGTCAGAGAAAAATCTCATTGAAATAAAAATATATGGAATACAATAAATATAAAAGCAGACATTATCAAAACTGGTAAAATGAAACTAAGTAGTGCTGAGAGGGAAATGTGTATTAGTAAATGCTTTCATTAGAAAAGAGATCTCCAATCAATAATCTAAGTTCTTACCTCAAGAAACCAGAAAAAGAAGCGCAAAATGGACCTCCAGTATCCATTAGGGAGGAAATAATAAAAGTAAAAACAGAAATCAATGAAATGGAAATAAGAGAGTGGTGGACATTAATGCAACAAAAGGATGACTCTTGGGGAAAAAAATCAATGAAATGCATAAACCTCTAGCCAGGTTAACCAAGAAAGAGAAAGGGAAGTCACACATGACCAAAATCATAAGTGAAATAGGGTTCTTCACTGCTGATCCTGTGGACATTAAAAAAGAGTTAAGGAATACTATGAAACACTCTATTACGCTCATAAATTTGATAATTTTAGATGAAATGAACCACTTCATTAAGGGGCACAAATTAGAAAAACTCACACGTGGAAAAACGTAATATGGATAGACATATATACAGAGAGACATATACATATATAACATATACATATATAAAACAAAGAAATTGAATCAGTAATTAACAACTTTTCAAATAAATAAAGCATCAGCTCCAGATGGGTTCACTAGTACACATTTAAGGTAGAAATTATACCTATTTTCTATAGTATCTTCCAGAAGAGCGAAAGGACTTCTTTCTAAGCTTTTCTATGAGGCCTACTGAGAACTTGCCAAAACTAACACCAAGTCACAATTAAAATCTCAGTAAATTAGGCTACTCCTCAATATGAAAAAGAAAATGCACTTAAAGGTGAAAATTTGATGTTTTCCCTCTGTTATTGGCAAAAAAGCAAGAAAATGTCTTCTTATCACTCTTACTCAGTAACTCACTGGAAGTCCTATCCCATACAACAATAAATGAAAAGGAAATAAAATGCATAAGATTGGAAAAAAAAGGTAAAACTGTCTTTTTTGTAATATGATTATATATGCAGAAAATGCCAAAGAACTGACAGAAAAATAACTCTTTGAACTAATAAGTGAGTGTATAAGGTCATAGAATACAAAAATCAATTGCTTTCCTATATGGGAGCAATAAACCATTGCTACTTGAATTTTTAATACCATTTACAATAGCACTTCCAAAATTGAATAGTATAAATTTATAAAATAAGGTCTCTATACAGAAAATTTAAAAACTCTGATGAGAGAAATTAAAAAAAAATCTAAGTAAATCTAAAAACATTCCATGTTCATGGAATTAGAAGACTTGATATGGTTAAAATGTCAGTTTTCCCCACAGTGATTCAATGCAAATCCAATCAAAATTATAAGAAAATAATTTGAAGATGTTGACAAACTCACTCTGAAGTTTATATAGAAAGACAAAACACATACAATTGCAAACAGAGTATTGAACAACGAAATTAGAAGATTTACAATACCTGAATTCAGGACTTACTATGAAGTTACAGAAATCTAGACAGCATGTTACTGGATAAAGGATAGATTCATAGATCAATAGAGTAGACTAGCAGACCCAGAATGAAACCCACACAAATAGAGCCAATTCATCTTTGACAGAAAAAAAAGTCTTTTCAAAAATGGGCTTAATCAATTGAATGCCCATATTCAAAAAATTAATCATCTAAACACAGGTCTTATACTTTTACTTAAATTAACTAAAAATAGATAATAGACTGATAATAGACTTTTAATGAAAAGTAAAAAAAGTACACAACTTCTATTAGAAAACAGGAAAAATTTTCATCTAGTCAACTTTGACAATGAGAATATCAATACACCAAAAGCATGATCTAGAAATGAAAAAATTAACAAATTGAACTTTTTTCAAATTATAAACTTCTGCTCTATGAGATACACTCTTATGGGAATAAAAAGATCAGCAAAAAGCCTGGGGAAAATATTTGCAAAGCATATATATGATGGAGGATTTGTGTTCAGAATATATTAAGAATTCTTAAACTTCAATAATAAGAAAACAACTCAATGTAAAAATGGGCAAAAGTCCTGAATAGACAACTCACAAAAGAATATATGCAGACATCACGTAAATATATAAAAAGATAATTTATCTTTTAAAAATATAATTTATCATTAGGGAGATGAACATTAAAATGACAACAGCACACACATGCTAGAGCAATTTTTTAAAACTGCAACATCAGTGCTGATGAGGATACAGAGCAATGGAAACTCATTCATTACTAGTGGAAATACAAAAATAGTAAGTCACTTTTGAAAATAACTTGGCTTTTCTTATAAAACGAAGCTTGATTTTGTCATACAGCCCAACAATTGCATTCCTATGTGTCTAACTTCAGTTTACTTTAAAACTTATATCCACACAATAACCTCCACATGAATGTTTGTAGCGGCTTTATTCATAATTACCTAAAGCTTGAAGCAAGCAAAATGTTTTTCAATAGAAGAATGGATAAACAGACTAGAATATTCATACAGTGAAATACTGATGTGATGATGGGTACATTGAAAAGTAAATAAATGGGGAGAAAAGACACATCTCTTGTATCATGGAATTCTAAAATAATTATGCAGATATTCTGCTTTCAAGGAAAGAAAATATAACTCCCATTTTTTAAATGTGAACTGTGCACAGTGACTTCTTCTGACATTCAGAGAATGAAAGGAGGAACAACGAGTAACTTCATAGTGGAGCAACTTGACACACTACCTCAATCAGGCAATAAGACCAGCATCAAGAATTATAATTCTTGCTTATAGTATGTGCCCTTGACACAATGTGATGAAAATGGTACTTTACCTCCCAAAGACCCAATCTAGTCTTAATAAAATCTATCCAGTTTACTCATGATAAAAACATAAGGCAAATTCCCAAAGATGGGCACTCTTCAAAACATTTGACAAGTTGTCCTGCAAACAGTCAAGGTCATTAAGCACAAGACAAGCCTGAGAAACTATTAGAGCCAAGAGAAGACTAAGGAAATATGATGATTAAGCATAATATGATGATTAAGCATAATATGATAACTTGAATGGAATGCTGGAACAGAAAAATAACATTAGTCATAACCTAAAGAAATTTTAATGAAGTTTAGTTAGGAATAGTACATCAATAATAATTCATTCGTTCTAAAATAAAAAAAAGCACCATACTACCATAAGATGTTAACAATAAAAGAAATTTGATAAGGGTATATAGGAACTCTCTGTACTATCATCTCAATTATTTTTATAAATTCAAAATTATTATAAAAATAATTCCACATTTTAAAAACAAGTTATTTCATATCACTCTAATATTTCCTTAGACTTAGAATAAAATTCAAACTAGCTTGCAGACCACTTCTCATTGCTTTTGTTAATCTTCGTTCACTATTTTCTGGTCATACTGGTGTGTTTTTTTCTGATCCACTAAAATCCACTCCTACATTCCATTTAGGGATTTAGTATATGTGAGTCCCTCAGCTTCCCATGCTTTCACACAGCCTCCTGCTTCTTTTGTTCACTGTTGTATTCCTCAGTTCAAATAGCACTTGGAACATAGTTCCTGCTCATTGGTTGGATGGATTGCTGAATGGACTCATGAACAGGATAGTGTCAGTATCAAACCAATAATATTTGATCTTTATGACATGGCAGAGGCTAATCTCATTGCCATTGTCTTCTGAAGTGGACTGGACTGACAGTGATTCATTATATTGATGAAATATTGGAATAAGTTTTAGAAATTTTTAACAAAAAGATCCACATGATTTATAAGCACTGTTTAATCCTGCTTCCATATTGTTAGTACCTAGATCTTATTCTGATTCCAGGAATTTCTTAATTTAATGGTCCAGTCATTTCAGTGGAAAGCTTATTTCGATAAACAGCCAGTTATATTATCTGCATGATGTCCATCAGACTTCTTCATAGAATTTCAGTGGAAACTTGTTTATTTTCTGGAGACTACCGCCCAGATTAAAAGGAGGAAGCTTCGGGGCTATTTGAATAGCTCATTGACACTTATGCTTACAGCGATTGACAGAATATCTCTTGACACTCAAAGGTTCACAACCAAGGACCAAAAAACAGAGTGAGGAACATTCAGATGATTGAACTAAATCCAAACTACTTTACAGATAACAGTTAACTTCAAACATGATTCACGTATATAGGCTAACATAAAGTTCAATGTTCACTATCTGCAGTAATTTAAATAATTATAAAGTTTGATAATCTTTTCTACAGCAGATATCAGTTTTCAAAGTTATTTTCAAAAGAACTTAAGACGTTTGTTTGTAACCCACACAAAGTTACATATGAATGACATAAGTAACTCCTGCCTCAATTATTGGATTTTGGGGGTCTGACTAGCAAGGCGCATTTTTTTTTTTTGCATAATTGCTGGAGATACTATTTCTTATGTAAAACAAATAGGAGAACAATGAAAATGTGAGCCACACATTAAATGAAAACCCATTTTCATTTCTTGGCATACAGGTGATCAAACTCAAAAGGAAACTTTTCAAAATGATGGCCTAGTCTCAAATTTCTATTGCTTATCTTCTTTTTAGTTCAAACCCCACTCTTGCATGCCAAAAAAACCACTAAGGGAATATATATGTATATTATTTAAACATGTCAAGATTATAACAATAACAATTCCAATCCCTTTATTGTCTCGTTCACAACATCATGAAATAAAAAATAAGTTGGAAATTAATGTCTAAATAATCTTTGTTTAAACGCCTGTGTCTTATGTGTAGTATAATGCTAGTGTGTGTCACAACAAAGAGAGAACTTCTTGATATCCAAGCAGGTATGATAAGATATGAATAAATGAAATCTGTGCTTTGTTATCATCTTTACCCTCAGAGACCAACAGGTGTTTAAAAGTTAACCCGTTTCTCTTAAAAAGAGCCACATAGCCAAGTGATACAGTCAGATTAGTACTTCTAAGTTATGGGATATATGAGGGCCTCCCTCAACCTCTCCGTGGATTCAGGATAATACTTGTAAATGGGTATATTTCAGATTGAGACAAATGACTCTCCCCTTAGATGAAGTGTACTTGTCAAAATCTACATCATCAGCAACCTCTTGATTTTCACTTTCTTCAATAAATGCCATACATTGTATATAGTATACAAAGGGATACAATTCATTTTCTCACCTTTTTTCTCATAATCAAAGTCATGAAGTTGTCAATTGCCCCACTGCAGGTCATCCTGAAGTGACCACCATCAGCAGAAGTATATACCTCAAGAAAAGAACTAGACACTTAATGTCTTCTTTATTCTTCAGATACTGTTTCATAAAATTCATTATTTTCTATTAAAGATTTATAAAAACTAAAAATAATTGGAAAAATTGCTTATTCCTTTTTTTAAATATGCCTATGAGTTCTGGGATACTAGGTTGAAAATACTGGCTTAGAAAATTTATTTGATGGAAAGAAATAAAAACTGAAAGTGCATATTAGAACTAAGCATCCAGGTAATATTTATGCAGAGTGATTGATTCTGGGGCAATACAGTGTACAGCTATTCGTCAGCAAGAAAAAGGACATTTATGATAGTTGGTGGCATGGGGTGGATAAAATTGGCCCCTAATATTGCTAAAATATTGTTCAACCTAGAAGACAATGGAGCAATACTCATAGAATTCTGAAATTTAAATAAAAACAAAAATTGTCTATTAGGCAATCAGAAACAAGCCAGTTACTAATAACAAATCAATATATTTGAGAAAATTTTGATAACAATTTTAGGAGATAATCTAGGCACAATAATAGAAGAGAAATAACTACCCAGATGACGGTCATCTCCTTTTTCTTATATTTTTAAATTCAGTCTTTGAAGGATGGGGGACACAATTCCTGCTTATCAAGACTAATGAAATTGACTTCGTGACCTTTATCACATAGAATGGGCTCCTTAGAGTTTGAAACATTGCATCATATGCATTTTTCAATCAAAATGAAATTATAGTTCACAATATACCATGGCATTTCAAGATGTTCCCTTTTGACTCTTATGGAATAACAACTTTCACACTGACATAGCAAATCCAATAAAATAATGAAAAGGTATCTGATTAAAGAATAAAAGAACTATCGAAGTCAGAATGCAATGGCCATGATCTTGGAAAGAAAGATGGGTCAAAAAAGTGATCCCAACATGCCAATCATTGATTATTCCCCTGGTTCACTAAGCAATTCTAGGCTACAAAGGGCAAGAAGCATGGGAAGTCAGACTCTTTTTTTGTAGTCTCACGGGGTTCTGGAGACAGATGTTAGAATTCAGGACTGTCATTGCAACTACATAAAAGTGGTCAAGTTCCCAGAGCAAGGGGAGGCAGAGAGACACAGAGTCCAAGGCTCTGCACCAGTTTTCTCCTTGAGATATTTACTGATTCTAAAACTCTGTTGGACTTGCTTCCCTGAAGCCAAACAGATGAGAGCTGAAGGGAGCTTTTGATAATCTTATCATGCTTGAAATAGAAAAACTAAACTTAAAATTGACTATTGAGGCAGGACTCTGGTAAATATACAAGCCTTTGATAGGACAGGTGCCTCCAGCTATCCTAAATCAAAAATAGAATCAACTTTACAAAGACTGAAACCCAGGCAGAAATCAATTCTGTTAGTTCTGGATTGGGTCTAAGTCATACACTTAAACTCTAATCACTTTCCAGATGATAGGATAAATGACTTCCAGAAGAAGATAACTATCCATAGTTTTGATTATGTTTTAGAGAGTATATTACTCAAATAATAAACAAGTAAGTACAAAAAGAAACAAGTCCAAGCAGGAGGGAAAACATATTCAGACAGAAACATTCCCATAAGCTCAGGGTTATCTGACATTGGTTTTAAAGTAACTATGATTTGTATGTTTGGGAAAATAAACAATATGATGTTCTCGCAAGAGAGAAGAATATATTCTAAGGAACAGAACATAAATTCTAATCTAAAAATATGCAATAACTAATATTAGGAATCCAATAGAGCAATTACCAACAAATTAAACATAGCTACAGAGAGAATAAGTGAACTGGAATACAGAACTGTACACATGCAAAAGGAAGCACATAGAGGAAAATGCATGAAAAATACAGAGGAAATGTAGAGGGCATACGAAGTATAATAAAAATATTTACTATACATGTAATTAAAGACCATGGATGGAGAAGAGAGGGAAAGTGGCAAAACTTAATATGTGAAGAGATAATAATCAAGAATATGAGGAAATAAAAAATATCAAAATATCAAAACTGATTTAAAAAGATATCCAAGATGATCTGAAAGCCTCAGGCATGATAAATACAAACATATTATACACCAGAATCCACTTATAGTAAAAAGAAAAAGAAAAATCTTAAGAGCATCCAGAAAAAGAAAGAAATAATTCCTTGAAGGGAGCAATGGTGGGACTGACAGCTAATGTGTGTGGATGAATAATAGAAATCAGGAAAAAATGAAAAGTCATCTTTTTATGTCATAGAGAAAATAATTATTGACCTAAAATAACATAATGAGTAAAAATAAAATTTAAACATGAAAGTAACTTCCATTTATAACCATGATAGAACAAAAAGAACTGAATTTACCCTCCTGACTTAAAAACATTTTTAACTGGAGAAATTTTATGGAACCATGAGTTTCATCTACCAGACCAGCGACAACTCAAGACAGCCAACCCCAAGAAAAGAAAAACAAATGAGGTGACCATGATGAAGGACTTTGGTAATTTGGTGGTGGTCAAAGTGTGTTGTTATATATTTGAGGGCTGTTGAACCTGCACATGTGGATTTACATCATTTTGTAAACTGAAGTTGCCTCAATAAATAGTACTTTAAAATAAAATTTAAAAAAACTTACCTCATCATTCAAAAACAAACGAATAATTTGACCCCTTAATAGTTTAAGATACTTCCTGGAAAGTTTTCAGACTACACTGAAGGGAAGGAGGTTTCAAACAGAACCTAGTAATCTCCCTGAGTTAAGAAGGCAGCATTTTCAAAGTAAGAAAGCCAAGGTAGCCAGAAGTCACAAAGCAGAATGCAGGATCAAAGATTTCTCAAGAGAGAGTTCTGTAAGTATGATGTTGAGAGGATTTCCCTTAATTCTCCAGCTCAGTGCTGACCAGCATATTTATATGAGGAAATTGCCCAAAATCAGCATGAAAACACCAGAAAGAAGGTGCAAAAACAGTCACAGATCACATATGACTAGAAACAATTCAAATCTCACAGCCAGCTTCCTAACATGCAGGAAATCATGCTGCATGCTCAAAACAGTATTATCTCAACATCTGTGCAATAGTGGGCACAACTAAGGCCTGCTTCTGCCCTGCCTACAACATCTAAGTGAAGGATATGGAAATAATGATCATAAACATATTCTACTTGGTCAATAAGGTCAATAAAAAAATGAACGCATATGGTAAGGAGATATATTGAAGCTATTCAATTAAAGATTCAAACTGAACACCTAGAGATGAAAAATACAATGTGTGAAACAAAAAATTTTCCTCGATGTGATTAACCATATATTAGACTGAAGAAGAAAAATACACTATCAAAAATGAAGCAGAAAAGAAAAACTTAAAAATAAATACTGAGACATGGGAAAATTTCCAGTGGACTAATTATTAGAGTCCTAGAAGGAGAGGGAGCAGAAAAAATAATTGAGTAGTGACTGAAACTTTTCCAAATTTCATGAAAACTGTGAATTTGCAGATCCAATAAGTTTGGCATGTCCCAAGCATGAGGAAAATTACACGATACATTATAATCTAGTTGCTTAAACCGATGATAAAGAACCATCTTAAAATCAGGGAACAGAAGACACATATATACAAAAATAATTGCAGTGGAGTTATACTAAAATACACGCAAAAAGTAAAAGGCACAACATAGCCATTTCAAAAAGAAACAAAAATATAAGCCAGAAGACTGTGGGACATCTTTAAAGTACTGAAATATAAAATCTAACCTACAGCTCTATCCCAACAACACTATTTTTGAAAGATGAAGGTAAAATAAAGGCTTTTCAAAAGCTGGGACAATTCATCACCAGCAGACCAACACAATATATTCAAGGAAATCCTTCAGGAAGAAGTAAAATGACGCCAAATATAAATCTGAATCAACACAACATAAAAGAATGAAGAGAATAGCAAATATGTGTGTAAAGACAAAAGATATTTTTCTTATGTTATAATCTCTTTAAAAGACAATAGTCTGGTTAAAGTAAAATAATAACAATACATTGTGTTCTTTATAACATATGTAGGAGTAAAATGTATTATGACAATAGCAAAAAGGCTAAGAGAGTGGGAAAAAGAAGTAAGTAGCTGTTTCTTTACTATATGAGAAGCAGTATGTTATTATTGAAGGCACACTGTTCTAACCGATGGATATATCCTATAAACCTAAAGCAGTCACTAAAAGAACGCAGCAAAGAGTTATAGGTAGCATGCCAGCAAAGGAGATGAAATGAAATTATCATACGTACTCAATTACTCTAAGTGAAGGCAGAAAAGGAGAGGAAAGTTAAAATAACAGAAGGTACTAATAAAAGACAATTATCAAGACATCAATGTAAACATGGTCATACTAATAATTACATTAATACAAATGGTCTAAGTACCCTAATTAGAAACCCGAGACTGTCAGAATAGGTTGTATAATGAAACAATACCCAAATATATCCTGTATCCAAAAAATCCTACTTTAAATGTAAAGACACAAATCAACAAAAGTTAATCAATGGTTTGCTCCAGGGAAATGAGAAAATATTTTGAACTGATTGGAAATGAAAATATGGCATGTTAAAATGTGTGCGATACAACTAAAGCAGTGCTTCGAGGGAAATTGATAGCATTAAGTTCTTGTAGGAGAAAGAAGACATGTCTGAAATTAATAATTTAACTTCCACTCTAAGGAACTAGAAAAATAAGAATAAATAAAGTACAGGGCAAAATGAAATAATAAGTGCAGAAATCAGTGAAACTGAAACGTGGACAGTATAGAGAAATTTAATGGAATCAAAACTGGTTCTTTGCAAATAATCATAAAACTGATAAACTTCTTGCCAGATGTGCTAAACAAAGGGGGAAGAGTGGGGAAACTAGAGGATCATCACTGTGGTGATGATAAAGAATAATCTGAGAATCATTTATGTTCGAATTCATGGGACTTTGTCAACAATTGATAGTCCTAGACTCCACCCACAGAGATCATCAGAACCTCAGGGATATTACCCGGGTGTGTGCGGCATGCTGAGCCTTGTCTTTTTTCAAATACTCTAGATGACTGAGATACATCATCTTAGAGCAGGATTAGTTAGTCTCCAATATTTATGACTGGGGGTTGGAGGAGGTTGTCTTCTATGGACTTAGAAGTCTAGTTCATGCTTTCTGGAAATAATTTGCCAGGAAAACTCTAAAGAGATAGCTGATGCAAAGAACACTACACCCACAAATTCAAGAGTCCCTTCATTTTTCTTTATGTAGTATGTACATTGAGGGGCGACCATCAAATAGGTAGCACCTTCCCATGTGCATATCCCAAAGAAGTAAAAGACTAAAATTATGTGCAAATACTGCAGTGACACATTCCAGCAATAACCGTCCTCAGAATCTTTAGGGTTCTGTTTCTACGGTCTATATTTCTAGCTGTAACACAAACACCTTCCCCCTACCTAGACACCTGAAAGAAAGAAAATTAAAACAATACTCTGATAGGTTCAACATAAATCTGCTTCATATCGTTAAATTTAATCATTCACAAATTTATTTAACTCTCATTAGCAACCAATGATTCTCAAAACTCAGAAATACTACACCTCGACTATCCGCTGTACAAAGAGGGATATGATCTCTTCAAAACCAGCTCCTCAAACCCCAGGTCTTCTCTGGGTCCAGGATGGCCCGAGAACTGACAGGCTACAGCCTATTACGTACTGTTTAAATAAAGATTTTCAAGGAAAATAAATTCACAGCAACATTCATTATTGATTATTCTCAAAACTGTCTGAAGAAGTCCCCCAGAGGGCTTAAGAAAGAAATTAAAAATTGTTTTCCTGAGTAGTTTCCTGCTGTTTTTCCACTTCATTGGTTTTGTTTCCATAATTGTGCGATTTCCTATAGCGACATAATATTTTAATACCACTAAATTGTTTCATATCATTTCTGGGTCATATGTCAATTTGGGTGTCAATAACCATAATATGTTATAATAATAATGAAAATAAGATATCCTTAGTGTTTAAAACATTCTCTTTACTCCTTAAATCCTTTGAATTTGACCTACAATTACTCCATTAAAATCCTCAAAAACCAACTCCAAATCAATTTCTTACTTTTTATCTCACTTGACCATCACTGACCACTATCTTTTCTTTGAAGTTCTTTTCCCCTCACTGTCCCTACTGTTTTTCTCTTATGGTTCGTGCCTCATTTCTCTGACCTCATAATTCCTTGTCACCATTTTCAAGAGTCCTGAAAGCAGCATTTCTCAAAGTTCTTATCAGTTGTCTTATCTCATTCCAAAAACTACTGTGTGTTGCACTTCCTCTCATGATTTAAACATCATTGGCACCCATCAACAGGTGACTAGATTTAGAAGCTATGGCTTGTATACTCAATGGAATTCTATGCAGTTGTTTCAAAAGATGAAATCGTACCATTTGCAGCATTCTGTATGGAACTGGAGGGGATCATGTTAATCAAACTAAATCAGAAAGAGAAATACTGGATGGTGTGATTCATATTGGAATATAATTAAATGAAACAAATGAACATACAAATCCCAACCAAAAAAACAGGACACAGGACTATGATTACCAGGGGAAAAGGGAGTAGGGGGCAGGAAAAAAAAGAGGAGGAAAAGATGACGGTGAAAATCACTGGAACTTTGGTGGTGGGTGTCGTGTAAAATATAGACTGAAAAGCAGTTTCAATATCCTAAAATGAACATAACATTGTGAAGTAAAGAAATAATAAAAATAAATTAATGGAATAATTAATTTAAAAATCATCATAAATTACCAGTCTAGAATTTCTAGAGTTTTTATGGAACATACAAATTGTTACATCCTCATATTTCAGTTTATTTTCCAGAATTCTCTCTTACTGCTCTTACACATCCTGTTTCAACCCAATGACTCTCCTCATAATTCAACCAGTATTCCACATGCTTTCTTATATGTATAACTTTGATTTTCTAGTCCTCTGCTTCAAGTGTTTCAACATACAACCACCCATATATTAAAATTTATTAAATAATTCATTATCATGTCTGTTTTACTCAGGTACAGTTAGGATGGTTCAATATTAGAAGACCACAATATGAATATAACTTAGAATATAAAATGTGACAAAGGAAATATATACTTTTGCCCATAGTTGAGGAAAAGACATTCGTTACAATTCAATGGTACTTCTTCATATGTTAAAAGTACAGAAAAAATAAATTATAAATCATTTACATGGTGAAAAAAAGTAAAACCAAGCTATCTCAATTCAATCATTATTCATGATATCTAGTAATAAAACATTAGTCATTCTTTTAAAAGGAAAATTTGTACAAGGATGCATTTTATCACCATCATCATTTTTTGTTGAGATTTAACTGTTTCATTTCATAATATTCCACATGAGTGAAACCATCCTATATTGTTGTAAAGGGCACAATCTTACTTGTTTTATTTTTAGTAGCTGTGTAGAATTCCATTGAGTGTATATACCATAGCTTCCTTATCCAGTCATCTGTTTTGGAGTGTGTAAGTTGTTTCCATGTCTTGGCTATTGAGAGTGCTGCTGTGAATACTGGAGTGCAGATAATTTTTATGATTAGAGATTTTGTATCCTCTGGGTATATGCCTAAGAGTGGGACTGCTGGGTTGAATGGTGGATCCATCTTTATTTGAGGAATCACCATACTGTTTTCCAAAGAGGTTGCACTAATTTGTATTCCCACTAAGAGTGGGAGGAGGGTGCCATTTTCTCCAAACATCCTCCACACTAGCTATTTCCAGTCTTTTTGATATAAGCCACTCTCACTGGTATGAGGTGGTATCTCATTGTAGTTTTTATTTGCATGTCTCTGATGATGAGTGACGTAGAACATTTTTTTCAGGTGTCTGTAGGCCATCTATGTGTCTACTTTACACAAGTGTTTGTTCAGTTCTTATATCCATTTCTGAGCAGGTCATTTGCCTTTTCATTGCTGAGGTGTGTGAACTCCATATATTTTAGAGATTAAGCTCTTATCTGACATATACTGTGTAAATATCTTCTCCAATTCCATGGGTTGTCTTTTTGTTTAGTGTTGGTTTCTTTTGCAATGCAGAAGGTCTTCAATTTGATGTAGCCACAATTGTTTAGTTTTACTTTGAACTATTTTGTCATAGCGATTCCTTCCCCAAAGATCTTTTTGAGGTTGAGGTCATGGGTGGCTTTCTCACATTTTCTTCTAGCTATCTCATGGTTTCAGGTCTTATGTCCAAGTTTTTGATCCATCTCTAGTTAACTTTTGTGTGTGGCGATAATGAGTAAACTAGTTGTTTGTTTTTTTTTTTCCTCATGTCTTTCCAGTTTGAATAGACTTTCCTTACTCCATTGTATGCTTTTGGCATCTTTGGAATAGATTAACTGCCTATATATGCATGGCCTTATTTCTGGGCTCTCAATATGATTCCACTTATCAGCACCTGTTTTTGTTCCAATACCATACTGTTTTGATGATAATCATTCTGTAATACAATTTGTGGTCAAGAAATAATATATCAGAACTGTGCTTTTTTTTTTTCCTCTTAGGAGAGCTTTGGCTATTTGAGGCCTTTTGTGATTCCACACAAACTTCAGTATTGTGTGCTCCATTTCCTTAAATAATGTCTCTGGGATTTTGATGGGAATTGCATTAAAACTATATTGCTTTGAGTAGAATGACCATTTTTACTACATTAATTCTTCCAATCCATGAACATGGAATATTTTTCCATCTCTTTTTGTCTTCTGTTTCTTTTGTTAAGTTTCTGTAGTTTTCATTGTAGAGATCTTTATCTCCTTTATTACATTTATTCCTAGGTATTTGATCTTTCTTGGTGCTTTTGTGGAAATAATTCCTTTCTTAATTTACTTTTCCTCTACTTCATTGTATATAGGAATGCTACTGATTTCTGTTTGTTGATTTTATATCCTGCCACTTTACTATATTCACTTACTGTTTCAAGCAGTTTTTTCATGGAGTCTTTAGGGTTCTCTAGGTATAATATTACATCATGAGCAAATAATGAGAGTTTTATTTCTTCTTTTCCGATTTGTATTCCTTTAACGTGCTTTACTTGCCTTGCTGCTCTGACCAAGGCTTCCAGAACTATGTTGAATAATAGTAATATCATTTAACACTTTTCTGAAAGTTCTAGCCCAAGTATTAATACAAGAAAAACATATACAAATGATAAATTTAGGAAAATATAAGAAAAGGGGATCATTATTTATATATTTTATAATTGTCTACCTTGAAAAAGCTATCTGAAAACTAATCCAAACTAATAACAGACTTTAATGGGGAGGTTAAATAAAAAGTATTGAAATAAAGTAATGATCAGTTTAAAAATATAAACAATAATATTACCTCAAATAATCAGGATCAGCTAATGTAAAAATAAAATTACAGACACAAACATTTTATACATATAAATATTATACATATTCATACATATATATATATTGCATGCTATATAGAGAGACAGATATTCATCCCATATTTATATATCACATATCCCATATGCCCAGATATAAAGATATTCAGCTATTCATACCATGATTATTTCCCTATTTATTGGAATCACCACTGTAATTTTTAAATTTAAAAATGCAATAATCATTTCATAAATTGTTTTATAGTGTGTTCATTCTGATGAGAATAATAACAGCTGCTAATTTGGGTGTCAGATTAAAGCTAATTATATACTTTATAAGACTGAATATATGATATGCTAATTTTCAATTTAAATCTTTAAATTAAAAAATGTAATGCTTCTGAAGAAATGACTACTGATCTTCACACAGTATTATTCTTACCTGTATATGGAGTTTTAGTATTTCTGAATGAAAACACATATATAGTATGTGTATATACTCATATACATATAAACAAAAAAAAAAAAACACTTTCCACTTTTATTAGTGAAAATAATGAGATCTTCAACTTCTATACACTTCTCTGTGGTATCTGATGGAATTCCAGCTCACAGCTTCGCACGCATTTTCCTCATGCATTTCCATGTGCCATGCTCATTTAAATAAGAGAGTTCACATAAGAACTACCAAAAGTTATATAGGTAGTGCATTATTTATGTCTTTTTATCATTTTGCAAAATGAGAAAAAAAGACCCTTGAGAAAAAAGCAGATGCTTCCAAGTTCATAAGAATGTAAGAACAGCAGTGTCAGAAGGGGAGGTTGAACTCAGATCTCTAGACTGGGTGCCGGAAGGGGCAGTTAGATGACTGAATTGGGAGCTCCTGCTCTTCCCAGATAGGCCAGCCTGACAAGTCTCCCCAGTTCCCAGTGGTTCCAGCGTCTGCCCTCTCACCTCCTACAAGTAACAGTAACCAAGGGGAGGAACGGTGTGTGTTCCCTGAATTCTGTCTCTTCCACCAGTGTTTATATGACAGTCCAATGAGGAGAGTTAACTAGAAAGGGTTCCAATCCTTCCAAAAAAAAAACACTAAATTGAAACCTTGATTTTGATTTTGAAGATTCCCCATAGGTACTTTCTGGTAATGAAGCCAGTTTGAGAAACACTGCATTCAATTTCCAATTTAGCATTTTCTCCATAGAATGCATGATTTCAAATCTCACAGAAATCTATATGACAACGAAATCTAGGAAAGTAGGAAAGTAAACATGAGTTTAATTTCCAGCAATGACTGTAGGGAGTTTCAGGACCCGAGACACCCCTATCCCAGGAACCCAGGAGTAATGCAAGATTCCTGAAAAAATGATTGGTCTCCTTAGCAAACAAAGCCAAGCAAGTGTCAACGGGGTAATTTTTTGAGGGGGGGACATGTCCAAGTGACAAAGATTTAAATTAATAACCAGGGTTGGTCAAGCTTACAAAACAACTACTCTGAAGGGAAAGAAAATTTCGTACAAACTTTCTGCTGTGAATCAGTCGCCCCTCACCTAGGAATGTAGCCTCAGGAATGATCACACATGTGTACGTAAATAATTTTTCAAGCCCACCTAATGCTGCAGTGTTTAATAACAGCAGACAGCTAAAAGCAATCCAGGTGCTTAACAAAGCAGGGTGACCAAACGACTGGGTGAATTCATAGAAGAAAACACTGTATGACTATTTTTTTTAAATGTGAATCTGTGCTCATGGACTTGGAAAAACATACATGATATAAAAGTGAAAGAGGAAAGGTTACAATGTAAGTACTAGCCTTTGTGTTCAAAATAAAACTCGCATATATGGTATCTATATCTATGCAGGTTTTGCCTGTATGTCCATCTTACACACACTGCAGTCTAGCAACACACATATTATATATGCGCACATACTACATCTATATATTTTTAATTATCTGAAAATCTGAAACCTTTAGAAACCATGGTTTCAGAGGATGAATACCAAACCAAACAGAGATTATCTTTGCGTTTCTTTTCTTTCCTGTTTCTTCCCATTTCTTTCCTTCTCTTTGCTTGCTTGTCTACATTTTCGAGTGTTTCGGAGATTATTTTTATGTTTAACAGATAAACATATGTAGGTCATATGAGCTTCCCAGAAGCCTCTGCAGCTCTGGGAAATGACGTGTTGACCAGCAGAAGAGCAGGGTAGAAAGTGAAAATGCAAAACATCTCTCTGGCTTTGGCCTGGGAGGCTCCTGGTCTGTTCTCCAGCTTCCCGTGCACAGAGCGGCGGCGAGGCTGGCTCAGGCCCCAACGGTGACGCCGGCGCCGCGCTGGGGAGGTGTGCGAAGCCGGGAGCGAGCTGTGCCAGCTCTCGCTAATCCTCTGCAGTATGGTTCGCTGCTAATTTGTCATGGCACATATTTGCCTTATGTCTAATTAGCATCAAATTGCAAACTGCTATTTGCTAACAATTTGTTGCATCAATCTGCTTGAAAATCTATAGTTTAGAATTGGATTGCAACTTACCCTGTCTATCAAAATTCTAGTTCACACATACACAAAATAACTTCCCCTTCCCGCCAAAAATGTCGCAATGTTTGCAGTGGCACAAAAGGAGAGCGATGTGGGTTTTTTTCCTTTTTTTTTTTTTCTTTTCAAAGGGAGAAAAACCGGGGTGGGGGTGTAGGGGGGGGTTTCATTTTGAATGCCCTGCCTTTGATTTCCCAGGGTGAGGGAAGATGGCCACACCCAGAGAGAAAACTGGTCTAGGCCTTTCTTTGAGACTTTCCAGGAAAATCAAGACACAGAGAAGAATCAGAAACCTAGTCTTCAAGTCCCAGGAGTGGGACCCCCCAGGGTGAGCTGTGTAAGGAAAGCCCAAGCCTCCCAGCCAGGGCTGTGGGGGCACAGCCCACACCAGCCCACCTAGGAGGCAGCACTTCCCGCCGTCCTCACTGCTCAGGGTGAGCAGGCTGAGCGCAGCATATCCTGGTGTGGGGCCAGTAGTGGAGCAGAAATTAAAAGCCAGCCAGTGACATTTCATGGCCACGTCGACCTGCTCACTACAAAAGAAAGTCGTAAAAATAATAACAATAATGATCAAAAGTATGAAAAAATATAGATCAAAGTAATGAAACAGAAAGGAAAAATAATAATCTAATCATTGCATCTCACTTGATAATTTGGATAAACTGGAGCCTGTGGAGACACAGTATCTTGTTGGCTCCTGGACGCTTGGTTTGACTCCCTGGCCCACGTGCACACAGAGAAACCCTGGTCTCCAGACTCATTCTGCCTCATGGTGTCGGAAGCCACTCCGGCTGCCCAAGCAGAGGAGCTAACCTTGCTGGCAGCAGGGCCGTGCCTGTGGAGTCCAAATAGGTGCGCATGATGGTGGTTCATAACATTGTATCATATACTTGAAAATTGTTACGAGTAGATCTTAAATGTTCTCACCACAAAAAAGAAATGCTGATTATTTGACTGCGAGCATGGAAGTGTGGCTATAAGCTAAATCATTTTGTAACACATAAATGTATCAAATTAACACACATTGTACCTTAAATTTACACAACGTTATATGTTAATTATATCTTGTATAAAGCTTGGTGGGGGAAGGCTCCCTACTGACATTTTAAATAATAAGAGGTATATGATAAATAGTTAAAACCTCTACCTTTGCAACTTTTCCTTGGAATTCTTTGGGGTGAAGATAAATGATCACCTAAGAGGAACTTCAAAAAGACACATTATAAGGATCGACAAAATAGTTGTCTCTTCACACTCACGAAAGCAGTCAGGTTAATTGGTTAATGTGGCAGGACTAATTGATGTTCTTTCAACAAATGTTTATAAAGCGCATTCTTGTGATTGGTGCTGGAAACAAGGCAACTCAAGCCATGGTAGAGAAAAAGGATGCAGACACAGGAAAGTGGCTGCTCAAGGCAATGTGGCCAGTGCGTGAGCGTATATCAGTTAGCATCAAGCAGAGAAGGCTTCCTGGAGGAAGAGATGCCTGGACTGAAACGTGAATAGCCCAGGGCGGGGACGAGAGGATCCTTCCAAGCAGAGGGAGGTGGAGGTACACAGGCCAGGGGTGAGTGTGTACCTGGAAACTTCTAGGAAACAGAGCACCTCTGAGTGGCAACAGCCAGCCCCTGGACAGCAGCCATGGCAAGACCCAGGGCAGTCCTTTCTGCCATTTGAATAAGGACCTCCCATAAAGCAACCTTAGCCTGCCTGCAGGGACGTCCTTTTCTACTCTTCCTTGAAAATACATTTGCAGCCATTTGAGTTCCTTGAGATGTTGGTTAAAAAGAAGGAAGATGCTGATTCAATCCGATCTGATTCACTTAGACATGGGAAGGAAGTTAAGAAGCCTTCTTTACATGGGCTCTTGGGATAACTCTTTCACTTAATTAGACATTAAATGAGTGTTTCCTCTTGTCAGGATTAAAATAAAAATGATGCTACCACTACCGTCTGGACAAACGCACACGTCTCAAAATTGGACTCAAAGGAGAGCAGACACCGTGTAGCACCATAACCAACACACATGATCTGGGGAAAGAAGCCAAATGTGTCCAGTAAAACAAAGCAAAGAATGCCCCCAAACATTTGCCTCTGGGTGGGAGGGTGCCCACACTAAAGACAGTAGTTAGGGGCTCTTTTCGGGTCCACCAGACAGGCCTTGAGCATCTCCACTGGGTACACAGTCGGGATCTTGAAGGGAGGCAGGGGATGTGGTGTTCCTGAGGCACCCAGGGAGGGCAGTCAGGCCAAGAGCTGTCAGGATGCAGGGGCCACCTCACTCAGTCTGCCATGCAGCGGTCTGCACCAAAGGTCTGCCTTCCTGCCAGTACAGCAGAGGGGTGGCACCACCGTCTGCCCAGCCCAGGACATGCTCCGCTGGCACAGATGGTGCCTAGGAAAGCAAAGCCACTGTGCCCTTTAATCAAAGCCTAAGCAATCTCTTGTCCATAAAGCAGTTATCAGAAGCCAGGGGGACACGTTTCATTCCCCCACTGGCCTGCAACATCTAGCATAGTGCCTCAGCCCACACTGACCCTAACAGGACGGAAAGGCAGATGCCATCCTTGCGCCTCTTGCAGACCTCACGTTGCAACAAGCGGTGTGTCCAGGCCATGACTGTCTTTAGAAGACAGGTGACATTTATGTGAGGGACAAGCTCAGCTGTGGACAGGAATCCCTGGGAACCTCCTCCGAGTCAGCCTGGGTAGGAGCCAGCCCCAGAGTCCCCATGACAGGCCACCTTCGCCTCTCCCTCTGCCTGCGCAGTGTGGCTCTTTAACCTTTTCAGAAGTTCAGAGAGATCTCCAGGACTTCCACTCGGCTCTCGTCAAAATGCCAGGTTGCTAACTATAAACTTTATTTTGATGTCTTGCTTTTCGGGAATAATGACTCCCTACCTTAGATGTTAGCCTCTTTACGGCTTGTGCAAAAAGATGACAACAAAGTCAATGTTGAACAATTGCCCAAAGCCCATCAGTCTTTTGCAATGTTAATGGATTGTTGAGTCTAAGAGTTGTGACTCGCTGGTGCTGGCCTGCGCGATGGCTGTCTCCAGCACCGGAAGGCTCTTTCTCCGATCAGCCTGCTCACCCCTCTGCCAAATTCCTTTCCTCTGAAATGCTGATGAGTCCCTGGGCTGAGAGGATGAGTGAAACGGGGGAAATGCAGAAAGCAGATGGACCAGTACATGAACGCACATCATGTGCACTGGCAGGTCCTGAGAGAAACACGTCCCACCTGTCACGGAGAGTGGTCCACCCGGGCCTCAGTTCATTGACCCCAAAGCCAGACCCCAAATCATGCCATTTGGCTCCCATATGAAGCTATAGCTACCACTCTGCTCTCCTTGGAGAAGAACATTTTCCCTCATGTGACATCATCTTTTAAAATACAGACGTGTCTAGAGCGAGCCACACTTTCCGCCAGGAGGGCAGGTTGCACAGTCGTGTAGCTGGTGCTGTGGTGGATACAGGATACAATATTCAGAGGTGTTGGGAAGGAGGCTCCGTCCTCTGTCCTCACAGTGCAGTCCCAGACCAGCAGCCAATGACAGCTTTGGAGAAGTCTCACAGGATGTCTGTGAACGAGGCATGAGCCCTGGCTGGAGAATTTGCTTCAGTGCACATGACCTCTAACATCTTCAGCAGCATCACACTGGCATGTTGATGGCCGTGGAGAAGAGGGACAAGTGTGTGGAAGGATCAGTGGAACGAAGCCAGATGAGGGCAAGGGACAGGAAGACAGGAGTGCACAGACGTTATGTGTTGGCGAAGGCCACAGGGTGGGCACGGGGTGGGCACAGGGGGGCCAAGCTATCTTCTTGTGCCAGCAAGGTGAACTGGATGGAAACTGAGAGGGAGCCACAGAGTTTGGAGAGGTGCAACTATGCTGTACAGAGTGGCTCTCAGTCCGTCCAGTGGAAGATCATTTCTGATGGACGGGACAGCAAGGGACAGTGGAGGGCAGAGGGTGGAAGACCATTTAGAAGTGGCCAGCCAGCCCTTGAGCTGGTGCTCCAGCCAGTCCAAGCCATCCCCGCAGGGCCGACTCTAGGACACCTGCCCAGGAGTGAGCAGTGTGGCAGTTGGCCCTTCTGCAGCTGGGAAGGCACTTTCTCTAGGTGCCGGCTTCCAACACAGGGGCCAATACCTTAGGAAAACAGACACAGCTGTTGTCTTGCAAAGGTTTCTGTTTTGCTTTCCTCCGCCAGTAATTCAGTGCCCCATGCCTACATCAAGAGAAAGGCTGAGAACTTTTGGAAACAGCCTCTTAACCAGAACCTGCTCCTGAAGTCCTCTTGAGTCACATCCCTGGCCCTTTCAACCCTGACATCTACCCACCACTTTTCTGCTCGCTCACATTGGTTTGTGGCATTTCCCTGCACTTTCCCCACAAGTTCAATGGGACATGCTGGAGGAAATGTAATTCTGCCTTAAGAAATAACTGTTGAACCCTGCCTTTTGTTTTTGTCCCCCAAACAAATTTTCAATGGACATGTCTCACCCCACCCAATATTCAGGTCTTCAACAATTTTTGGAGGGAAAACTTCACACAGCTTGCCGAAACCTGTGATGATGCCTGATCTCTAGATTCCTTTTCTTTCTCTCAGAAAAAACTCAATTGAATCAGGGAGGCATGGTTCCCCATTCGAGAAATCACTTTTTCTTTCCTCTGGTGAGTTAGATTTGTTTAGATGTCCAGTGATCCCGCACTTGATTAGTCACCACCCGCCACCCTGCCCTCTCGCAGCTCACATACTGGGCTCTAGGGAGGCCGTAGAGTCCACTAGCCCCATGGCCATGGGGACAGGGCCACACTTGCACCAACCTGCCACCATTTCCCATTTGAGTGTCTTCAAAGCTCCAGGGTAAGTATGAGCTGATCCCAAGTCCTCATGGCACACTGGTCTGTGAATGTGGCCCCCACAACTTTTACTCCTAATCCCCCCAGGCTGCCCGCTTGAAGCAGTAGTTGCATGAGGGAGGCGGGAAGCAAGGAGAAAGCCCACAAGGATCAGCAGGAAGAAGCACAAGACTGGAGTGTGGTGGTGAGAACGGATCCAAGATGGTAGGACTGAGAGGTGAGAGAGAAGGGTTGAGAAGAGAAGGAAGGAATGATATATTCAGAGAAAAAGCAAAACCTCCTCTGGCTCCCGCCATGCCTCCCACATCTGGGCATCCATCACCAAGTGCATGATGGAGAAACTCTGTCCCTTACCTATGACCAGCGGCGATGTTTTTTCAGCGATTCCACAGGAGTCAAAAACCCAACAAAGCGCATCACGGGCGCTGTAAAGGGAGCATGCTGCTCGTGTCTGTGACCACTGTATGCAAAGCTTGGCATTAGTCACAGCCAGGCCGCTGTGACAGGCCTGAAGTGAGGGAGATTAATGCGAGGCTGGGGCACTTTATTATTGTCATTCTGTTCTTTCAGACTCTGCCTCTGACTTTCAATTTTGCTCCAGAATTAATTGTCTGCTCCCTGCAGTATGACTGATGGAGAAGGATACGCGTAGCCCAGGCACCTGGCTCCGGCCTTGACAGTCTGAGGCCCGGTGTGGGATGTATTGTGTGCGGTCAGAGCAGGGGACAGACGGGCATCTCTCACAGAACCGACCCACGACACACCTGCCTTCAATCAGATGTAACCGGAGATCACGCTTTGCTAAGAATCACCTTTGCTTGTAGAGCCTCTAACAAGCTCCTTGTAAGATCGCTCCCCGGAACCCCAGCCCAGCAGGCAGGTAGAGTCCTTCGCGCTCTGATTTTCTTCCTCCCTCTGGTTCTGGGCAGAAAATTAGGAGTGCGGCCTCCTAGGTCCCAGCCCTCACAGTGGAAGGGTTTTGTGAGCATGTTATATCCAGCATTTCTGACAATAGGAAACACAAGGCTGGTGCCATGTTCTAGTGAGTTAAATATTCACCCCTCCTCCTTATTATCCAACCCTGCCTCATCTTCCCCATCTCAGAAAACGTTTTGCATAAATATGTGTATATATACACATACACATACACTAAAAAATCTCCCTTAATATCAAATCCTGAAAGAAGTCTCCAAAAAAAAAGGGAAGTAATGTTTTCTTCTTTAGAAGGAACTGAGACTCCAAGTAATGCTGTTGACTGGATAAATGAACGTATGAACGCATGTAAGGATAAATGAATAAGTGGGATTCCTAAAAAGAATGAAACATAAAGTGGCGTATTTTGTTTTATAAATAAGTGAAAATTAGTCCTAGGCATTTTTCAAGCCAAGCTCAGACGCTGCCCATTGTTCTAACCCTCAGTCAGCCTCATTCCCACTGCAGCCTTGCTCACAAACACTCGGGTGCCATCTTTTTTCTTTTCTCTTTTGTAAATGAAAGCCTGCTTTGGGTGTTTAAGAACTTTTACAGGAGGAAGGAAAGTCTCTGAAGGGCATTTACAAGGTTTGCCTCCATGCTCTGGTCTGGGTGTGTTTATCTGAGACTGATTTTCAACATAAGCTTTAGATGTTAAAGCTTCAGTGCCTGCGAATCACAAGTCTTCTAGCTCTCCCCAAATGAAGGTCCATTAAAGGAGCCCCTTATGTTTCCAAGACACCAATGCCTCCTCCAAACAAGGTGAGGCTGACACGGGGGATGAGAGAAAAACAACCAATAACAGAGAGGGCAAGGGTTGATGAGCCAAGAGTCATTTCCAAGGCTGGTTTTCCATAGAACTTTCAAGAGTTCCTTCTAACTACGCTACCCGACTTTAACCTGCAATAAATTATTACAGCTTTAACTCATCTGGTACTTTCATACGATTACGGTATTATGTTAAAGGGTACAGAAATATATAATATGCTCAACTGTCTCTACAGTTGATACCAGAGGGAAAATTACCACCACTCAGCGAAGAAGATCCAACCCCATTACATTAATGATTTATCACAATGGGAAAATGTGAAAAGTAACTAGTTGCTTTTATGAAAAGAGGCAGCTTTTCCCAGTGGCAAGTCCTGTAGGCTCTCGCAGAAGAAGAATTTCGAAGGGACTCCAGACAGCCTCGTGCTCCCACCCGTCTTCCAAAGCTCTCTCTGCAAACGTTGGAATATCCTTCAAACTTGACATTAAGTATTCAAATGTTACTTAAGCAAAGTGTGAGCAATTAAATTAATCAATCTTCCCAGCCATGTACCGAACAGATGTTCAATAAATCCTCTTTGCTTACAGTGAGGGGGGAGAGTCCACTTTTAACTGTCCTTCAGAGATGACACGTTCAGGCGTCCTCCGCAGCCTCCTGGGCCACCGTCAGGTGCCTCTGCTGCGCTTTCCTTTATTACAAATAACAACAGGCCACCTGGACCACCTGAGATACCTGGGAGTCTCCAGTTTAATGATCCTTCCGATGCCAGGCTCTGCTCTCTCCTGATCCCGGGTAATGGGGCTGAAGGGAATGGTGACAGAGTGACGGCTGGCAGTGACGGATGGTTCCTGGCCACCTTGTGCAGCTGACGAGCGGCAAATATGGGCCAGTGTTGCAGAAAGGTCAGAATAAAAGTGTCTGCTTGACTTTCAAAGTCTCTCGAAAAACAAGCCAACGAGGCCAAACCACCCAGACTTCCGTCTGGGGTGAAACTGCAGGTTTCCTCCCGGAGGGCTGGCTGCTTCTCAAGCCTAGGAACAGAGGCAGCGTCCACTGGACGCCGCGGGTTAGGTGAAGAAAACAAGCCAGCCACCAGGAAGCAAGAGCCTCATTGTCTTTGCACGAGCAGCTCCTGGTGGGTCACACCAACACCCGGGACATTGGGGAAGCACCTCAGCGAGCCATTCTCCCCTAACCCAGGCTGATCATAGAGTCTCCACTTCTCCCTGCCACATGACCCTGACCCTAATGTAGCCCCCTTGCTTTTACGCTGCTGCCGAGGGAGCTGACCTCACGTGTTTTGAATAATTCAATCCACAAAGGTGCCAGCTTGCGCAAAATAGCGAGACATGCCCATCCCTCCTTGACTTCTCAAACTAAATCCTTTACTCCAAGGGGAGGGCGTGGAATCCCTCAGGAAACACTGGGACAGGATCCCATCATGCCCCCCCACCCCCAGACCTGGACACTCCCCGGTGTGAAGCCTCTGCCCACCACCCACCGTCACCCACAGGCCACGACACTCAGAAGTGCCGGTGACAATGCCTGCCCCACAGATATATAACTTCAACCTTTTGAAGGCTGCCTTTCCATATATGGGCTTGATCCACACTTTAATGAGGCTTTAAAATCTCCAAGATTAAGCTGGTATTTTATGTAGAACTGCCTGCTTTTTATGATATCCTGACATGTTGTACAACATTTGGCGACTATATTGATCCTTATAAATTCAGCATCTATATATATTCATGAAAAGTACCTTTTCTCCCCCATTCAGGCCACAAGATGATCCCGACACACATTTCCCTGAGTAGAGACAATAAAACTGCAGAGTCTTCATGGTTTCAAGCACACACAATGTTTCAGTGTTTTCAAATTAGACCTCTTTTACCATCTGCTTGAAAACTCCTCAGCGAGGAAATGACAGTGCCTTTCCAGGTATCTGATGGTGTAAGTGCCCCTGCTTCTCCTTCAGGTGAGCCTGCGATAAATCCTGAGGGGCTCCAGAGGGCTTTTTCCCGCTTGGGACTTTATACATCTTCATACCCTCCTGTTTGCCCGACCACATAGACCAACCTCCCTATGTTTCTTTGTGCCATTTCCTGCTTTTAATCTGAAATAAATGATGGGGGGGGGAGGAAAAAAAAGCATTATCACCTTGGCGAAACATCAGGAGTATAAAAAAAAAAAAAGAAGAAAGGGACTATGGGCAAATTCATCTTCAGCTGCTACAATCAATCTCTCACCTAAAGAAATACACAATAACTAGGCGGGAAAGAGCCAAGATTTATGAGTTAGAAACATCTACACTGACCAGCATATACCTAGTCTTCTTGGCTCCCTCCCTACCCGAATGACTCTCTCTAACAGTTACAATGATAAACTGTCTCTCCCTACTGTTTTACAAGTACATTAGCTTTATTTAATGAGATCTCAGAGTAATTTAACAGATGTATATAGGACATAAGACTAGGAAAACTCTTGCTACTTGGGTACTTTTGCCAAGGTATTCTAGGACAGCTAATCTGAGGTGTAGCTTTATATTCTTTGAAAAAAGTATTATTCAAATTTTCAGAAGGCTTTTAAAGATGATTTTAATAGAAATATTATAATATAATCAACGAGAAGAGAACCGCTTTCACATTCTCTTGCATTCAGCCCATCAACAGCCAGGATAAATGGGCCTTCTGAAATCACAGGGACTCACTTCCATATTAAATCGTCAGAAAGAATGTCACTGTCAGAAATTAATAAATTTGTAAAAAGTCTCTCATTTACCCTCCTCCCAGAAGGAGTAAGAAGAAACGTAGGTCTGAGGAAAGGGGGAAGAGAAGAGGCAAAAAGAAGAAGAGAAAGACTTTGGGAGAGGAAAGTGAGGCTCCCGTTTCTCCTCCAGAGCCACCCTGTCCCCTGATGGTGAGAGGTGCAGGGCCGGGTGTCCTCGCCACCCCAGAGTCCAGCCGCATTTGTGCCGGAGCCTTTCTCTGCTGTTTTCCTTCCCTGACACTTAGTTCTCTTGTAGCTGTAACTGAGAAATGACAATGGTATTAACTTTTTAAAAACTTGCTTTAATAAACCACCAATTAATAAGTGAGAAGAGGAAGCCACGGGAAATAACCTGGATGTACTCAAAATAAAATTAAAGGGGGAGAGGGACATTTTTTCTCTTCATTCCTCCGAATTACAAGGACCATGATCTCCCATGTCATGCTGTGATTTTCTGAACCAAACTCTCCTGGGGAAAAAGTCCACACCAGCGGCCACCAGAGGCACAGCTGGGACATGACTTACCAAGTTTGGGAGAGGAATCTCCTTCCAGGTGTGCTGAGTGAAGACGCAGACTGCACTGGGGAAGCAGCCACAGCAAAGCAAAGTCCCACCCGGCGGTGCAGCCAGTTAGAAGTGTGTTTGTGACTTTAAAAACAAAAGGTGTTTTTTTTTTTTCATTCAACTATTGTCCTTTGGTGGCAAACATCAGGTCATTAATACAGATGTTGACTTGTAATCTGTCCACATGCACCCAAATAATGTTATAAACCAAGTGACTTTAAAAACAAATACAAAATAAAATAAACTCTGGGTTGCTCCTGCTGAAACACTTCTTTCTTTTTAAAGGCATGAAACTGTAACAGCCTCCAGCAGAGATTTACAATTCTGCTGAAGTGTCCGCTGCCCGTCTCCTCGAAGGCTGTACCGCCTCTCCAACAGGGGTTCCCGCCAAAGCTTTTTGGGGGTCCCCTCTGAAAGCAAGGGTGACAGCAGATGGGTACGGATCAAAGCATGTGTGTCAGCTCAAGGGAAGCATAGTTCATGGCATCCCACAAAACATACACTATTTTACCGAGTGCTAATGGCTCCTTATGAATAATTTAGGAAACCCAACATGCTCTTTTAAAAATACAGCATTCAGAGTGAGCATAAAAACTCTGTCAAACAAAAGGTTATGAAATTAGTGGTGACCCGATGAAATTGCAACAGGAAATCACCCCGTGCCAGTTCCCTCTGGGGGAGAAGGGCTCAGAAAAGATGGGGAAGAGGCAGAGATGGGTGGATAAGTCGGGGGACAGAGCAGGGGTCGGGCTGAGAACAAATCTGTTGCATAAAATTTCATTTCTTGAGAGCTATACATCAAGCTGTATTTGTTTAATGAGGTTGGCACCAGAAAGATGTATAGAACATGTCAGACACCCAGTACCAATGCGTGGTGAGGACAAGATAACATCTCAGTCTCTGACCACTCACTTAGTCTTCCAGCCCGCTTCTCTATCTGCTGGCTCTTTGGGGAATAATAAATGAGAGGGCAGGAGGAACAAGGAACCAAATAATGAAAAACACACCAAAAAAGAAAAATTATAACACGGGAGAGCAAAGTAGAGCCAGATTTACTGACCTCCCCAACTACACAATCGAGAGAAAGTTATCACTGAAGAAACTTTTACCAAGCAGTATGATCTTAAATAACCAGGAGTCCTGTGAAATTTACAGCACTTTTAAGATATGCAAATTGAATTCAAGGTATAGACATAAGGGTAATTAATTGTAAATCTAAGAATAATGTTTCTTTGTCAGGCTGTCTCCATGTTGTGGAATACATTCTAATGTGCCTTAACTTGGAATATTTTTTAAAGGCTGTTCTAATTATAAGATGTTCAGAATTTCAAAATACTAGTTATTCTTATCATTTAATTTAGCTGCTGTACATTTAATAACAGAATTTACTGATTGCTTGAAAATAGTTTAATCTTTCAAGGTGAAAGCCTTTATTTCCAAGTCCAGACTGTCAGGAGAGAGACCGTGACAGGTAAGCCTCCCTCCCCAGGTCCTGCCCAGGTGTGGAGTGTGGAGGGATCTGAGTGGTGGGTCGAGGTCACTTGCTGCAATTTTAGCTATTTCCCAGCATGCTTCTGGCTCTTACAGTGATTCTCTAATGGTGCTGGGAACAATGTCACTGTTTTGCATCTTAATGTTTCCCTCTCTCCTTCTACCTGCAGATGGAAAACAATTGCATCTTGTTGATGAAAGTGGTGGGCAGATTCAGTACATGATGGCTCCTAGGTGAGAAGGGGGAGGGAGAAGTTTTTAGATCAAGAGAATCAGCTACATGACCAGGAAAGCTCTTGAAAAAGATGCACTTGAAGAGAACCAGATGGGGAGGTGAAGGACTTTAGCAAAGTGACCAGAGAGTGAGGGTGAAAGGGAAAGATGCTACCTCCTTCAATCCTCAGGTGTGCAGCTTGGAGAATGATCCCTGAAGGGAGAGGACATGGGTGGTCCTTATTTCTGAGATTGAAAGCAAATGAACTCTTTGGAATCCCATTTTGTATTCCTCAGAAAATATTTGCCTGCAGGTGGACCACATGATCACAGGAGTTCTGGATGGTGGGGGTGGAGTGCGGGACTGGCCCAAGCAGGGCACCATGAAAGGGAAAACCCCACTTGGGCTCAGGGCATGAGTGAGGGCCCCCTTCGAAGGAAGGCCCAGCGGCTGGCAGGTGAGCCTCCGGTTGTTCTGCCACCATCCCTGCGTCCTTGTCTGTTCAGTCTGTTCAATCTCCAAAAACTGCTGTTGCTCCCCAGGACTCTTCAGGGTTTGGGGGAGTCCTTTCCTCCTCCCTTTTCCACCCTCAAACCCCTGTGCTTCCTTCCATTCCAGGACACCGGCTCTGTGTTGGGCTCCTAGACTGAAATCTCTAGAAGAGAGTGATTGAATATCTCTCACAGCTCTTGACAACCAACACGTCCACCCTCCTGCACCCCAGTGGACTCCCTCAGAAGAAGGCTCTGCTCCCAGCCTGGAGGAGTCTCAGACTTTGGGTCGGGGCTCCGATATCAGTTTTCTCTGCTCATCCCTTCTTATGTAGCGTGCCGCCCTTTCTCTGTAGTAGTTCCCTGACTTATCTACACCAGAGACATGAGCACAATTTATATTCATTTGTTCATGTGTTTATTCTACGTCGCCCACGTGGTTCATGACAAGAAACCAGGGTGGCCAGGATGGGGGAGGAAAGAGGCACTCTCTGTTGTGTCCGACACTCAGTCTGCTGCCTCTGAATGTCTGTGGGCCCGGAGTGGCTCTCAATGGACGACTGGTGAACAAAGTGATGTGGGTAGCAGCTCAGACAGTGAATTTGGTCTTACAGCCATCACGCAGTCACTGCCATGCCCTTGTGTGGACAGAGTATCCCAGCCCCTCCACTTCCCCTCTGGCACCTCAGCGGTGCATGAATTTGACAAAGGGTGGTGAGGACAGACGTTCTGAAGAGTAAGCCGTCGGAGATGGGGTTTAAGGGACCAAGGCTACGGAGGGAAAAGATGGCTGAATGGTACTGTGGTGCCTATTTGAAAGACAGTCTGGAGGGAGAGGGGCTGAAATTGCTCTGTGCAGCTGCAGAGAGGACACGTAGGTGTGGAAGTGGGAAGGCAGAGCCCAAAGCACAGCATCCACGAGCCAATCCCGACCCCGACTGCCTCTGGGATGCTGAGTAAAGTCTCCATTTTGCTTTGACTCAGCTCTGTTGAGAGGATTTAGGGAACAGCTTACACAGCACCTAGACTTCAAATGTTAAAAAGAGAAAACAAACGTCCCCCAGTCTCATATGTGTGGAAATAAATGAATTCTACTGGGATTCATTGCTGAATATCCCAACCATTAGCTGCTCACCAGCTTACCCTGTAACTCCAATCTCATGGAAAGTTGAATTATTGCTGCTCCTCTTTCCCAAATACACTTGGGATTCACCAAGTAGCTATTGTTCCAGTCCTGAGGAACCATCACCTGTCACTCTTGACTTTGGTCATTTTGAGTTCACTGACACCAGGTCCCAATACCAATAAGTGCACATCACCCCAATGCTCATCCAAATTACTGCTTGGAGAATAGCTCTTATAAGGTCAGAAGTAAAGCTTCCTCCCTCCCCAAAAATAACATCAAAAAAATTAAAAGACAAACTGAAGTCTTGGGGAAAATATCCATGTTACATATGTCTAATGAAGGACTTGGTTCCATAATATGTAAAAAACACTTACAAATCAATTACTAAAAAACAAGCAGCCCAAAGTATAAAAATGGGAGGGGGGAAGCTTGAATGGATAGTTCACCCCAAAAGATAACGAGATAAGACAATATTCACATGAAAAGATCAACATCATTGGTCTTCACTGAAATGCAAATCAAAACCACAGTGAGTTGCCGTTTCATGACCAGCATAATGAGTAAAACTGAAAAGCTGACAATCTCATCTATAAGGATGTAGAGCAGCTAAAAGTCTCATCCACTGCAGGTGTGGGTGTCAGATAGAACAAACCCTTTGAAAAAACTTCTGGAAAGTTATAAAATATAAAATATAAAATATTTAAAACTGAACCCACAATATTCTACTCCTAGCTATGTTTTCTGTACAGAGAGATTTGTACACTAACATTCATAACAATATCATACCCCACTGAAAATAATGTCCACCAACTGAGGAATGAGCAAACATGTTGCTTCAAAGTGATCAATGAGATGGTAGTCAAAAATTTTAAAAACTATTGACACCTGTAACAACATGGGGAAATCTCAGAGACAGCATGTTGGACGAGCTACGGAAGGGTGCATGCTGTCTGATTCCCTCTCTAAGCAGTGCCGGAGAAGGAAAAAGTAAGCAAGAGTGGCAGAAGTCATGGAGACAGTGCTTGTCTCCGTGAATATGGAGATTGACTCAGGGACAGAGGGAAGTTCTGGGTGACAGGCATGGTCAAAAGGATTGGCTGCATGCATGTGTACGTTGCTCAAGCCTCATCAAATTGTGGGCTTAAAATCTGTGCATTCTTTGCTATTCAATTTTAGTCCAATAAAGTTGATTATAAAGAAAGAAACAATATCAAGATATCCCTTTAGAGGCTGCTGAGCTGGGGGTGTGTCCCAAGGCAGGCTGAGCCCAAAGTGTTAAGAGCTCAATGAAGTATTACTCTAAGACCAAATATGTGACTCCTGTCTTCCCTGTATATTCCCAGTTGACCATGGAGCCTGCTATTGAAGTTCCAGGAAAATCTGTAAATTCGAATAGAGAGCAGAGAGGAGAGAAGCCTGAAGATGGCTTCCCCGAAGGCAGCAGACTAGGCTGATAGTAAGGAGCTCCCTCCTGGCAGTTCCTGTACTTTCGCTGCGCTTTGGGATTGAGAGAGCTTGACACCTTTTCTGACACATCATCTGGGCAACCCAGCTATCTCAGGGCACCCCTCAGTGAAGGAGCTCTTTAGTCCCCACCACAGCGGCAAGCAGGAGTGCATTCCTCTGAGCTATTGCCCCGCCCCACACAGAGGTGAGAGTGCTGACAGACCAGGTGCCAGTCCTGGCTCCTCCCCTTTATTAGTTGTGACCTTGAGTGAGTTTCTTAACCTCTCTATGCTCCATTCAACTCAGTCCCAAATGGGTAAAGACAAAGTGCCTGTCCCTTGAGGACATTGTTCAAATAAATGAAGTAGCAGGAGTAAAGGGCTTAGCACTTTGCTACTTGACAAATGTCTGGTAACTCAGAAAAGTTAGCTATTGCCATTCTTCCATGAAGACAGAGAGAAAAAAAGTAGATTCAGAGGGAAATGGAGGGAAAGGAAGCGTAATGGGGGGAGGGGGAGATGAGAGAACAAGAGTACATTTAGAGTGAAAAGATGGTATGAAAGGAAAAGCTAGAAACAAGAAGCACGAACCCAAATTATACTTTTCAGCCTAAAGTTTGTCCCAGAGTTCCCCACAGTCTGCTGAGCATAATTTGGACTTGGTTATTTAAAGGGCTCTGGGATAATACAGTGGGAAGACAGGTCTGCACTGTAACTCACACAATTTATCACACAGGGAAGAGCCACTAATCTTTTGGGGAAACAAGGTATTCACAGTTATTTAAGGCTAATATTTATGCATCACCACACACTATGAGCACAGCCCAATCTCCGTCCTCACATGACCAAGATCTGGGAAGGTCTTTAGCATCAACGTTCCATATTTTAAGCCCCTTATAGAAGTCGCGCCCAGTAGTCTGAACCAGCCCTATTATTAACTGCATCCACACACCACATATATCCATGCATGCCTCTAATTAAAAGAGCAGATTTTTCTGAGCCGAGTTGGGTAGATACAGTCTTGTGTGAATTTCTTACTGGCCAAAGCTGCAGTGTCGCTTTGTAAAGCATAATCAATTATTCAAACTCAGAAGCTTCAGGACATGCATAAATATAGTCCTGGCACAGTCCAGCTGGTCTACTTCAAAAATCTATACTTCACAAGGTACTAGGAGCAAAAGTGTAGATGTAGCAGTGTGAAAGACCCCCAGCAATTTACTAGAAACATCCCTGGTCCTTGCACTTCCCAATAAGGACCCCATCTTACCATGGTTGCAGAATATGACCGTCAGGTACATTTTTCTGTAACATCACCTTCCAGACAGGTACCAGATTTTCTCCAAACCCCTTTGGAAGGTCCATCTCCTTGTCTCTCTCTTGCTTCTCGTTCTTGGCCCCCTCTCGGGGTCATCCTGTCCCCACACTAGCTTGGTCATTCCATGGCCTCTTGGAACTTCATGAACTTATGCTCTTACCATGATAACCTGGCCTGCTCAGGATGGAATCACTTCTAGATAACAAAACCGCTCTCTGTTCATCTCCCATCACAGAATAATCTCGATGCACTGTTACCCCCAAAGACCTTCCCTCCACTGGGGGGAGAAGAGGCTGGCAGAGAGAAGAGAGATATCTGAGTTGTGGCTGAAAAATGAGGGTTAAGAGAACGAGAAGCATGTTCCACCCTGCCTTCCCAGGACCAGATTTCTGAAGCAAGACAAACCTGGAGTGTGGGCTGCACTCTCACAGCTTCTGGAAAAGGTGATTTCTTTAAGGCTGGGGATGCGAGGAGGGCTAGGTGAGCTGCTAACACTTTCTAGGTGGAATTAAAGTGTCCACGTGGCTCCCGAAGTCCCAGAGCTCAAAGGGTCTTTGCTAGAACAGCCTTCAACCATCCCTTACCACTGAGTCTCCACCACCCGATTTTCAGATCATCTGTTCTACGGTTTATGCCTGAAAGCACCCGGAAGTCGCAGTCATCCTCAGAGTGCCCCTCACAGCATGCTGCACAAGGGAATGAGTTCCAGAAGTGCCTTGTTAATGAGTTCTGACCGGAGGCAGGGAGGAGGCTTCCCTATTGTGCCCAAGTCTGACTGATATTAGCATCACCTCAGAGCTCCAAGCAAATGCACAAGGTGCCTGGACCCCAGCTCAGATGCTCAGAGCTAGCATCTGCTGCAGGTCAGTTTCCCCAGGAAATTCCCAGATGGTGTTTAGTGCTCAGCTCGAGAAGGGGTACATGGGAGCAGTTCATTGTTGTCCCAAGATAGCCAACTCTGCATAGTCCTGAATTGATCAATGCATGTGGGTCACCCTTAGTGAGCCTTCTGTCTGCACTTGAGGCAGCACCTGAAGGAGTGACAGCAAGGCTGCTTGTCAACTGAATTCCCAGGGGGAGAGGGAACCCATTCTCCATCAAAAGAGGATCTGAGGAACATATTACAGAGCCCATCACACCCCATCTATGGTCACTCTTCTTCTTACCTGCTGGCCTTTTGGCATGAGTAACCCTAAGTGTTTGGACACCAATTGTGGCTTATTCTTACTGTCTGTTGGCAGGAATATTTTCTCTTTGGGACCAGGGCTTCTAAATCTACAGACCCCAGAGCTATGGGGTCAGGAAGCACAAATCCCCCAAGTAGACTAATGGGAGTGATGGTAAGCAGGACATTCCTGCTTTACCTTGGTGCATGGATCCTTTTGTCTATTAGATAAATATAATTTCATATGGAGGCAAATCATCAGATAAACATCTTGAAGTCAAACTATGTTACACATCCTGGAGAATGACTGGTGCCCCATCCCCATCAATTATCACCTGAGTTGGTAACTTAACTATCTGTTCCTTTTATGGACCATTTGAACATCCCAGTAGACCAACAACTGCCGAAGGTGCAGTAAATGACATGACCAGTGGGTCCCATCAGCATAGGGCTAATCTCACTCACCCTTGCTCTCAAGTGGGTTTCCTAATCCAATGTGATATTATATGGGATCCTATCCCAGTGGAAGGAATACTCTGTAAGCCTTCAGATAGTGGCTGACCTCACTGAGGCTCTGTGGACAATAAGGACAAACTCATACTTGAAATATGAGCCTATTCCTGCCTGGATGAATCAGTGCTTGTCTTAGAGCAGAAGGGCCTCAATGTAGTCAATTTAACGACAAGTATCAAGGTGGTCTTCCTGAGGGATTATGCCATATCAGAGACTCACATGGTCCCTTTGGCTGGTTGTTGGACAGCCAAAGACAGCAGGAAGCAGACTGGCCTTGGTAAGTGGGAGCCCATGCTGTTGGTCCCATGCATGACTGCCACCCCCAATGCCATCGCTGCTTTGCTCATGTTCCATGTTGCCAGCACTGGAGTGGCTGATGGTGGAGGTTGGCTAGCATCAGCTGGTTGAGGCAGTTTGTCTGCATGATCACTAGTCCATCTGTTGATGAAAGATTTCCCCTGGGCATTAACATGCAGTACAAAGATCTTCACACTGTCACTGCTATGTCTATCCACATGACCCTAATCCCAATTACTTACTCTTGCTATTTCTAGGCTTTGACCAACCAGTCTAGCCATGCATGATTCAGACCAAGAGACCATACATATCTAATCCTGGGCCACGTTTCTCCCCATACAAAGCCAATGACCAGTACTGCCTAAAGCTCTACCCTATGGAGTAGTACTTCATCAGCACTTTTTCAAAATCATCCCTGACAGGGATGGCTGCCATCTATTTTCAGTCTATACTCTTTTGTAGAACCTATCTTCCCATGAACCAATCTCAGATTATTTTATCCTCCATCAGCTGGTCACAGGGATCCCCTATGCAGCAGAGGAGCAACACGAGGGAGAGGCACTGGCAGAACCTCACTGGCAGAACCCTGGAGGGACATGTAGGTCTGGATTACCTGGTCTTGTAAATTACTTATGCCCTCTGGATCTATTTAGACTTGACACCAGGTGTGCCATTTTCCATCTAAGGATGGTTCGTGTTCAGGCATGACTATCCTTATAAATTGGAGACTCTGACGAATGAGCTCACTATGGACTGGCCACATGATCACCTGGTGACCCGTGGTCAGGTGGTTCATTTCTACTGGAGTCTATAGCACAGGCATGAGTTGTTTTTCAATTGGTGCATTCTTCTATTTAGCAGATGGCCTGGCCTTGACCCAGAACTCTAGTGGACAGTTGATTCTCTCACTGGCGCTTTACTTAAACTATACATGGCATGGTTTCTGAGCATAGGGTTTTCTGCGGCTTATAGCTCAAATGGCAGGACTGTTTAAATAGAGCTAGGACCTATTGCTGAGTTCATGGTCTAATCTTTATTCAGATCTGACAGCCTTTCATGTCACCTGATATATGACTCAGAAAAGTACACCTACATACTGATTTGTCTGCCTACAAAATCCAAAGTGACTACCAAACATTGTCTTTGCTTTTACAAGGAAGGAGATGCAAAATTCAATTGGATGGAATATTATTTAGACAGACATTCTTCTGACCACTGCACCTCTAAAACTCTGTACTGATGTAGCAGAATTTCAAATTTTCATGTGGTTTATCTCCCCACTTCTGGAACACATATATCTTACCAAGACCTCTAACATGTTCAATACATCTTGTTCATCTGATTCAATTAGTTTGTTCTCAATAAACCAAATCAATGTGAAGATTATTTAGGACCATATTATGAAAGAAAATGAGAAAGTTAACATAGCCCTAGGGAAAAACTATAAATGTATACATCTATGACAGTTCCCATGTAAATGCAAACTATTTCTGATATAGATTTAAAAAAACACATATGCCAAAACAATGCTACCTACCATAACTTGAGGCTATGTTCATTTGCTCTAGCAAAGATACCATATATGGTATGCCAGCTATGATCTGGGTTACTGCATGGCTGAGTTTGTGGCCATCACCATTTTTCAGGATCCATGTGTTTTTTGTCAGGGCTCTACTGTTAACTTAAATGGAAATATGCAGTACCTTTTAGGTCTTTAAGAATGAAACTAGTTATCTCCTTTCCCAATAATGATATTATTTTCACTCTCTGTTTTTTGTGGGGGCTCTACTGTTAAGTTAAATGGAAATATGCAGCACCTTTTAGGTCTTTAAGAATGGAACTAGTTATCTCCTTTCCCCATAATGATACTATTTTCACTCTCTTGACAGAAGCTGAGGTAAGGGTCATTTTCAGAGGCCACCTTGGTTTTTCCCAGTGTGATAGTTCTTACTCTATAGTTCAAGGATACAGCATGGGATTTGTGCCAAATTTCCATACATCTATTCTAATCATACATTCAGGGATTAGGGAAATGATCTCTGGGCAGGTAGTGTTTGACAAGGATTCCATGTACTCCCACTGCAGAGAAGGACCATGATAACATTTGAAGTGTCCAAGAATCAGCGTTACCACATGCCCTGTGTCCAACAGTCCTTTAAATGTTTGATTATTCCCATTGTCATATCATAACTGTCCAAGATATAGCAAAAGTCCTCTTCAGAGAATTGCTAGGACTCATAATCATGCACAGCTGGCATAGTGGCCAGGGTCTTTCTTCTTAAGTATAAAGTCTTTGCTTCAGTCCAAGGATTCCAGGTCCAAAAACTGGTCATGAAATTGTGTTATTTCATTGGGGCAATTTCCTTCACCCTCTTGATTAGTCATTCTTGGTTTTTTTATGAAATTAAGAAAAACTGAGTATTACTTTTGAGTACCCTGTTGACTTCTCGTGAGGATAGCTCTGTACTATTAACCATCTCCGCCTCTCTGTGGAGCAGGCTAATCTGGCTTCCTTAGCATTATGGCTGCTAATTAATGATATCTACTTGACTTTTAGTGATTAATTATGGCCAAATGGCCTCTATTGTGTTAAAGAATTTTGTCACCTCCATTGCTAGTTCTATAACACCTCTCCTGAAGTCAACCCTGACTGACAGAGACAGGCCACCACCATGTTCTAGTCATAGTGGTACCCTTCCACCACCACCTTCATGATGGCCTTGGAAAAGTGTATGTTTTTTGAGTCTTCCAATGAGATGTAATCCCCTGGAGGATTTATCAGTCTTAAATATGGTCCATATACTACACATGCTCACTACTCCGATTTTTTTAATCCTTTGCACCACCACTTTCCGTGACAACTATGGCATGTTGATCTCAATTTATCCATCACCTGGGGATGTGTCAAAGAGAGGAAGGTTGCCATGCCTGGAAGAGAGGTCAAATATTTTTATATTAACTTTTATCAAATCTACTAAACTGGTCTCCTGACCCTTCCTCGGAATCCAAGCCCTATTATGCCCTCCAGTTCCTGTGGATATGTGCTACCTAAGTTGTGGGGCATATAGCCCCTTTCCTCCTTCATCCGGACAATACCATCCAAGTTGGCTTCTAATGTTAAAGTTCACAGGAGTGGGTAGCAAGACCTGGAGTAGAACTCAATTCACCTGCATTCCCCACTCACTGTAACACATCATTGTTTCCTAGAAAGACTGTGCCCTGACTCACTGATTCTAAGCACTTGGTATGCCTCTATTGATTTGGAAGGCACCAACAGTAATGATGTTCACATTCTTTTTAAAATGAGTGAATTCTTTGATGTTCCTTCTTCCACAGAAGTATCAATGGTGCTCCTGTGTATCTCTGAGGACATAGATGAGCCCCTTCAAAGGGTTCTGAAACTGTAGTTCACGATACAGTTTTTAAATCATTATTCTACTCCCAACTGCACCCACAAGCAACCCATACTTCATCTGATGGGGATGACTTTTCTCCAAAGAGCTACTCTTCAGCAAGTACTTTGGGAGGAAGAAAGAGCATCACTTTTGAATAGCAGCACAGCTTCTCCAGGGGAACACCCAAAGTGCATGGATTTTCAACCTTTAGGAGACAGTCCAGGAGTTTCCAGTCTTCTGTCAGTAAAATTTCTGAAAAAATAGTACTTGGAAGCACTGTCAGGTATAAAATGAACAAAGGTCACGGAAATAAGAATTTGTTGATAAATTATTAGCAAGGGTCCACAGAGCACCCAATATGTGAGGCACCTTGCGAGGCACAGAGCCAGCAGCAGCACCACGAGACAGAGTTAGGGAAAGCATGTTTGCTAGGGCATATTCCCAAGTCTGAATCCCAGCAATGACTAACTGAATGGCATTTGACAATGCCTGAGCCTTGGTTCATTCGTCTGTAAAATGAAGATGTTTACCTCAAGGGGCTGTTGTAAGGAGCTATTTGATCGTAAATACAAAGAAACTTTCTAAGTAGTCACATTTTATAGGTTAAAGTTGGCAGCTTAAAGAAAGTCTGGGAAGCGCTTCCAAATAAATATCTAGGAGGGAAATAACAACATTAAAAACACCTGTATTTTCCTTAATTATTATATGAATTATTATTACCTCATTATTTCTAATTATGGAAAATGGAAGGTAAATAGCTGTGCCCTAAAAAGGACAAATAGAAGAAATCTATCTTTGTCAGGAACAAAGGAAGTCTTTTTGTTAGAGGAACTCTGAGAGATGGTCAGTATTTATCTACTCTGAAAATAAGAAATGGGGAGGGGAGGAAGAGTGACAAGGAAGTTGTGTCGGGGCTGGTTCATGGACAGGATGCAGTTTGGCTTTAGACTATAGAGCTGTCATTCCCAAACTTCTGTCATCTATACACTATCCAACTATCTTTGCCAAATCCATGTGCTCCCTATTATATTACCAACCAAAAGTCTGCTTTAAATGTTTTCATTTCTCTCTTTTTTACTCATAGCCTTAACATAAGCAATAAGGTCTGTCAATGCACAAGATTACTATGCTAAGTCATTAGCTTTGTAATGCACATGAAAACATGTAACTATAAAAGCTATTCCTGTGTGTCTCAAATCTGCATGTATGACCATGGTCAGTGGGTCCCACTAGGCATAGGAGGTACTGTGAAGGGTTTTGAGGGTGGGTGGTACAGTAAAAATGGACTTTTCCCTGGTAGCCCATCTATGAAACCAGCTAGGAAAATACTTCAGTTGTTCAGGCGTCCCCCCTAACCTGTGGAGAAAGGAATGAAAATGGGGAGAAGATGACTCAATGACCAACATGGGTGTAGAACAGAAACTCAGGTCTGGGTACCCAGTGGGATGGAGTGGGGGGAGGCCACGGAGAAGAAGCCAAGAGGACACCAGAGTTTTGAAACCCAGATGCAAAAACCCTTTGAACATCAGGAAACTCCCTCCATTTTTATGGATGAACTGAAAAGCTAAACTGAACATAAATTAACTCTTAACCTGAAATTAACATCAATTCTGGGCCACTTCTTTAGGAAAAAGTAGATTAATAGGGTAATTGATGTATATAAGTTTAAAAAATAGTGAGGGGAAATTGGTTTTTGAGACACCATGTGTTTTCACTCATCAAAGACCCATTTAAGGTCATTGCCACATCAGGAAACCATTTGTGAAAAACATTAAGATATCAGCAGATAAATGGGCTAAGAACAGGACAAACAAGTTTCAAAAGAGGAGGTCCAACTGGCCAAGAAAATAGGAAGAAATGCAAAGACTTACCAAGAAAAACATTGTCAAATAAAGCAACAATGTGTTACTATTTTCAACTATAAAATGAGCAACTTTTATGACTGTTAGTCATTAGAGCCTTCACCAGATATTTCCAGTCTCCCCCCGAAGACACACGAAGGACTGCACTCCTGTGGGTGCTGTCATGTGACTAGATCTGACCTATGAATTATGAGCAAAAGGGACATTTGTCACTTTGAGGCCAGATCTTGGAGCAGCCAGAGGGAGACACCCAGAGCTCTCTTTCCATCTACAACTGTGACCAAGCAGCATTCCAGATGGCGACTGCTCAATCGTTCCTCCCAGAGTGAGGACACCTGGAGCAGAGCCCAGCTGACACAGGACGGACATGGAGTATGAGCAAGAAGTAAACTAGGGTTGTCACAAGCCATTAAGAATTGGAGCTTGTTAATAACCCTACCAACGAACTCAATGATAATACTCAATGCTGCCAAGGAAAGATACAACTGGAATGGAATGTAAATTCCTCTAACTCACTTAAAATACGGTTACCCTCTTTGACTCAAGAATTCCAATTATGGGACTATATCCAGAAAAAAAAGCAAAAACATAGTATAGAAAAAGCTGTATTTTCAAAGTATAGACTAGAGACCAAAATCATGGTTTTTGTCAAACTGACGTTAGTTAGAATCCTGGCTTGTCTCTTGCAAGCGATGAAAACTTGGGTGATTTATTTAACTGTCTAACCTTAGTTTCTTAATCTGTAAGATGGGGGAGTTCATATTTCCTTGCTTCATAGGGTGACCTCAACAATAAATTAGTTACTGTATGTGAAAAACTTGCCAAAATACTATCACACACACAACAATGTCAGTTAGTCCTACTAGGGCAAAATTGGATCGACCCACTGAGGAACAAAGAAAGGAATAGGAAAGGATAATATAAATACAAAATATACATCATACAATCTTGAGAAAATGTTTATATAATATTGATTCTACAAGAATAAAACAAAAATGAGTACACAATATAATAAAATTATAAAAAATAATGAATAGAAAACTCATCATCAACACAGTAGCATAATAATCGTAATGAGTTGTGATTGGAATGTGAAAGTATCGGTAATATTTCTACTTTTTTTTCTTGCTTTTCTAAAATGAGACAGGTGTGTGAACCATGAAAGAAGACCTCTAGTCTGAAGTCCCAGGTGCCAACTTGTCATCTCTGTGGCTCTGGACATAACCTCACCTTACCTGAAAAATGGCCGTTGTGTGCCTGCCTCATGGTGGTATTCTGAGTAACAAATTAGAAGATCCTTATAAAGTTATTAGCACAATGCCTGGAACATAGTAAACAGCCAATAAAAGTTACCTATTTTTATTGCGATTATCACTATATATTCTTTTTACAATGTGAGAGAGGATGAGATTTTAAAACCTAAGAAAATGTCTATAAGAGGTGAATATTGACTGTAGCCCATTGCTTGAGAAGTTCATGGTTCAGGGAAGCCACAGACAATGGACAAGCAGGTCAAGGTCACAGCACAAAGCATTAGGGGTCACCGCTCCCCCCAACTCTGGAAAAGAGAAAAGAGATGGCCAAACGTCGTCATCCTAAGAAAGGAACTTGGCTTGGAGCTGTCATGTCCCCAAGGTCAGGGCCAGTGTGTCGGGGAGCATGATGAGCCCTCTCCCTGACAGCTGCCCCTGCAGCAGCTGGCTTACCCCCATGATGGATGGGAATTACAGCCGTTTTCAAGAGACCAACAGAAGGCAGGCCATGTCCTGATAAGCTATAACAACAGCAGTAAAGTTCTAAGGAGACCGGAGGGCCTCCACAACCACACTCTTCCCTCGGCGGTGACTGCAGTGATTATGACAGTGACAGCTGGGCAGCCCAGGGACATGACTGGAATAGTCTAAGGTGTAGGCATATGGCGCTGCTGGTGGGTGAAGCCAGCCTCCTCCCACCGCTGAGCCCAAATTCAGCCCACACCCTGACACTGAGTGTGTCAGGAGGTCAGGAGGTCAGGAGGCCGTGGGAGAGTCTGCTGGAGTTCAGTGCGGGGGACGTACAGGCCCAGGGCTGGGGTCCTCATGACAGCTTGGGGTACCCAAGCCCCCCCCACACACACACTCACACACTCACACACACACGGGGCTCTGCCATATTGCCAGTTCTGTCTGAAATGGCAGCTGCTCGTTTCAGAACTCACTCCTGCTGGGTGTGATTAACTCCTGGGCCTTCCACACAAGACTCACTGAGTATGCCTCCAGGGACCTGCTCACCAGGCTCCTTTTCTCTGAAAATGACCCCAAATCACTGACTCTCAGAATGAATTCATCAATCATTTCCCCTTTCCTCCGTTCTTTCAAAGATCATCTATTCAAGGCCACCCTATGCATGCACTTTCTCAAGTCGGTCTCCTCTATAAGTTTCGTGCTAAGAAACGGTGTTTCTTAAGTTCAATCATTCATTCAATCATTTCTTCAATAAATTGAGTATCTAATATAGGCCCTGAGCCACACTAAATACTGGCAGGAGAGCTGTGCCATCCCAGGACTGAGTTTATTCAGAGAAAGACAACGAAATAAGAAGTTACAGGCAAAACCTGGGGCTTGGGGGCCTGATAAAATGCTGTGATATGTATCAAAGAGACCTAATTAAGTCTTAAGAAATCAAGGGAGGATTTCTGAAGGAAGTATGAGTACATGTTAATGAAGCTAATAAAAATGGATGTCTGTGAAAAGGAAGAGATGATGGAGGAGGGCAAGAGCCCAGGAGAGACGAGTCTGAGTGCTTTGCGCAACTTTTATCGCACAGACGGCAGGAAGCACAGAAGGGCCTAAGGTCTGAGAGCAGAGCTGGGAGGCAGATCAGGACTTGGGGATATGCAGGCTGAGCACAGAGGCCGCAGATGACAATTGCTCTATATTAATCTAAACTAGGAGAGATGGAAACAGAACAGGAAGTACCTGCTCTGAACGTTCGAGAATTTTCCTAACCCTGTTACCCAAAACACGCACGTTCGACTCTATGGATACGTAACGTGGGTACCCTCTTCCAGGACAGCCTTCAAAGGGAATACATTTCCTTCGAATATCCCTGCACACCTTCCTTGCTCTCTGAGATCACAACACCCAGTGCCAGAAGGAACGCTGGGCTCCATGCCTGCCTTCTCTCTGGGAGGATCCCTAAAACAACAAGGAATGTAGGTCGGCCTGCCATTGAGGGGAGCACATGCTAAATCTCCGTGAAGATTTCTGCAGATGTGGGGAGCAGGGCGAGATGCCCCACAGACAGTCAACAGAGCTAGTCTCTGGGTCTATATTTAATTCCTGACCTATCTGCTAAGCATTTAGGGTGCTGCCGCTCAAGCCCTGTGTATTTAGTGCTAAACGCCTCTGCTCCTATTGACATCATGCCAATAAAGAGGGATGCACGGGGTTCGTCCACCACGCCGCACGTCCTGTTGTCCAGATTGATGATGCTTCCAGACCACTTGCGCATCAGGCAGCTGCATGGCTCCCCAGCCCCGCCCAGAGAGCCGCTTGCCTCACCTCTGCTAATGAAGGACTGTCCCGGGGAGGTCACACAGCAAATCCTAAATACTCTCCCCAAATCTCACCTCCCAAATTCCCAAGTCTTCTGAATATTGAAGAGCAATATTTGCCTCTAGGTTTTTTATCTTTTTGCTGATAAAATTACTAGCTGGTTATTATAGGAAATGTTGAAAAATACACACACACACACACACACACACACACACACATGTACATGAGAAAGTTAAAAACACCCACGATCCCTCCATTCAGACACAAACACTGATAAATGCATTATCTGGATATGTGTACACATGCTTTAACTATAATACCCATTTTCATCTAATAAACTGGAACTGAGCTCACACCAGTAAATTATTTTCTACAATGTCACTGTTAGAACTAATGTTCTACTATACCCAATTTTATGATAACTATTAAAATCTTTAGGTGCATCCTGATGGAGTAATGGTTAGGGCCATGGCTTCCAGATGAGTGAAGTCCACATACAGCCCAATGGCGTGGGTTTGTGTCCCGGGACCAGGGAGAACAACCAAGATGAACAACTAAATAAAAATAAATGCAATGCTTCCTCCTCTCTCCTCCAGCCTAACTGCCTAATTGACTTCATTCCTCCCTACACCTTTCCTTTAACAATAAAAGAGTCAATACTGTTGCAAAGGGCACAATTTCATTTCATTTTCTAGTAACTGCATAGAATTCCATTGAGTTCTTTACCCGGTCATCTGCTGTTGGGGATTTATGTTGTTTCCATGTCTTGAGTATTATGAACTCTGCTGCTATGAACAGAGGGGTGCAGATACAGTTTCCAATTATAGATTTTGTATCCTCTGGGTATGTGCCCAAGAATGGGATTGCTGGATCAAATGATAGATCCATCTTTATTTGTTTGAGGAATCTCCATACTATTTTCCAAAGAGGATGTACTAATTAACATTCCACCAACAGTGTAGGAGGTTCCTTATTCTCCACATCCCCTCCAACACCTGCGAATTCCAATCTTTTGATACAGGCCATTCTCACTGGTGAGAGGTGGTATCTCATTGTAGTTTTTACTTGCATTTCTCCGATGATGAGTGATGTAGAACATTTTTTCAGGTGTCTGTAGGCCATCTGTGTGTCTTCTTTAGATAGGTGTCTGTTCAGTTCTTTTGTCCACTTTTGAGTGGGTCATTTGCCTTTTATTATTGATGAATGTGAGCTCTTTATATATTTCAGAGATTAAGTTCTTACCTGAAATATATTGCGTAACTATCTTCCTAAATTCCAAGGACTAAAATTGCCCTTAGGTTTTCTAGAAAAAAAAGTTTTATAAGGAAAAAATGTTATAAAGATAAATTACTCTGGATCAAACAACAAAATCTATTGAATTAAAATAAATCAGTGCTCTAGGATATGTTATTAAAAATAAGTTAGACATTGGTAGAGCAGTGGTTTGCTCAACTATCTCTGGCTGAAGTGCAGTCCACATACATTCCAAGGACCAAGGTTTACTTCCCAGACTGGGAAAAATGACCAAATTTTACAATTAAATTAACATAAATTGCTTCTTTCTGCCCCAAAAATCAATACTGTAATGAATTACCTGGAAATTAATCCTTGAAGAGTATTTCATTAAAATAAATGCATGAATGAAAGCAAACTACAAAAATAAATTTGCTTTTTCAACATTTTGGTTTGCATTGAAACATCACACTTTAGAATTGTATTATTTTCTTATTGCACCCAAAAAAATTCCCTGTACCACTGTTCCATTTGTCAATTACATTGTCATTTGAAGGAAACATCATCATTTCCATCATCATCTTACAAAGAGTTAATACTTATTTGTAATTTTCTGTGTTCTTGATAGTGAGCTAAATGCATTACATTAATTATTTCTTTTAATGAAAACTCTGATTTCTAGTAAGGTTGAAATTTATTATTTTTTACATTCATGAGCCATTGTGATCCCTCATTGTCAAATTTCCTGCTAATTTTCTTTGCCCATTTTCTCTTGTATGTTGGCCATTTGATCATTAATTTCTAAATACATTTATATAATAATGATATCAAATATTTTTGTCACTAAAATCTTTCTCCCAGGTTATAGTTCTTTTAGTTTTGCTTTTCATTTTGACATAAAGAATTTTGTTATTTTGTAACAATCAAATCTATCAGTCTTATTTTACAGATTATGCATTTTACATACTCTGGAAAGTAAATGCACACCATGACATCAGATAAATATATCTTAAAATCTTTCTATAGTTTCACATTTCGTACTTAAATATTTTACCAATGTGGAATTTGTTAGCACATCTTGTGCTATAAAGATCTTTTTTTTTAGCATGGCCAGAAATTGACCAAATTTGACTTACTGAATTCTTTATCTTTTCCCCACTGATTTGAAATGACACATTCATCTTATATGAAATTCATATTTACATGGGCCTGCTTCTGCTCTCTTTGTACAGTTTCATTGATTTATCTGTCTATTCCTGCAGTTAAACCAGACTGTTTGAATATATACAAAGCTACAAGTACATCATTGCACATTACTGGTTCAGTAGTACAAGTCCCTACTGATGCTTCTTTTCTTTGTTAAAACAAAACAAAACCAAAAAATGAAATGATAATTAAATTAAATTAAAAATAAAATTTTAAACTGTCTTCACCACTTGAACCCAGCCCTTCTCCTATGCCAGCCTCAGACTTCAGCCTTACCACTGTAGTCCAAAAGTTTCTTTTACTGAATTTTCTTTTATCCATTTAGTTACATTATTTCTCCATATTCTAATTGTAGGTAAGATTATTCAGCATTTGTCTTTCTCCTGATTCACCTTCTCAGTAATATACCTTGGAGATCCCTCCATGTTGTCCCAAATGACAATAGTTTACTTTTTATGACTGAGTAGTACTCCACTGTGTATACCAGATCTCTTTATCCATTCATTGATCAATGGGCATTTAGATTGTTTCCGTATCTTGGCTATTGTAATAGTGCTACAATAAACATATTTCCAAATTAATACATTTATATACTTTAGATAGATGCCTGGAAGTGGGATTGTGAATCACATGGTATTTCTCCTTTGAATTTTTTGAGAAATCTCCATACTAGTTTCCAAAACAGCTGCACCAACCTACGCTTCCACCAGCAATGTTCCTGTATTTCCACTGTCTTTCCAACATGTGTTTCTTGGTTTTCGTTTTGTTATGTTATTGCGCGGTCTGAGTTCTTTATAAAACTTGGACATTGACCCCTCATGGGATATAGGACATCCAAATGACTTTTCCCATTTTAGTAGTGTCGTCTCATTCTATTGATTGTCTCATTGTACACGTTGTTAGTTTAATAGAATCTCAATTCTTTATTTTCTTTTATTTCCCTTGTTTTTGTAATTAATCCCCAAAGACATCTTTGAAGAGAATATCATGAGGTATATGACCTGTCCTCTTTTCTGCTATATATTTTATAGTTTTTGACCACTGAGATCTCTAATTCATTCTGAGTTAAATTTTGTGTGGGATGTTCTTTAGCACATGGATGTCCAGCTTTCTCAACACCATCTGTTTAAAAAAAGACTGTCCTTTCTCCATTACATGTTTATGGCACCTTTGTTATGCATTAAATGAATACATCTACAAATATACATGTATATGGCTTTATTTCAAGATTCTCAGTTCTAGCCCATTTTTCTGTGTCTGTTTTTATTCCATAAAATACAATTTTAATTATCATTGTTTTGTACTGTATTTTGAAATTGGGGGCATAATAACTCCATTTCTCAGCTTTTTTTCTAGAATTACTGTAGCTATTTGAGATTGTTTATAACTCTGCATAAATTTTAGTGTTATTTTTCCCATTACCTTGAAAAATGTCACTGGAATATTCATCATGATTGCACTAAAACTGCATACTGATATAGGTTAAATGGTCATTTTGATAATGTTAATTCTTCCTATTAATGAACATGGAATATCTTTCTATCTCTTTGGGATCTTGCCTTGGCCAACATTTTTGGGTAATTCTGAAGTTCCAGGTTATTTTTTAAGAATAAATTTATAAAGACCTAGCCCATCCAAAGTCCCATTGGCATTTTGATTTGGGTCCCATTAAATTTCTACATAGCATAAAGAGAAATCATCTTTTTTAATTTTAATTTAATAAATGGCATATCATTTCATTTATATTTGTTATTCTTTTTCATCCTATTCCTATACATTATTATGCATATCATCCTAGGTGTTTTACAATTTTGTTGCTACTGTGAATGGTTGCCATTCTAATTATTTTGTTATCACATTTATATAGCACATTTAAATGCACATCAATCTATATATTATATAGATTTATACTTATGCTTTTTAAATATCATTGTATCACTTTTATGTAGAAAAATAAAACTTTTTATTTATGTTTTTTGACAAAATTTTATTTCTGAGCTCATTTAACAATGTAGTAATTTTTCAATTTATTTCCTTTGGTTATCCAGGTAAACTATTCTATCACGTGTAAATGACAATAACTATGTCTACTTTCAGATAATTAATCCTCTAATTTTCTATATTTGTTTTGTTCCATTAGCCAGAATTTAAGGAACTGTGTTAAATATAGCAGAGACTTTGCAAATTTTTTTCTTATTTAAATAGAAGTGCCTCTAGTTTTTCATAGTAAAGTGTACTTCAACTATTGTTTTGGAAGTGAGAACATCTTTTTTAATAAAGAATATTTAATGTCTGCTGTAAAGTGCTTAGAATTTTGCTTCTTGGGAATGAATGCAAGTTTTATTATAAAACATTTCAATGGGAGATGTGCATGTTTTCTCTTTGATATATTAATATATTTAAATATATTAACTATCCTCTAATTCTGTAATAGAAAAACTTATTTACTCAGATAATATTATTTGTTATTCTCCTGCCAGATTTTTGTCAACATATTTTATTGAATTTTTCATGCTATATCCAAAAGTAAGTTATCCTTTTTTAAAATCTCTGCCTGCTATTAGAACTAGAATTACCATAGCTTTATAAAATAAGCTGAGTAGTGTGTTGGGGCATTACTATGTTCTAAAATTGCTTATTTAAAATAATATGCTTCCCCCCAAAAAGAATCTTGTGTTTGCTCTGGCATTGGAAGTACACTTTTAACAACTTTTAAACATTTTTATGACAATTATTTTGTACAAGAGTTGTATAGTCTTGTCTTACTTTTTGTGATAGTTACCTTTCCTAAAAACTAGCCAATTCATATATACAGTCTAACTTATTTTTGTAAAAATAACCATCTAAATTCTCATTTTTTCTCACAAATTTTGTGTATGTTTGCAGGAGAATCTTTATATTTCCTTCTAAAAATATCATAAACTTACCTGTAGTTTTAAATAAGCAGGATTTAGAGTTATCCTCTTACACTCTATTGTTGCTCTTAAAAATACTTTATTTTACCTTGTTCCTTTATTTTACATCGGCTTGATATTTGAAACAAAAAATGTTACTATTATAATAGTTTGATATTTGAAACAAAGAAGATTACTACTACATAGTGATATTGACTCAGGGTCTGCTTTTATCCTTGTTTATTTTTCTAAATATATACATATATACATGTACACTTTTATATACATTATATATGTGTGAGTGTGTGTATACACTCACACATTTTATTTTATTTTTTAGGGCAGAATGTCCTAAAGTGAAGCAGCACTTCACTTGGGTGAGTCAGGGTCTTGAAAGCTTCACTACCCTAGTCCCACAAATGCACTTGGAGAGCTTGTTCCACACTCTAGCAGGGAGGGCAGTGATTTCTATACCTCTGACTGAAGAAACACACACGGACAGTCAGGGTGGCAGGGGGCACCCACCTAGGCAGTCAGGTCAATCAAATCAACCTTGGGGATCAATGGAATGACAGATGTCACAGCCAGGTCACCCCATATCCTGTAACTGCAAAAACTTTAAAGTTAAAGATATCTTAAATATGAATTAAATATATTAGATGTTTAATACATATTTAGGCTTTTACCTATTTTTATCTATTCTATTCTCTTTCTTTTACATTATAAATTTAGTTACTTTCATAATATCATGCATTTAATACTTATATTTTAGATTTAATAACAGCATAGACAGACTATAAAATTTCCTTAAGCTTAATTTTGATAGTATCCCTTGATCTTTGCCTCTTGGTGATCTCTTTGCCATTATTTTATTTTCTGTTTACTGTAATCTGTTACTTGATTAATATTTTCTTAAAAATTTTAAATGCTAAGCTATCAAGGATTACATCACCAACATTTTCCTCCTATTTTAATTTTAATTTAGCTTTGTTTTTTTTTCTAAATAAAAGTACTGACTGTGTTGTAAATAAATTTAATGAGTGTACAATTAAAATAGGAACATTATAAAATTATGTAGTTTTAGCCATATGAAATTCAAATTTTCTCTACAACAAATGACAGCATGAACTAAGTTTTTAAAATGACAAATTGTAACTATTTTGAAACATTCGCAAAGAGCTTTCTTACATCAGTGAGAAAAAAATAATTAACTCAGATTTTAAAAACAAGCTCAGTACAGCAACAGACTGTCAGACCAGCCAATATTACCAATCTAGTGCTTTTAACATTTGATTAACCAGCATAAATAAAAGAAAGGAGGAACTAAAGATTATTCAATACAACTTATTTATAGTCTTGGCCCACTTTTATGTTACTGTCATCTTTTTCTTAACTGATTTGAAAGCTTTATATAGTAATCTTTTAATGCTTTATAGATCAAATACATTTTTAGTAATGTCATTTATGTTTTAATTTAAAGTAAAATTAAGTATATTATACAGTATATAATTATTATACTATACAATTAAGAATATTATTTAAAAATTTAGGTAGTCAATATCAGTGTTATCCAATACTCATGGGTTTTTTCCCCCCAAGGTTTAACTCAGTATATCTTTTATTCCATTATTTCAGCAAAAAAAAAATCCTAAAACCTCAATGGCTTTGTGAAAATTCTGTTTATTAACACTTGCTGACAGTAGCATGGAACAGCATATAATGTTTCTTTTTATAAGAACCATCATAATTTTTCTGCCATTATTCAGTTACAACTTAAAATCAATTTTGCAGTTCCTGTAACATGAATTACTATCTATGTATCACCAATTTTTACCTTAAAATCATGCATCATAGTGTTCATGAGAATTGCATGTTCTTTTGAGGATGTCTGCTAAAAAAAAAAAATCTAGCCAGAACTCCCATGATTTTAAATGTGAAGATCTCCATGTTATTCTTTCAAGGATTTGATCACTAGATTCATTAAGTGCAGTACCAGAGAAATATGAGTTGCCAACTGCACTTAAAATGAAATATGTGAATAAACAGAATATGTTCATATGTAGTCACTTTTTAGGTCTGCTGAAATGGCATAGAGTATGCACACCTGCTACAGCCAATACACCAAGATTTTCATATACTCAGCTCATTGATAGACTTGGACTTCATATTCATTGTTCTCATTTTTCATGTAAAGAAAGAGTACACTTCATTTTGATCTTTGCTACTCAATAATATAATTTATAAGACATGTCACATCATGCATGACATTAGTCTCCTACACCCATTAGTCTCGGTTCAAGGTTTTGGGTTTATTTGTCCACTTTAACTTTTCCAAATTTTGAGATATTTTGTCAATTTCAAAATGAAAGGAGAGGAGAGTGAGGAAATGAAGGGTTACATCAGAGTTTTGCTGCTATTGGAAGTAATTTAAGGAAGCAGAATTCCCTGCCTTGCTTACCCAGTGTACCATCTCCATCATTCATATTCTTCCCCTGATTGATCTTCCTCGCAGTCTCTGAAGTTCTATTACACACGTGCTTCCTGTCACACGCCAGTGTCCATCTTCCCCACTGGAGTAAACACACATGGGAACTGGGATTTTCTCCTGCTCGTTGCTGTCTCTTCAGTGGTAGAGCTATGTATTCAACAACTATTTCTTAATCGCATGATTGATACTCCTAGCTTTTGAGTTGTTTCTTGTAGGATACATGATCATATCATCTTCAAATAGTGACATATCTCTTCCTTTTTGAATTTTATTCTCATATCGTTTTCCTATTCAATTACATTGCCTAACAATTTCAGAATTATATTGAATATTAGCAGTGATTGAGCACGTACTTATGTTACTGGTTTTAAAGAATCTTCCTTTTGCAACTTACCTGGGGTTGCCATTTGAGAGACATTATTGTTAAACCTGTTAAGAAAAAATACTTCTTTACTGCACTGAGAAAATCCAGGGGAATCATTTCAAAATTTTGTTAAATGTTAACTAATGGCAGTGAGAGACTGCATCATTGTCTTGTTATTCATTTGATTTCAATGTTTCAATTGTTTTGCCATTAAGCCCATGGTCAGCTATTGTTTTTGATACTATGTTTACCTTCACTATGTTAATGCAAATACCTGGATGGTAAATGTTACTTGAAGGCTGAAAAGAAAAGGGAGAACCTAGGCTTACAGCAACTTGAGGTTGGTTCCTTAACGAAATTTTCATTTCATTCCACCATTATTTGCCAGTTTAGTTTTTCTTTTTCAATCAAGACTCATCATCACACTTCCCTAAAAAATTACCTATTTCATTCATGTTGTCAAAATTTTTGTGTCAGAATTTTATAGTGAGCTATTTTAAGTTTCATTTCCCTGACATTTGTGGTTCTTTTTTAATTTCTTCTTATTGATACTGTGTTTTAGTGGGTTTTTCCTTATTTAGGCTTCCTGGAAGTTTTTTTTTTTTTGCTACAGTTATATTCAGTTCTTAGTTTTATAACTTTCTGGCTCCTAATTTATAAAATTGCAGATTTTATTACTGTTAGTTATTTTCTATTTTGTTTCAGTTTCATTTGTTGTTTTTTTAATTAATCTTTTAGTTGAACCCTCAACTTACTTTTCTTTTTATTTTGCTTGATTCTTAAAGGGTGAAAAATATTAATTTTCCTCTCAGTACAGTACTATGAGGGAGATATTTTGTAACAGCAATATTTTTTTTAATTTTATCTTCATTCTGAGGGTTTGGTTTGGTTTGGTTTGGTTTTGAAGACAAGTATTCTTGTCTTAATTTTTAAGAGGGTAAGTAAAGAGGGCACTTTATTGCTAACTGATACTATTCTTAAAATGGTCAAAGAATGTAACATACTATAATCTACCTTTTGAATCTGCTGACGTTTTGATGGTCTAATTCATGTTCAATGAGAAGAGAAAGGATTTCCCTGTTGAGATCAGGGTGTTAGACTGAGTTTCAAAGTCCAGACCTCATACGCCAAACCTCAGACTGCGTAGTGCAAGGGCTAGGGATGGGTGTTTTACTGCATGATTACGCTTGTGCTTTGTTCATTTCTCCTTACTCCTTTGTATTTTGCAATGGTGTATCCCCATTCATGATGGTTACTCATTTGCTTTGAATTGACATCATTCTGGAACCTCTTATACCCATTTTCTAAATATTTTTTTAAATATGACTCTATTGTGTTAGAGCCATTTTAGTTTCCCAGAAAAGCTGAAGTGAAGGCACAGAGAGTTTCCATATCCCACTGCTGTCACACATGTAGAGTCTCCCCCAAAATTAACATTCCCTACCAGCAGGGAACCTTTTTTTACAAGTGATGATTCTACATTAATATATCATTACCATCAGAAGTCTGTAGTGTATATCGTGTCATGCTAGGTGTTGTCCATTCTATGAACATGGAAAAATATGTAACGGCATGTATCCGTCACACTAGTATCATGCAGAATGGTTTTACTCTCCTAAAAATTCTCCTATTCATCCCTCTCCTCTCCAAACACTGGAAACCACTGATCTCTTTACTCTGTCCAAAGTTTTGGCTTTTTCAGAATGTCATAGAGTTAGAATCTTGTAGTATGCAGCCTTTCCAGATTTCTTTTACTTAGTAATATGCATTTAACTTTCTTCCATGTTTTTCCATGGCTTGATGGCTCATTTATTTTTAACACCAAGTAATATTCCAGTATCTGAATCGGTTACCATTTATTTACCCATTCACCTCCTGAAGCTCACCCCAGATTCCTTCGGCAGTTATGAATAAAGTTATCGAAACATCCATGTGCAAACTTCAGGGTGGATATAAGCCTTCAACATGGGGTGTGATTGCTGACTGATATGTTGAGTTTTATACAAAAATCACCAAAGTGCTTCTAAAGTGGCTATAGCATTTTGAATTCCCATCAACATTTGGTGTCGTCAGCGTTCCAGATTTGGGCCATTCTGATAGCTATGTCCCACTTACTTTTCAAATCTTTATGTAACAACCTTTGTATGTCCTCTCTATGCCAGACACCTTACAAATATTAAGTTATTCAATCCCTGCAACACATAATGTGATAAGTACTAAAACCTCCCATTATACAGATAAGGAACTGAGGCACAGAGCTATTTAGTGATAGGCCACAGAGAGATCGAACATTAAAACACTCTTCAACCTAGTTTCCAGAGTTTCAATAATTTTTAATTAAATTTTATTGAGATATAATTGACAGCATAAAATTCACTCCTTTAAAGTATTCAAAAACATACAGTTCAATGAGTTTTAGTATATTCAGCTTTGTGCAGCCATCACCACTATCTAATTCCAGAGCGCTTTTGTTGCTGAAGAAATTAGTACCTATCAGAAATCAGTCCTAAGCCCCCTTCAATCTATTCTGAAATTTTTATGTAAATGGAATCATAAAGTATATATCCAGTTTCTTTCACTTAGAATAATGTTTCTAAGGTTCATCCTCTTTTCACATGTATCACTACTTCATTCTTTTTTATGCCTCAATAATATTCCATTGCTTGGATTTTACCATATTTTATTTATCCATATGTCCGTTGATTTGGCATCTGGGTTGTTTTCACTTTAAGGTTATTATGAATAATACATCTAAGAACATTTGCATACACGTTTTTAGGTGAAGATATGTTTTTAATTCTCTTAATTATGAATTTTGACATCAAATTGCTGGATTATATGGGGAGTTGTGATAAGTTTTTGAGGAATCGTCAGACTGCTTTTCCCTAGTGATGGCACCTTTTTTATTACCACTGAAAATATGTGAGATGGAATCAGTGTTTCTTAAGGACTATAGTTTATTACCAGCCCACATTTAGCATGAATTTAAGTCAAATTTCACCCTTATTCTCTACCACATATTTTTTAATTATAGAGAGTTGTTTTTTTCAATTGGATATTCTTGAAAACATGACTATTAAACTAAGACATCTACTTGTTTGACAGTGTCTTTTGATTATTCATTTTGTAAATTCAGAATATCATGGCCTAACTTTCCCTTCTATCTTCCTCCCCGACACACACACACACACACACACACACACACACACACACACACAACCCACTTTCAGTTGTCTACTTTGTAACTTTTACAATGTTTAGATAGGTGATATTGAGATTTTTCATCTTGTAATAAGTCAAGTTTTCCATGCCTTTTCCTTAAGTTGACTCTAAAATCTGAAAAACATTCATCAGTATTATTGCTATAGGACTCAGTGCTGGCCATGGGGCTATAGAATTCTGTTTCCACCTCAGAACATCAATCACATGACTCCTAGGCCATTCAGAGAAGAAAATCCTTAGCATTCTAATCAAGTGGAGTCTCATTTATGTGTATCAGTTGTTTAAAATAATATAACAATTTATGACATTCTTGCAAAGTTTTTATTTTTGTTGTTTCATTTAAGATTTTTCTCCCGGAGTTTACAAATGTATTTTGGGGGACACTTTTTGCTTGTATCCTGAATTGTTTCTTTGAAAATTTCTTTTTATCATTCCTTCACATCTATCAATAGAGGTATTTTCCTCCCAGATCCCTCTGCTCTGTTCCCAATAAAACCACTCACTTACCCGGGTTGCTATGCAGCTGTCATCCTGGACTTCAGATCAGTGCCTTCCTAGCGAAAGCCACTGTTCCCTTGACATTCATCATCCTCTTCTTGATTTACTCCCCTGTTCTTAGAGATCATGTCCAAGTACTTTTTTTTTTAAAGTGTGGCAGGGGGAAGAATGTTTAAACACTGTAGGAAAAGAAAACTACAGGACAATTTTACTCATGAGGATAAACTCAAAAATGCAATAAATGACTTAGCAAATATAATTTAGCAATACATAAAAATATATAATGCATCACGATTGAGTGGGATTCATCCCAGAAATGTAAAATTGGTTTAAATTTCCAAAAATAAATTAACATAATTCATGTTAACAAACTAAAAGAGAAAAATAATATGATATTAATATATGCCCTCAAAATAACAGATTTTAACACCTATTCATTTCATGAACAAATAACAACAACAAAACCTCTTAGCAAAAACAACAGAAGAAAACTTCCTCAAACTCTACATGGTAAAACACTTCATGGTGTAACACATAACATTTTTCTGCTAAGATAAGGAAAAGTTCAGTGTATTAAATATTTACACATTTTTCCTACATTTGTCCTACCAAGAAAAAAAAGAGTGGGGGGAGTCATGTTGGGAAAGAAGAAATACAACTACTTTTAGATGATGTGATTATCTCTGTAAAAAACTAAGGAATCTAGCCAAAAGGTGCTACAACTAATATGTAAGTTTAGCAAAAACACAATATGTAAGTTAAATGTATAAAATCAATTGGATCATCATATTGTGTTAGCAAACAACTCAAAACTAAAAGACTATCAAACACAATATTCAAACATAGGAAATAGGAGCCATAAATTTTAATATGTGCAAATCCTATAAACTGAAAGTTACAAAATATTTTCTAAATGAGAAGGTATATATAAAGAACACAGGCAATGTAATAAAAAGGAAGAATGAGCAAAAGATGTGCATAGTCATTTCACAAAAGAAGATAGGCAGAGAGTTAAAAAAAAAAAACTTGTGAAAAGATGAAAGCACTAGAGAAATGGGGAACGTTTATTAAAACCGCAGTGAGATGCCATTATGCACCTCATATTAGAATAAGTTTCAAAAAACACCATGTACTGCCAAGAATATGAAGCAACTGTCATATTGGAAATCAAGTTGGCAGTCACTAACGCATACACTTACTATATGATACACCTACTTGAGAGAAATGAAAACACTCGTTCACACTCAGAACAGAGCACAAAAGTTCAGAGACCTTCTAATCTTAATGTCCCAAATCTGGACATAAGCAGCATCTCTCATCCGGTGAGGAGACTAAAATAACATGATGCATCCATGCAATGGAATACTATACAGACAGAAAAAAGAATGAGCTACTCATGCACCAAACAATACAGATGAATCACAAAAGCATTACCCTAAAGGAAAGAAGCCGCAAACTACATATTGCATGATTCTCTATGAAATATTTGAAATGAAAAAGGATTCGAGGGAAGGAGGTGACTTCAGAGGACAGCAGACAGCTTTTTCGGAATGATGGATATGGTCTGTATCATGATCTTGCATATGTCAAACTCATCAAGTTATAAAATCAAATATAGAAATTGATTATATGTAAATTTTATTTCAGTAAAACTGGTTTTCTAAAAGGATGCCAAGCAGATAGACTTTCTTTGCTCTTAAACTAACCTCCACTTTCAGGTGTTGGTTCAGCCAAGTATGGAATTCCAGATTATTTTGGTGGTTTTCCTCTAAATGTTGACAGCATTATCTTCTAGAGTCTAGGGTTGCTTATGAAAACACGAATAATAGCCTGATGCTCTTTCATATGAAGTGACTTTTTCCTCTTTCTTTAATTTTTTATGATAATGATATTAACAAACCCTTACTGAGAGCTTATTGCATTCCAAGGCCTGTTCTACACACAATATTCCTGGTGCCGTGGAATTTCTTAGTGATAAATCCAGTTGTGATGTCTTTTTCATTACTGTTCTGAGAACTCAGGAAACAATTTCAATATAAAGACTAATGTCCTTTGGGGGAATATTCCTCTATTGTTTCCTGGCCATTTTTTTCTGTCTCAGCATCCTCTGTTCTCTGCTGCTAATACTCTCAATATTAGGGATTAGATACCTTGGGGGTTAATCCTTTATTTCTCTTATCTCTTATGATTCTTCTCTTTCCATACCTTTTATTGTTCCTTTTATTTGGGCAATCATTATTTTAATCTCTAAGACATTTCTTGTTTTCTGATACTTTTCCCTAGGCTACTTTTCCATTCTTTTGCCTGTAACATCTTGAATGTCACTGAACAGGATTTTTAAACATTTTTATGTCCTACTTCTATTGCAGTTTATCTTCTGTCTGCTACACACACGCACACACACACACACACACACACACACACACTAAATATCTGGTGATCCTAGATTGTTTGTTCATGTACAAGAAGAATGGGATATCTTAGTGAGACTTTTCTGATGGTGAATGAGCAAGATGAGTTCTCCCTTCCCTCCCTGCTGAGTTCTGCCTGGGAGTTCTTTGACAGGCAAGTATTGACAGGACAATCTGAATGACAGGACTTAGATTAGATGAAGAGTATTTTGCAGAAAAGACCCCAGTACCTACCAAAATGAGTTCAGTCAGTCCCAGACATTATCATTCAAAGAAGAAAAGACCAGTCCCTAGTTCATAGATTCCTTGTGTTTGTCAAGACCCTGAGTTCAGCATGTCCTGCACAAGTGGAGAAAGGGTCCCAATGCCAGCCAGGATCTTCAGGCTACATATGGACCTCCCATGGATCCACCACTTCTAGACAAGGTCCACTCCCCTGTCCTCTGATGACAGGTTTTCCTGAGCTGGAAAGTCGAAACCACCTAGATGGCTCCTCCTCAATGGTCCTCTGTTGCATCTTCTACTCTGCGTTGTTCTCAGATTACATCATCCCCAAGCCCACTCCTATCCACTTTATCATTCAGAAATAGTTTTCCTCCCTGACTGAAGACCTGCTCTTTATCACTTTTATTCTGTTTCCTGTGGGAGGTTTCTATCTGCCTGCCTTTCTTCTGTTTGCCTTGCCATCTACTCATCTCTGTGGGACCTTAGAAAATGCAGAGTATAAGTGAATATGCATCCACTCTTAAAATAAGTCCTCTTCACCCATCCCTTCTGCCCACCAAAACCACTGCTGCTAATGGACTCCACCACCACCACAGCCCCGTATTAGTCAGTATGACGAGCATCCTTAAATGTCCTACCACCACATTAAAGACACAACAGTCATTTCTGTATTCACAAAGTCTACAGATTTATCAATAAATCAAGATTAATCTTAAAATAACAAAGATTAATTACACAGTTTTCTCTGTCCTTATTTAATAGGCTTCATGAGTGTCAATGCTTTAAATATGTCACTGTACATGTGGTTTTATAACTTTAAATTTTTATATGATAAATATGCATGATATATAGGACATGTAGCTAAACATATATGCATGTATATATGTATATGTGTGCATATGTGAATTTTGTATTGTGTTCATGTGCATATGTGTGCACATGTATTAATATGCATTTGTGTGTGCATATACATGTGTGTGGGTGTATGTGTGCATGTGTGTGCATTTATGTATATATGTGTGTATGCATGCACATACATTTGTGTGTGTATGTATGTACATATATGCTCTTTGGGGGCCATAAGACTTAATGATCACTGTAGCTTCACAATAAGGTAGATATTTTATCAAGATAAGGTAACTATATTCTAATTATTCTATCTTACATTTTACTTCTTCTGATACTAATAGTAACAAGACAGATTTGTTTGGGTTGTATATTCTTAACTTATTCATATCTCCTTATTCTTATCCTTCCTTTGAAAATTTACTTGTCTGTTTCTCCTAAGCATTAAAAAGCCTCAATTTCAATGTATTTTTTGATCCATGGAGGAGTTTAGTTCCACTTATCCATTCAACATATATTTATTGAGCAACTACTATGTATTAGATCTAGTATTCAGAAGTTAAAAACAAACATGTTTCAAACCATTATAATTTTTGCATCTTATTTTCTCTAATGCGTTATATATACAATGTGCTTGCTTTTTTGTTTATTTTACAAGCCCTTTCCTTGGAATTAAAAATAGGGGCGGGCTAAGAGAGCGAAGTATTCAATATTCATTCATCATTTCAATAAAATTAGCATTTTAGAAAACTAGGAATATATATTCCTTAACCTGATAAAGAATAATGACTGCAAAGCATTCCTAGAAATGGTGAAAGTTTGAAAGCGTTCCCTTAAATCATAACCAAGATGCCCACTCTCACCACTCTTATTCAACACAGTACTTGAAGTTGTAGCCAGGACAATTAGACAAGGAAAAGAAAAAAGGCATTTATGTTCTATAAAGGAAAAGTTAAATTGCCTTTATTTATAGATGATATGATCTTATATACAGAAAATCCTAAAGACTCCACAAATAAATCATTAGAACTAATCAACAAATTCAGTAAAGTTGCAGGATACAAAATCAACATAAAATGAGTTGCATGCACTAGCAATAAATAAATCTGAAAAGAAATAAAGAAAAATATAGGTATAATAACATCAAAATAAGCAAACGTTCAGGAATACATTTAACCAAATAGGTGAAAGACCTATATATTGAAAACTGACAAGAAATGAAAGAAATAGAAGTAGGCACAAAAACATGGAAAACTATACAGTGTTCATGGATTGGATGAGTTAATGTTAAAAGGTCCAGTCTACCTAAAGCATCTATACATTGCAATTCTTGTTAAAATTCCAGTGGCATTTTCACACACATTTTTCAAAAATCCGAAAATGCATACGAATCCACAACAGGCTCCAAATAACCAAAGCAATTCTCATGAATAACAAAGCTGGAAGCATCACAACTTTGCTAAAGAGTTATAGTAATTAAAATAATATGGTAGGTGCATCCTGGTGGCTTAGTGGTTAAGTCAGCAGCTGACACAGTCTACATACATCCAAAGGACCCAGGCTCACAACCTGGGACCCAGAGTGGGGGTACAACCACAATGAACAACTAAAATAATTCTTCTTCCTCTTTCCTCTTCCTGCCTGCCTACTCAACTTCATTCCTTCCTGCACCATTCCTTAAAAAAAAAAAAAAAAGGTAACAATATGGTACTGGCCTAAAAACAGACACATAGACACATAGACCAAAGGAAAAGAATCGAGCACAGAAATAAATCTATGCATATACAGTCAACAAGGGAGCCACAAAGATACGAGAAAATGCGGGCCACATCAGTAAATTGTCCTGGGAAAACTGGATAACAACATGCAAAAAAACAAAAACTGAACTTCTCCCTTCCACCACTCACAAAAATTAATTCAAAGTGGATTAAAGATTTAAATATAAGGCCCCAAATTTTAAAAACTCTTAGAAGTCAATTTAGGGGAAAATCCCCTTGACATTGAACTTGGCAATGATTTTTTGAAATGACACCAAAGTGCAAGCAACAAAAGCAGAAATACACAAGTGAACTGCATTAAACCTAATTTTTGCTCCACAAAGGAAATAATCAACAAAATGAAAAGGCAACCTGCAGAACATGTGAAAATATTCTCAAAACACCCATCTGATTAGAGGCTAATCTGTAAAATATAGTCGGGACTTATACAATTCAATACCAAAAACAGACAATGCAACTTTCAAAATGGCAGAGGATTTGAATAGTCACTCTTCTAAAGACTATACACAAATGACCAGTATGTATATGAAAATATGCTCAAATAAGCATCAGGGACATGTGAACCAAAACCAAGGAGAGATATCATGTCATGCCTTTTAGAATGTCTATTGATAAAAAGACAAGAAAAACAAATGTTGGTGAGACTGTGAAGAAAAAGGAACTCCTTGTACATGTCTATGGAAATGTAAACTGGTATTACCATGATGAAAAATAGCTTGGATGTCCCTAAAAAATTAAAATTGGAAAAAAAATATGATCTGGCCATCTAACTACTGGATATAGAGCTGAAAAAAAAAATCTATCTTAATGATATATACACCCCCATATTCATTGTAGCATTATTCATAATAGTCAAAACCTGGAAGCAATCTAAGTGCTCATTGATGAATGAAGGAATAAATGAATAAATTGCTTATATTTATATTTATAACATGATTTGTATAATTAATGTATAATTGCAAAATTGATTATATATTATATCAATAATCAAACATAAACAATTTAGTTATATACAACAGAATGTTATTTGGCCACTGAAAAGAAGGAAATCCTGCCTCTTGTGAGAATATGAATGATCTCGAGAGCATTATGCTAAGTAAAATAAATCAAAGACAAATTCTGTATGTTCTCACGTAGAGCCTGAAAAAGCTAAAGTCATAGCAACAACAGAATAGCAGCTGCCAGGGACTGAGAGATAAGGAGAATTAGGAGATGTTAATCAATGGGTAAAAACTCCCACTTGTAAGATAGATGAGTTCTTGGAAACTAATGTACGTAACAGTGGTTATAATTAACAAAGCTGTATTATACACTTGAAAGTTAGGAAGGAGATACCAGATGTTATTGCACAAAAATGGGAATAATGTGCAGGGATGAAGGTGTTGACTAACCTTGCTAAGGTAATCATTTCAAAATACACACATGTAACATATCACATTGACTACTCAGATTTAGATGTGTTCTATGTCAATTATATCTCAATAAAGCTGGATAAACAAAGCATGCCTGTACTTGAGGTAAAAACAAGAACTTTTCCCTTTGAAATCAGGAATGAGACAAGGATGGCCAACTTTATAACTTCTATGCAACATTTTACTGGAGGTTCTAGGAAGCAGAGCAAGAAAAACACATAGAAGACACCCAGATTAGAAAAGAAATAAAAAACATTATTTTCAGATGATATGATTGCCTACATCCAAAAGAATCTATAGACAATTAGAAGTAATGGAAAACTTAGCAAATATACTGGATAAATAAAATCCAATTTTATTTCTTTATTCCAGCAACAGCAAATAGAAAATAAAATTTTTTTAATTAGGAACATTAGTATCAAGAGCAAGACATGTCTAGAAAAAATAAATCTAAGATTAAATGCACAGACCTCTACACCAAAAAATATTATTAAGCAAAACTAGCAAAAATCTTAATAAATGGAAGACTCAACTTTTTAAATTACAAATCTTTCCAATTACTCTATAAATTTGCATTACCCCTCATCAAAATTCAAGCAGGGTTGTGTATGTGTGTGTGTGTGTAAATATGCAAGTTTATTTTTAAATTTGTATGAAAATTCAAATATCCAAAGCAATTGCAAAGCAGAAAAGCAAAGATGAATGCCTCACATGACTAGAGATAAAGACGTAAAGATAAAATAATGTGTGGTAATGGTGAAAGAAAAGACAAAAAAAACTCAATAGAATAGAACAAAGAGCTTAGAAACCTAATATTCAATGACCTCATTTCTGAAATTTTCTCTCTGAAGTGAAATCTTTTCAATAAATGATGCTAGGTCAACTGAACATTCATATGAGAAAATGTACATCTTGACCCCTATCTCACACCACACAAAAAAACAATTCCAAATTAACTGCTGCTCTAAAAGTGACATGCTAAACAAATAAACTTTAAGAGGAATGCATCTTGTAGAAATAGAACACACAAAGATTCTTAAGCAGGACACACACACAATAATTTTTTAAATGTCTACTCAGCATGGTAGAAGAATCAAAAGAATCTCTCTCTGTATGTCTCTCTCTGTCTCTCTCTCACTCTCCCTCTAGCAAAGTTCTTACATAAAAATGTGTAATGATATATTACAAATTAATAATAAAAATATGTTTAATAGAAATATGGATCAAAGACATCAGCAGATCCTCCACAAAAGAAGATCTCTAACTGGCCACTAACCACACAAAAAAGGTGTCTATTCATCAGAGAAATGGAAATTAAAACTACAGTGCAACTCACCTACCATAATAATGGCTAAAACAGAAAGATGGAAAATACCAGTACTAATGGATATAGAACAACCGATACTCTGGCGCACTTCACTCAGTGGTATAAATTGATACAAATATTATAGAAAACATATCTTTAACCCAATAATTGCACTCAAGTCCACATTCTATTGAAATGCATACATATTTTTAAGAAAACTTATGTATTAGAATATCCATTGCAATGCAATTCGTATTAGGTGGAAACTACTCAAATACCATCAATAATAAAATGCCCAAGGACATTGTGAGGCCTTCACAATGGACTGATCCATGGCAAAGATAATGGACAATGTACAATCAACTTTCTGAATAAATCTCAAAGTCTGAACAAAAGTCAAAAGATAGAAGCCAGGCTAAAGAATACATACTAGATGGCTCAAGAGGTGACGTCAAATCCTGGGTAGTGATGTCCCTGGTGGGAGTGACAGAAACTGGGAAAGAGCAGGAGGCATTCTCTAGGGTCTAGCCACCATCTTCCTACTGGCCTTGGTGGTTATTGCACAGATGAGTTCAGTTTGTAAAATTCACTGAGCTGAACACACAGCACATTTCTGTATGTATGTTGTACCTCAGAGAAGTGAAACAAAGAAAAAAAATTTAATTTATCCACCTTTATTTTTATAATTGCTGATATCTCTTTGAAAAATGAGAGGTATTATCTCCCTAAATGCCTTGTAGTTTTATTAATGAAATCAGAAATATTTAGGCCCAAACTATTGCTCTCATTTTAGCAACTGTTAAATTATGTCTTGAGCCTTATCTTGCATTTTTGTTTTACAGCTACGTTTACCACAATTCTATCGACTTAACTAAATCCTTAACTGGATTTTAATTCTTATTCTGGGTTTTTATAGCTTATGTTTTCTATTCCTGACTTAATGAATTTTGATTCACCTCATGTTTGACTAGGAAATAATTTTGAGGGAGTCTTACTGAAAAACAAGCATTCCATGATTTTGTCATATTTAATATCGGTCTTTTATCCACCACCTCATTGACACTTTGATTTCTGATTATGGTTTTTGCGTTTGCTTTTTACTTTAGTTTGAGAGTCTAGTCTTGTTTGCTCTTTTTAAAAATAATTAGAAATATGAAAGTTAAGAATCTTATTTTATACCCATTTAATTGGGCTGAAATTTTGAGAAAATATATTTGAATTTATTTTCCTCTTTCGACATTGAAGATGATGTAATATTCTATACCATCATCTGTGTAAAAATGATAAATTCTCTGTACTTATTCTTTATGTCATCTCCTCAATATCTTCAAGTTTTAGCTGATACAATATGGAGCTTAAATATTTCTATTTGATAACGTATTTCCTCCATTATCATGAACTAATTAGTCGTATTTTAACCAATTAATCTGAGTAAGCAGTTTTCTTTTCAGTGTTTTGTGCTTTTTTTATGCTCTGTCTTTCCATTTCTTGAGTTTTTTATTATTGATATGTCCTTTATTCTGCTTGAGGTTTTTTTTTTAATGAAGAACACAAGGGTGGTATACTTTCTAAGTATTGTCATATTTCAAAATATGAAAGGTTCTGTCAAGCATTATAGATGGAATGTGTTTTCAATACAAAATAACCTTTTGTTATTGGAAAGGTAGTATATGCATACTGTAGAAAATGTGACGCATTTAGAAAATAGAGAAATTAGGTTATAGAAAATAGAGATTAAGTAGAAGAAAATAAAATGATCATTTCCCCACCGTTAACACCCTGAACTTTATCTCCCTAGAACTTCTTTGATCACATACATGCAAACATGTATTTATCAAGATTACATTGTTTTCAAACTTGCTTTTATTACATAAATAAATGCTCGTATCTCCATAGCATTTAGTTGCCATGTCATCTAGTGCCCAGATTGTTACTGAATTTCTCAGTTGTTCATTACAGATGGATTGCCCCAACTCTATGCAATGCAGGTGATAAGTCACTGCTAATCTGGAGCAGGCCCCTTGTCATGAGGATGCTGTTGATTGGACTAGGACAAATGCTGCATCTTCCAGATTTGTCTCCTCACCTCCTTGTATGTATTTTTTGGCTCTCCTGTCATTTGCTGCAGAAGAATGTTCAGAAAGCAACTTCATCCCCCACTTCCTTCCAACTGCTTCCCAATTTATTAGGTCTACTCCTGAAACTCAAAAACATCATGAGAGGATCTCTCCATAGGACTCTACTCACTGATTATGACTAAAGGTTTCAGGTAAAGGCTATCATTTTTTTGAGCCTGAGACTTTCCTTCTTCCTTTTTTTTTATTTTACAATGCTCTTTCCTTCTAGAATTTCTTATCCTATGTGAGTTGAATCTCCTGAACTTAACTCCTGAGTGTGTCTCCTTACTGCCCTCTCAATCACTGGCATCTCTTCATTGCCAGGAGCACATTGTGAGCAGTCCCACCCACCATCCCCTGGTCCATCGTCTGTTCTAGGTGCTCCTCCAAAGATCACCTCAGTCTTCTCACCATAATGGATTATGATGAACTCCATTTTGCAGATGAAGAAATTGAGACACTGAATAGGTAAGCAAACTGTCCAACAACAAAGGATAACAAGTGGTAGGGCTGGAATCCAGTTCAAATCTCCTCCTCATGCTCTGCACTATTGGGAACCCAACTGGCCACAGGGCCTGTCTCTCAGTCTCATAGAACCCTGTCCCAAGTGGGACCCTACTGAAATCCCAGGTGAAATTCTCCTGTGTATGCAACCAGCCACTAACTGGGTGCATTCTGCTCCATGTTTCATAGAAACCTCAAAATGTTGAGATTTGTAAGGTTTGCTGCCGTCCCTGGTTTCCAATATGAACACCTATTTTTTCCCCTATATTTACATTTGTCTGATTATTTTAATGGAGAAGGAGAGCTGGTAAATTGGGTAAAAGAGGTCATTTGCATGAGAGAGAATGAAGACTTTTGGTGACCATCATAATAAGGCAACTAAATTCTATAGTGGGATGTACGGATATCGACTAGAATGCTGTACATCTGAGCCTATAGTAATGTAACATCAATAGAATATTTAAAATAATTAAATCTATGCAATACAAAAATAGCAACAGATAAATTTCACTTCTAATGAACAAACATGAAAACAGGATAACACAGTTAAGAAAGCATAATGTGTGGTTATTCTCAAGAGATCAAAACATAAAAATGGATTTCACATTTAAAATGAAAAATCATGTTCTGTCTCTAGAACAGCAGAGACCTTCCGACAAGGGAAGCTCCACAGAGCGAGGGACCCAGCAGACTTGACACTGTGCCTCAGTCTCCCTGGCTGTGCTCCCCCCTATCTCCTGCAGGGCTTCCCTCTGTCAGAACCCAGCCAGAATCAGATGATACAAGGCATGCACAGCAGCTCCAGAGGCTGAGAGTGGAGTTGATGGGTAAGATTGACTGTGGATGAGTAAGGGAAGAAATCAGCACAAACTTGATCATAACTATGCTTATAGCAATCATGCTTGTCTTCCCTGGCCAACTAGCTCATGAGGGCAGGAAGCAGACTCTGCATTTCTGTACCCCAGTGAATAAACAGCAGCCTACTTCAGTCTGTGCTCAGGGAAGTTGCATTGCATGAGGAGACATTAAAGACTGACCCCATTCTAGAAGTGGGAAATGTCAGCCTTGCATGGACTGAGATATCCAGGTGGGGCCACAGACCCACACACTTCATATGTGTATGGGTCCTCTCAGTTATCGAGCCCTGAGACTGGTGTCATCGGTGGTGCTTTGTACATGGGCTGGTCAGTGTGCTTACCTGGCACAAGAGAGCACCAGGAACCAGCAACTGACTACTCTTACTATCACATTCATTTGTCAATATGTGTGTTCATTTGTTAGTCATTCATTGAGCACTAACTCCCTAGATCAGAGGATTTTAAACTCAAATGCCTAGAGGAGCCAGGCTGTGACTATAAACAAAGAACAGCCCTCATATAAGGAAGTAGCAGTGGGACCATGGCATCATGGAGAGCACACCCCTCTGTCTATGGAGAGCACACCCCTCTGTCCATGGAGAGTGCATTCCCTCTGGTCATGGAGACATCCCCTCTGGTCATGGAGAGCACATTCCCCTCTAAAAAAGGTGACAATTCCACCCCCTGGAAGCTGATTGCTCTGTACAGACATGCAGGCCAGGCACTGCTATCTCTTCGTCTTCCTTTCTTTTTTCTCTCCCCAAAGAAGTTTTTAGTTGGACCTGAAATGTTTTTAAAATGTAGGCAGTTCATTTATCAGTTGTGTTTTTTTTCTGGTTGTTTCCCTGTGTGATGTTCAGGAAACCACGAACTAAATGCCATGATACATGGCAGCGTCTTACTCCCCACCAGGAACTCTGATGCACAGTGGGACAAGAATGTCTAAAGAGGTGGAGAGACCACACCACAGGAGAATACCGACCTACCCATGCAGGCTTGGCCCAACTGTATCTTGACTTGGAAACCTGAATTTGGAAACACAACATAAGAGACTTAGTGATTTTGATTAGAATGACCTGGATATAGGAAAGCCACATTCTTTCCCCAGAAGCCCCCTCCTCCAAAGATGAAAATAAAAAACTCCAAAGAATGAAAGATCATTGTTTAGTTTGCCTCATATTTCTTAAGTTATACTTTTTTAAAAAAAGGTATTCTGCTATAATAACTGTAGACTTTGATCTGACATTTACTAAAGACATTCTGAAGAATTTCATAGCAAAACCAATTGAGTAACAAGTCATAAAGTGGATGTGAGGTTTGATTATATTTTTGACTAATAAGTTGGCCTCGGAGATTAAAATGAGCTATTTCCTAGAAGTGAGTATTTATCGTGAACACTTATAATAGCATTCCTCTCTATAGCAACCTTTTCTTCCTTACGATGAGCATGGATTTCACACCTGGGAGAAAATGCATTACTGTTGCTACCCCTTGAGCTGTAACTGATCATGACCTTGAATTCACACAGATAACTTTGGGACAGACTCCTCCATCTCATGACTTCAGTCCTGTAATTTAGATCTTTCAACTTATCTAGGTCAACACCAACTGCCCTAAACACCCTGCTGGCCTTGAGTGATTATAGAATTTATCATGCCAACTGGGCCACTTTCCAGATTAAGAGAGGTCTTCAAGGAAACAAGAATTATCCATGGTTGACCTGGGTCAATCATGGAGGATGGATATCCAATCTGAAAAAAAAAAAAAAAAAAAGGTGGGAGTGTCAATAGTGTGGTGTTTTCTGATAAGGTGGTGGAGACCTCTTTACTCAGCATCACCATGCAGGAAAAAGTGCAAGAAACGGTTAGTCTTGAGTAAACCAGAAGTGCCCCCAGGAACTCCCACTCCAGGGAGAGCAGGGAAATCAGACAGACATGGAGACTATGCCTGGAATCCATATTTGGGAAGGATCCTCTTCATATTCAGTAAGGTTCTTCTCTTGGCCACTTTCCCTACACAGTGACCCAAAACTCACTTTTGTAACAATATTTCTCTCCTGCATAATCTTGCTTTATGACATCACTTAAATGAAGTATAGACTATGGTTAGTTTTTCTAGAACTTTCCATATCAATTAATGATCTGGGCAAGGAGATGTCTTGGATACTCTCAACCACCAAAGAAATTGACTCCTGGATGGCTAATCACCACTTGAATGGTTAACCAGGAATGTCTGGTTGCATATCTCCTTTAGGTTCTCCATATCTACAATAACTAGCGATATATCAAGTAGTTACTCACATTCTAATTGATGCTGACAATATTAGTTCTCTTGCATTAAGTGCCCTTTCTGGGACAAGCATTATACTAGGACCTTACTTATAACACTCTCTAAACCTTGTAATTCTATAAAGAAGAAACATTTATCTCTAGTCTACAGATAAGGACACAGAGGCTCAGAGAGGTTAACTGAGTTATTTAAGGGCACACAGCAGGGCAGTGCTGGTGCTGACATCCCCTAGAACCTGCCAAGGGTAACAAATTCTGAGTCATATCTTTGCCTTAAAAAATAAGCTTATGTTCCAAGCAAATCACTGCTATTGTCGGTTAATATGTACATAGGGGACCAGTATAGAAGGTCCTATCTTTCTCTCTCTGCAAACACTGGGAGCAGTGACCAGATGAAGACAGTAGCACTTTTATTCTGCCCTCACTTGAGTGGACTCTTTAAATGTCCCATTCATGCACCAGCACATTATTGCTGGAGACTTTATAAGTGCAACAATAAAAAATAAAGCACAAGGAACAATATTTTTCGCACATTTAAATTGGGGTAATGACAGCTATGTCCGCTGCCTGCCTCAGCATGTTTACGAGATGCAGGTGCCCTGCTGGACCCTCGGCTAACGCTGTTTACCTGAGGGCTGGACAGGAATCTGGGTCACCACAGAGCCCCCAAAGCAACGGCTTCCCACGCACCAGCAGCTGGGGCGCGCCTACTGGGAGAGGCACCTGGGTGTGCATCCTGAGCAGGATTTTCCAGCTTTCTCTGTTCTCTTCCCTTCCACCTCTCTGACCCAGGACATCTACAGGGCGAGTTTTCTGGCTGACACCTTCTACCCAATATGCTCTCGCTGCTTGGAAATGAACAGCATGGCTGGCAAGAGCTAAGAAAATCAACCAGGGCCAAACAGAGTGATCTCTGGCGTGAGTCAACACCGAGGTTTCATCCTTCCCGTCTGAGCACAAAGGGTGCTTAAAACTTTAATGAATTGAACTCTATGAGTAAGGGATGTTCATCATTTTAATTACCCAGCAGCTTGAAATCAGATCTAACAGTCCAATAATGTATCTTTAAGTGAATACAACCCTGCCCTATAAAAAAAAAAAAGAAAAGAAAAAGAAAAAGAAGAAACCCTTCCAAACCCATTCTAATAATTTCTATTTATCTTTTCTGACGTTAACTGTTATCCAGCCCAGCCAGCCAACAGACAGCCTTCCCCTCACATTTGGTTTCCACGCGATGCCGTCTAGTTTTTCAATATCATTAGCGTCCCCCTGGTGGGCAGAGAGCAAGGCGGTGGCACCGGTCACACTTCACTGCTTTATCTCATCTGACAAAGAGAGATGATGAGCCTCCGTCCGCACCGGCAGAGGGGAAGGAGGCTGCCGAGAACTCCCCCTGCTGCCCAGCAGCTCTGAGGGCTGCTCCATGAGACTTGCTAGCAGCATGGAGGGGCAGACAAATAGATTTCCCTCTATATTTATAACCAGCATCATTCTTCCTTCCAGGGCGTTCAGCGCAGGTAGCTGTTTTATATGAAATGAACAATCTTTATAGACGTACCAGAGCCATAACAAGCCTGATTTTCAGCGAAGCTGAGGTATATAACTCTTACCGAATTGTCAGCCTACTTGCTCAACAAATCAAGCCTAACTTATGATGTTTGCAGTGTAATTTTTATTCCTGTTTGACTAGCCAACTACCCGGTGGTAATAGGATGTTAGAAAAGGGCAGTGGTGATGTTTGTGCAGGCTGTGATTGATAGACCAACTCGGCATTTTTCATTTATATCTCCCGATTCCAAATCAGTTAAGTTTAGGAAAAATGAAACAAAGTGGCAAGAAAAATGTTTGCAGATTGCAGACCTGCGCTCCTGCAGATCTGAGTTCAGCCCACATCTGCCGGGATTGTCTGGAAACATTAAGATATCTAAATGAAAATCAATACTCTATGTGCCAGGCATTTACTACCAGGAACAAGCATCAAGAGACCTGAGCTAATCAGGCTTCCAGCTTGTGCCTCCGCCATAGACTCAACCCCAGGGGTGTCCTAATTGCCCAGACTAATCATAGAAGAGTTAAATTTATAACCAAGAAAGACATCTTGTTTTTCTTACCAGTCATCATTTAGGAGCAGGAAGGTTCACCTGTGAGGTGGGTGCCAGATGCACACCGGGCGCCCCCATGCAAGGGAGATGGGCTTCTCACCTGTCAGAGGAGAGGGAAGACGAATTTACCGTCAGCCGTAAAACCAGTCAGCCTCACTTAAGCTCTGGGTGGGAGAGACTTCCACCAGCTCATACAGGAGCTGCTGATTTCCTCACCGAAAGCCTCACCGTTTAACCCCCACGTTCTGGAGCAGGAAAGGAGACAGCCATGCACCCGCTAGAGTCCTGCATGCTTCAATCCCGACCCTGGTTTCTAGTCTAAGGAAATAGCTCAGAGAAGCAAATCACATCAATAATATGTACAATATATGTAACTGTTTTTCCCTCCAGTGCCACTTGGTGTTTGTCCCTTGGAACCTAGAGAGGAGCTAATATCACTTGGTGACACATCTCTCCCTAATATACTATACAAACAGGTCCCTGATATCTGATATTATTCACACCCCAACACACTACAAAGTCACACAATAGCTATTGAACAAGCCCGCACTATACTACTGAAAAAACCATAATGTATCAGGGGGCTGGATTCCTAATATTTGCATTCTACATGCCAACTGTGAGCATATTTTGTACTATTTTCAACAAATTACACCAAAATATGCAAAATGTTTATAAGGCTCCAACTTCTATTTTTGGCTCTGGTATATTTTCAACTTAATAGTCTTTCAGAGATTTGTTTTTCTCCTCAGGAGAAATAGGAAAGTGGAAAATGCAAAAAAAAAAAAAAAAAAAAATCGAGGGAAGAGGAGGGAAAAAAATAAGAAAAGAGAAGAGGCTTTGTTAGCGCAACAAGTCAAGTTCTGCAAGTTTCTGTAAGAGAGCAGAGCCAGTTGTCCCACGGGAACTTCTTCAACAAGAAATTTAATAACATTATTTGGATTCTTTGTCCCTGGATTTCAGATGTATTTTTAATGCATGTGTCTTAAAACAAAACAACCATTGTCAAATGCTGTATTCTCTTCTCGCCAGTTTAAATGCTCTCTGAGACAGCGTGATTCCGGGGTGCATCAGAGGGTTGTGATCCCCGAAAGCTTCTGCCTGGCTTCCTGAGGCTTCCCGGGGAAGCCCCTCCCCTCCCAGGGGAAGGTTCGTCAGCTCTCTTCCCAGGAACAGAGACTCTGGTGTCTGTGAAGTAAATGAGGACAGCGCCCATGCCATCATCATTGCCTCTATGCTCACAAAACTGGGTGCAAGAACATCTCTTGCTTGTCTCCAGCCCTGTGAGGAGACCATCCTTAACCACCCTTGTATGTGTGCAGCATCGGGGATGCTTTGCCGGAGCAGAATTCAGGATGCCGGGGATGGGGGGCCGAGTGGGTGGGAACTTTCAGCTGTTGGATTATGAAATCAAGTCCAAACTTTTCATCCGGCTTCTCCATTGGAAAGCTATTTTTTTAAGGAGTTATTTTCTGATACTCTTTCTCAGGAACCTAACCTGGAAATTGGGTCACATGTCCTTGTTCTTTAACTGGACCAACCTTTCCTAACAAGAGTAAAGCTTCAGCCAGACTCATGACTTATCCATCATGAACAGAGCCACCAGAAGGGACACATGATGCTCTAGGTCAGTCTCCACCTGAAAAATGGGAAGAAAGATGACTGCCTCCCAAGTCTTTCTACTCACAGTCAGCCCTCAAAATGCATTTGTAGGTTGGATAATGACACACGGATGGAGGAACTGGAAGTCAGGCAAGTTGGGCACAGATGAAAGAAGAGGCAAAACAACATCATTCCAAAGGAGAGACCTCAGGCTTGCAGGCTGACAGGCCCTGCTCTCAGAAAGTTGTGCATTTGGCACACCAAGTCCAGCTCCTGGGCAGCCAGACCCTGATATGCCTCCAGAACAAGGGCCAACAGCACCCGACCTCAGGGCAGAATGACTCCAATGCATTCACCAACCAGATGGGGCTTCGCAGGAGAGCAGGCTTGATGGGGGCGAGGTGAGAGTCACAGTGCAGGGAGCAAGGACTGTTAGCCACCACACCTCCCCCATAGGCCTCACCTCTCCTGCTCCTGTGAATGGTTCCTACATGCACAGAGGCTACTCCCAGGAGCCCAAGAGGAGAAGGTAGCTCCGGGGTCTCAGCAGAGAGTAGCTACTAGAGGCAGAGAAGCAAGGTAGGACCACTGGGATCTTTGCAAATTTGCTGAGATCAGAGAGAAGTTCCATAAAGCTTCTCTGATGGAGGGTTAACCACTGCCAAACACCCTTGTTGGAGATCTGTGTGTGAACTGACTGTCCTCATGACTACCCAGCAAGGGTGGCATCCCACAGGGGAGTTCAGTCATTTGACCACAGTCACAAAGCAGGGTCCACGCCATGACCCCCAGTGCTCTGTTGCCAAGGGGTCCTCAGAGATGAAGCCCTCATGAGATGAAACGACAGAAATGGGAATCAGACCACATCTTATATTACTTATAAAATAACTGTAAAGGCATATCAAACAAAAAGCTCTAAAATGGGGGCCACACCAAAGCAGAAGCTCAGTTAGTGAATTTCATGGACTAGGGAGACTTGAAGAGAAACATGACAAAATGGCTCCAAAGTTAACATCCGGGCCTTCCGAGTGTGAGCATGGGGCTCCCTGCCCGGCTGGCGCACTGGTGGACATGATTGCCTCCCATCACCAAAAGCTTTGGCTCCACCTCTTGAAACACCCCGTGGTCTCACTGTCATCTCATGGTTAGACAACCCAGACGGTTACTCCCAGAGCTGCTGCCCAGTGACCCAGCCCTCCCTGCAGGCCAGCTGTCCCTGACACCTCCGTCACCAGCCCCAGCAAATGGGACACCCTCAGCAAGTTCCACAAGCCTTAGGGAGCATTTGTCAAGTGGTCCTTCCCTCCCTGTGTGGCTCTGGAAGGCAGGGGCCAGAGATCAGGGGAAAGAAGAAAGAATGCTCATCTTGCAGGCTGAGTCAGGAGGAGGACACGGCTTGTTTAATCCTAATAAATCAGAGTGTCCCCAGGAGGTGGAAGCAACAGGGGATGGCGTGCCAACCTAGCTGCACATTGACCCAAGGCAGCGCTGGCGGAGAAATGATGTCCTCTTCAGCAGACTCCCGGAGAGATGGTCTGCATTTCTTCTGACAAATTGGAAGTGCCCCGAATGCAACCATTCCTCAGAAAATAGGCCTGATTTAGCAGTGTGTGAGCTGCCATTATCTCGCTGCATAAAAAGACCATTTAAGCGGGCCAGCCTTTAGAACACTGGCCCGCTGGAGGCAGCAGTTCTGAAAAATTACCCCCTCGAATTCCACCTAAGCCAGTCACTACCCAAGGGAGAAGCCTCATTTACAACCCAGAAGACCAAGCAGGCTTTAATCAAAGAAAAGGCACCCTGCATCTCTGGTGCCTGCAACAGCTTTTCTGCACTCCTGGGGTCTCCAGCCCCTCACCTCACTCCCCATGGCCAAGCCACATCAGGCACTACCCGATGGGGACCACCAGCTTCATCCCAACCCACACGTTCTGTCCTGCCCAGGGCAGCCAGAACCCTAGCCATCCCCACTGAAGACCAGAGCAATTACAAAGCAGACCTGGGAACAACGGGGCCAGAAAGATGAAACAATCCGTTGGCACAAAGTGTTCATGTTTGAAAACTTTGCATGCAAAGATTACAACCTGTCATTATGTTCCCCAGAGACACACTACCTTTTTAAAAAGTATCTCTAATGAGATCTACAAATCTATGTTGAAGACAGCTTACTTTATTGTGTTTGTAAAGCTGAAAATGTTTTAAATAGGTTATGGCTCCCGGGACTGATAGTCCCACCATGAGGGTAAGGTCATTTTGAAACGTTAATAAAAGTTTTCATAAAATATGACGGCACTCAAAGAGTAATGTTTGGATGTAAAAATAACTATAAAAGTATAATTTCTACCGGGGTCCACATGCAGTTTTTCTGCATCAAGATATTTGCCCAATTCCTCATTTAACAGGGGTTTGCAGCTTTTCCAGCTGTCTTGACAGCTGCGCTGGGATTCGATCCTTATTAGTCAGAGAGGCAACAGGCTTCACCAGTTAGATTAGGAATTTCCCTGTGAAGCAAAGCCTTGGCTGCCTTGACCGTGAGGCTAACATGCCAGCACCCAGCCGAGGGCTGACTCATCCAGTGGCAGGTGAAATACCCTTACAACCAAAAAGAGAGAACAAGTAGGGTGACTACAGACGGACCTAGGGGACTCAGGCCCCATGTCTTGGGTTTCTGGGGCTAGTCCAGGGGAACGTGACAAATTAGAAATAGTCAGTTATTCCCATTCAATACATTCCTTCCCGTTTGAAGTTAACCGTCCCAAAGCAAAGGTCTCCAAAGCATTTTCTAGGCTATGAGATCATTAGTAGACCAGTTCATCCTTCCCGATTGCCAGAATCCACTTATTCAAATCAACCTTGACATGTCTACTAGGGAACTTGGAAGACACGGGGTTTTCAGGACTCAGGGTGGGGGACCAGATCCCGTAGAGACACTTGGTGAACAATGGAAGGGAAAGTTCAGAAGTGCTAGAAGCTGGGATCACAGACTGGAGACAAGGAGCAGACAGCACTGGAGTTCATCTACCCAACATGCTGGCGCCATCACCCTTAGCAGGAGCTATCCTTTCGCGAAACTATCCAAAATGTGAGGTTAGAATACCTACCATAAATCATCGTTATAGACTGCAGCAGACACACCGCAACCCTCTGCCCCTCCCTGTCTTCCTCCACACCGGGGATAATGCTCATCAGAACCCAGCAGATGAGCCACTCCCACCAGCACAACTGTTTCTGTATAAACTTCAGACTCTGGGCTCTGTACAACTTTCATTCAGGAAGTTTGGCTCTGACAAAGCAAAATGTTTTGCCATGTTTCAGAACATATTCTGAAACTTCAGAAACTATCTCTTTCCTTGTCCTTTGGTTTTTGCCCTGGTAGCTGTTTCTTGAAGCGGGGAGATGGGAACCCAAATTCCTGAGCTGGAACGAGGACTGACAGGAGGCTGGGGAGCATGGAAGGAAATGGGGAAACAGACCTTGTGAACTTTACTCCACAATTCTCTCCAGTCCTAGAAGGGATACCACTGACTCCAATCACAATTGTATGCGATGTCTCCTTTCCAGAAAGGGTTTCCTGACCATATGATACACAACAACCTCATCAGTCTCTACCCTTCCCTTTACTCAGCTGTATTTTTTTCTTAGCACTTGTATCCTGGTCTATTTTACATCTGGACTTATTTATTATTTCTCATCTTACTCTCAGCATCAGGATGGAAGCTCTATGTCAGAAGAACTTCGCTTTGCTCACTACTGTTTCTTGGTACCTAGAGCAATGTCTGACACGGTGATTCCATAAGCATTGGTGAATAAATGAGTAAATGAATGACTGGACCTTGTGAACAGAACATTGTCAAATCCCAGGTTCTCGCAAGAAAGAGGCTGTATTCTGTGTTCTGTGACTGAGGAAAAGAATCTAAATTCAAGTTCAAAACTACTTGGAAATATAGCATTGTTGTGACATGGCCCTCAAGTTCCAGTTAAAAGTCCCAGTGAGGGAGCTTTTTGTCGTGTTCATTCTAAAAAATTTCAGATAGAAACCTGAATGAAAAAAACAAATAGAACAATCTAAAGAGATGCTGAAGAAAATGGAGAACAGATCTTCAGAGCAAATACCTCAGAGCAGTGGTGAGCTCAGCATACCCTGGGTACTGGAGCAGAGGCTGGAGGCGCATCGTCAGGAATGCCTCAGAAGGAATTCCGAAACAAGTGGGAGGTTAGAGATTAGAATCTGATTCCTTAGACTTTCAAATGTCATAATCTACAGCAGACAGAATAATGACGCCCAAAAATGTCTACACTCTAAGTCCACAACCTGTAAATATATTACCTTACATGGCAAAAGGGACTTTGCAAATGAGATTAATACTTGACATGGGGAGATAATCCTGGACTATCCAGGTGGGCCCAAACTAACCGCTTGAGTTCCTAAAAAAAAAAAAAAATTAAAGAACAGACACTCCTTGCCTGAGTCTGATCAGAAAGACATAAAATGAAAGAAGTTACAGATGCCATTTTGCTGACTTTGAAGATGAGGGCCATGAACCAAGGGCACAAAGTGGCCTTCTTCTAGAAGTTGGAAAAATGCATGGAAATGAATATTCTTCTAAAGCCTCAAAAGGAACACCTTGACATCAGCCCAGGGATCTGGGTTGGACTACTGAGCAACACAGCTGCGAGATAACAAACTTGTATTATGTAAAGCCACTGAGTTTGTGGAAATTTGTTACAGCAGCAACAGAAAACTAATACATGGCCTTATGATTTCTTTCCCAAAAGATGGAGATAATTTTGGTCAGAAAATCCCAAGTCCCAAAATTATTTCCCTTGTGACCTCCGGCATGAATAAATGAGTCCCAATGAAGGTGTTTCAGTAAGTTGAACAAAGTAGCTGCAAATATCAGGGGAGCACATGCCAAATTTTAGAAGGGACATTCAATACTTGGTCAATTTAAATCCTAAAACCATTTTCTGCTACACATAAATTAAAGCTTTAAGGACCAGAAGGTGAAATAGGGTCATCTTTTTTCCTCCAGTGTAGATTGGGGAGATTTGTATGACTCCCCTGAGTTCACTGTTCATAGTCACACATGTCATTAAAATCCAGTAGGTGGAAACATCAAATCCAAGATGGTGACTAAACTCATGAAATAAGCTAAGAGGACAACGCTCATTATTCCTCTGCAGAAAGCTCTCCTAATATTTTTGTCTCAGGATAAGAGACCTTACCCTCAACTTCCACGTTTGGAGCAGATAATATTATAGAAACCAGTTAATTGCCTGATCATACAACCAGGTTATACTGGTAAGTAAAATGTATTCTTATTCCTACTCACATCCAAGAAGACTCAACCTGTCCATTTTGGAACCATGGCAAAAATTCAAATGTGCTGAATTTAAAAAGGAAAACCTTGTTGTTCACACATTGTGAAATACCAGGCTAGCTCATCAAAGCTTCCTGCCAGACACCTCAGACTGAGACCCAGCCCCTTCTCTTCTCTTTCTCCAACTTCTCTCTATACTCACACTCTGTTTCCCAGCAAACTGATCTGAGCGTGCACACATGGAGCCCAGGCAAAAAATGAAATCTTGCTCCAGATTCAGCACTGAGCAGGTCCACCTGGGGGTAATCTCCAAGTCCCCAAAATGTATACCTGAAATGGACATATTTAGAAGTCCACAGATTCCTAATTAGGTTCTGGCCCTGTGAATAAGAACTATCACAGTGTAGACGGTCAAGAGGCCAGAAGGGCAAGGTCTCTGAAACTGCTCCTGCACGCAGCCAAAATGTGTGTATGAAAGCTGGCAGCTCCTGTCATATCTCACTTAATTCACTCATCTGATCCCCCCAAAACAGACAGATCCTGAAGGACGACAACGGACAACCTTGTAAGATGCGTGCACCCCAGAAGGTAGGAGATGATCCCTCAGAAAATTCAGAAACTCACTTAATCAATGAAGTTGTTAGGAGTCCAGAGGTCAAAGACATATTAGCACACCCATTTGAAGCAAAGGATGAACTCTTTCATTTCAGATTTCACACAAATAAAAGGTGTAGGCCCCTTCAGGTTCCAGAACCAGGGCGCTGCTCCAATCCAGTTACTGAGTGACAAGAATGTCTTTCAGCTGTGAGAGGGACCCGGATCAGGAAAGGACTCTGCAGCCCGTCCAGAATTCATGACCCAGTAGAAACAGTGTTATTCAAGGTAACTGAGATGGGGAAAGACTACACAGAACTTTTTCAGTGAGGAATTACATACCATAGAAAAACTAACAACACCTGCTGAAATACTCCTGGGCACAGATAGAGACAAATCACCCAAGAAACAAGTGACCACATAATCAGAGGTAGCCACTGTGAAGTTCACTGCGTCATTAGATCGGGTAGATCCACAAACAATCCAAACAGACGATGGAAGATGGGGTGAGTCTGAGCTTGGGTCTCATCTCAATATGTGAGTACAGCATCAGAGACCACTGCTGCATGACAGTCCCATGCAGTGATGGCCTGGACAGAGAGCAGCGAGGGAAAATCTTCCACAGAGCCTGGATTTCAGGCAGTGAAACTGGTCATTCTCTCTGGAGAGTAAGACAAGATGCTTACATAAGAAAATACATATTGAATTCATACATCAGGCGTGTGCAATGCACACCTGCCAGCAGATTCCAGGGTCCTTCACCACCAGCATGCTAACACCTTCATGCCCTTGTAACTCCCTCCCTAAAACTCATAGAGCAATGTAAGGAAAAAATAAAACATGCTCTACAACTGAAAGAAAATAAACCATGTTAGCAGTTTCAGTTCAAAGCACTGTGTATCTCTATGTCAGGCTACGAGTTAGAGGGTTTTCATTCTCACAAAGTTTTAAAGCATTAAAATGTTGTATATTTACTAAATATATGTACATCTTTTTCTATGAAACAGAATATAATAGAATCATGGGCAGTGGCAAACAGCTTGGCTGGTTGGTCAAGAAACATAGAAAGAATAATGGGAAGATTATAGATTCTACAGCCAATCTATAGACAAAGAGATCTGGGAAAAAGGCATATAGATGATAGTTTCTTGCATAATAAAAACACCATGGCATTTTATTGTGTAATAATGCTTACCAAAAAGGATGGAAGAAGCATAAACAATCAAATAGAATGAATGACTCAGTCAGTTGCTCTCAGCCAGCCTCTGAATGAAGCAGAGACATGATTCCACCAAGATGATACCTGGGGCTGACACTATGGGTACTATTCTCTAAGACTAATCTAGCTCCTACTGCCAAATGTCCAACTTGCTAGCAACAGACCGACACTGAGTTCCTCATATGATATCATGCCACAAGAAGGTTAACTGTTCTCTTGGGGTAACTTATTGACCCTGAATCCCTTCCATCCTGGAAAGGGAAATCATTCCATTCAACTAGACTTGACACATATTCTGGATATGAATTTGCTTTTCCTGCTCATAGAGCTACCACTACTATGCAAGATCTTACACCCAAATTGGATCTCATATACAATTGCATTGTATCCACAAATCTACTTTATAACACAAAAGGTGTGCCAGTAGGAAGAGGACCACAAGATCCACATTTGAATCCTTCCACACCTCTAGGGAAGCTACAGGATTAATAGAATAATAGATTGGTCCTTTGAAGATTCAGCCCAGGCATCAACTTCTAGATGATATCATGGAAGAATCTTTCCCTAGGACTCAGTAGATGCTCTAGAGCCATCAAAATTATATGATTCTGTACAGAGTACACAGGGTCAGGAACCAAAGGTGGATGTAGAACTAGTCCCACTCACCATTCCTCCTAGTGATCCCCTCGGGAGTCTGTGCCTGCTCTCCCTGTGACTCTAGGCCCATCGAGCTAGAGGTCCTGATTCCTAGACCAGGAATTCTTCCACCAGGGGAGTTGGTAAGATTCCCATTTCATTTAGAAACAGCTGACACCCATTTGGGGGTTCTGACACCAAGAGTCCAACAAGAAAGCTTGCTGTTATAAAACGAAGGAAGTCAGCTGATCTGCCGGGGTACCTCTTGTTACCGGTGCCCCATCTTGAAAACAGACGGATGACTGTAGCAACCAAGACTGGAAAAGAGCATGGTGACCTGAGAACCATTCCCTTTAAATATGAGGTCCTGATTATTGCCCAGATGAGTCACTCAGATCAACAGAGGTGCTAGTCAAGGATGAGAATCATGGATCATAGAGGATAGAGATGTTGAGCAACAGGTGTGGCCAAAGATCAGTGGTGGGGATTGTCATTTGTTCCTCTAATTCTCTTTACAAATCTCTCCTGGAAAACAGACTAAGCAGGATCCTGGAAGAGTAGTTCACAAAACTACTTACATGAAAGCAGTATCATAAGGAGTACAACTAGTGGTCTGTGTGTTCCCCACATCCCCTCTCCTGACAGCACTGAAGGCTGACAGCTCTCTGCTGAGCTCTTTTGGAAACTACTTCAACAGACAGCTTGTCCCAGACTCTCCCCATACCCAGATCCAATGACTGGTTAATGTGATAAGGATAGTGGCATAAGATTAGAATCTTATGCCTCCGTACAGGGCATTTCTGCAGAGCTGTTCCAGCTCTAGAATGTTTCAGAGGGTTTGCTGAGGCCTCTGGTGCAAACTCAATATGATTTAACTCCTCCCTTTGCCCAACCTTGCTCTTCCCACAGGTACAGTTCCTAAGAGCATTCCCCAGTGAGCATTCCACACACAAACCTCTGAATCTGAAAATCTGCTTCCTAGAACATTTGATTTCATATAAATGCTCCTTTTAAAAGACAGATCTATTTGTGTTACCATGTATGTGTAACAGACATGCCTAAACTCTTCTCAATTCCTGTTTCCCTAAGGACAAAGATCAGACATCTTACCGGAACCATAATGTCTGTTTGTTCTACTGCCCACCAATCTGTTTCTGCAAGTCCTATTCACACGCCTCTCCCTTTCTCAGTCTCCGTTCTAGTTGCACTGGTCTTCCTTGAGCTCTTACGGTATTACATGTTTTCTCCTGCCCCAGGGCCTTTGCACATGCTGACACCGCTGCACAGAAAGATCTTCAGTTCTCCAAAGCCTCCTTCAAACTTCCAACCAAATGTCATGTTCAGAGAAACCCTTGCCTCCTCTTGGTCAGATTATTCTGCTGCATGTGACAGAGCCCGACACACTCTCCCTTCATGGCACTTTCGATTTTGAATTGTATATTGCTGTCATTATTTGATTGAGGTTTATTTTGCTCACCATTACACCTCTAGTCTTTATTACAATGGCTAAGAAGATGTATCTACTAAATTAAAATGCTAATTCCAGGCACACCTTGGTGAGGTGGCTGGATGCAGTCCACATACACCCCATGGAGCCAGGTTGGCATCCCAGGCCTGGAGGAACAACCAAGATGAACAACTAAATAAAATAAGTAAAAATATTTCCTCCTCCTCTCTCTTCCTGCCTGCCTACTTGCCTTCATTCTTGCCTGCACCTCTCCTTTAAAAAAAAATGTTAATTCCACCTGAAACTAGATTGTAATCCCAGTCCCCTCAACATATAAAAATAATCTTTTCATTATTATCTGTCTTTGAGGGTATTTTCCTAAAAGATCCAGGATGCAGTTAAGTGCTCAATAAACACCTGAATTTACATCTTAAGTAGCCAGTACATTGTTTGTTGCTGTTTTCATGTTTTGCTTTGGGATTTGGGGGGTTTATTGTTTTCTTTGGAGGGGTATTGTTTTGTTTTGTTTTGTTTTTCTGGTTAGACTGTGAGCTCCTCAAGAGAAGAAGTTCCCTCTTGTCTGAACTTCAGGTGAGGAACTAGTGACTGTCTGTTGAGTGAAATCCACACGGTGTGTGAATGCAAACATCCTGTCACGCAGAAATGTCTAGATGTTTTGGTTTTTGCTTCTTGCAGACATTATCGCACAAGCACACGCAGTGCTATCCTGAGTCCAGAGGTCAGAGGTGCCAGTCAATTCACATGTACTGACCGTCCTCCACGATGACAGGGCTGAGGGCAGCCCAGCTGCTGTGGCCCTGGCGTCCAAACCCCGCCAAAGTGTCCGGCGTCTCAGTTAGGCCTGAGAGCCTGCCAACACTGCGCTGCTCCCTAGAACAGGGCTGCAACCCCAGATTCTTACAGGTCAGTAGATGAGCCCAGGCAAAGCAGGCCACAGGGACCTGCTTTAGCTAATGCTGCCACAGAGAATGGGGGTCCAGTGTTGCTAGATGTCTCATCTTGTAAAATAATCCAGAGTTGAATTTTTATGGAACTCTCCTAATTTTATATTCGTCCTCAATTTTTAAAAAGACAGGAAAAGAAAACCAAAAGAGACATTGTGATAGCCTAACAAAAAGTACCCACGCATAAGTCACATTCATGGGCTTTTGGGAAACAGGTTAAAATGCTTCAAATGCAGCCTCTTCACACTCATGAGGACCATGCAGGGCCCTCAGAACGTCTGTGCCTCGGTTTCCCCATCTTTTGAATGAGCCCACTGGGTCGATGTTTCAGCTCTCATATCCTACACGTCTTTCTGAGCCCTGCTCTCTGCCTGATAACTCTCTCACCCCAAAACACATCATTTTCACTTGGAATTTGAAGCCAACAACTTGGAAGGTATTTGGTGGGAATTTCCATTTCGTTCAAGGGCTAATTACAAAAGACAAGGGGGGGAAGGAGCAGCGGGCTCTCTTTCACATCTGATTACATGTACTCAGTTTTATTAGTAATTCTTTGTTCATATAATTTTCACCCTGGGATCTGCATCGCTGCCTGGTTACCCTAGGTCGCGGAACCCGCCTGAACTAAGGAGGTCCAGATCACCTCACCCGGGGTTTATGGGATTTCGCAGTGACAGTCGTTATGTTCAGACATGCTTCCAGGGCAGGGTGCATCTCTAAAGAGCACTCTGTCCAAAGCCAAGCTGCTGCCCTGGGTATTCTGAAGGGGAGCTTGGAGAGCTCATTCCACACTCCCAGAAGTTTCTGGGGGACCCAGGCCCACAAGCACTGAGAGGAGGGCTGTCCTGCCCGGGTGAAGAGCTAGAGAAATAGAAGGTGGCTGAAGTCAGGCTGCGCCTCCGGGTCAGAGGCCAGCGCTCCCTCGCAGCAGTGTCCCGCACCTTCCCCAGAGCCTCCCTCCTCCCCTCTCCAACACACAGCCACTTGGTCACAAGCAAAGTCGAACTCGGATTATGGAACCTCATCTCCAGTGACTTTGCAGGGATTCGGGAAACAGGTCCCCAAAGAAGCAAGAGAGGAAAACTGCAGGAAATGTGCATACACACACCATGAAATACCAGCCCAAAGGACAAACTCGGTAATCCCGCCAATGATGTTCCAAACCCATGATGGCTAGCAGCCGACAAATACCCGCAGACCTCAATCCATTTTTATTGTATTCAGGCTGCAGTGTTGTATTTCCTGCCTCCCCTTAGCACCACACATACAGTGTACTTGAAAACAAAAATCTATAATATTGATCCCGCAATGTCACCACAATTATTCTTTTGAAACAGCCATTGAAAACAAATTACATCTGCACTGCCTTTTCATCCGCCTGCTGCGAGCGAGCAATGCTCACCGTGGCCTCCAGCCCCGTGGCGTTAGCACTGTGTCACCACCGACAGGACAGCCCAGGGAAAAGCAGGGGGGAGGGGGCGGGGAGGATGAAAACCAGATCAAAGGGCTGTTTGAGGAGGGCACGGGGTCTGCCCGACTGGGCAGCAGGGAGGGGCCGCTCCGGCACAGCTGCTGGTGGGCTCTGTGGATCCCAGAAATCCTAGGTCTGCATGTGCTGTGAGGCCAGGACTCCTCCCGGCTCAGGAAACCAGATGCAGTTGCTGGCCTGATTGCATCGACAGAGATGTAACCCAGGCCTCATTTTCGGATCCTCGGTTTCAAATCTAATGACAAGTGTTATTTAAAGCAACAGGATCGTCACCTGATGGCACATAATTCTACTGGCAGATGAAAGCATCCTTACTGGAACAGCAGAAGACATACCCAGGTTCCCAGGTCCTCCCACTCCCAATTCCAAGGATGACCCTCCTGAAAGAAAGCCAGTTGTCCTCTCTCCTAGCAAGTCACATCGAAGGGCTTCCAGAGGTCACAGGCTCGCCAGGGCCTCCCCACTATCCTGCCACCCCAGCAAGGTCCTCATTTCCACGTGGAGCACCAGCCAGTTGCCCTGGGAACGTCTGCTCTTGGGGCCTGCCTGTTTATTTCCAATTGTCATACTTGGAAAAATTCTCCCTGCGCAGTAATTAAATTCCATGCCACTGAGCGGTGGGCAAAGGGAAATTCTTTTGTTAAGATTTGACCACACAAGTCACCGCGGTGGCTCTTGCAGGCGGGAAGTGATAACTTTGGGGCATTAAAAAAACCAATAGCCTTGTTGACATGGACATGGGAACCTAACCCCTGAAGCCTCCTGGTATGACGCATTGATTTTCCTGTCCGTGTACAGTTCTAAAGCCATCCATTCTGCATGGTCAGGACTCAAAGGGCCAGAGAGAGGAAAAAAATCTGTTCTCTCTGCTGTACCTCCAGGCAAAGTTGAGAAATAAATTCTACGTTTTGAGAGATGATTTGTTCAAGCCATGTTTAAGAGAACATGATTGCATTTGAAAGGGGGAGGGTGAATATTTTGTTTCCCAGAACCCCATTTCCTGTAGCCCCTGACCCTCGTGCAAAATTTTGACACCACGACATAGCCCAAAGGATATGCAGGGCAGGAGGGGGTGTCAAGGACCTCAAGAATTGGAGACTGTATTTATTAATCTCGAAATAATATTATTTATTATTCTCCAAATGATATTACCAAACTGCCTGAAAACTGCTCAAATAATCCTGCCTGTCCACCTGTCCTTCTTCAGAGTCTCCGGTCACTGTTATTTAGCAAGAGGTGAGGTGTCTTCTTTTTGGAGGGTTCCTGTAAAACTGCCCTGCTCCTGCTTGCTCTCTGATCCTCCCTTTGTACAAATGAAACCGGCCAGATGGACTCCCTCCTCAGGGTCTGTCTGAGAGTCATCCTTGGACAGTTACCTCGCCCTGTCCCTGACCCCCTGTTCCCAAGTACAAAGGCACAGCCAGCAGCCAGGCAGCAATGGGCCTCCCACCCACCTCCGGCCTCCTCTCTCATTCTCCTGTTCATCCTGGGGTCCTCATTCAAAAATGCCTCTGGGTCACCAAAACCCCTCCCCATTCTTGACTGTGACAGGGAGGGGTGGTGGGTGACAGAGAAGAGGCCAGGCTTTGGGGAAATTTGCTGAGACAACAAGGGGGATTCCGTGTGCTGCGGCCTCACATGTTCAGTGCTTTTTGAGTGTTGAGCTATTTTAGTTCCAAATAAAGAAACCTTCAGTGCTGGTCAGGAGGCAGAGCTCACAGAAGTGGAAAACTAGTGTCTGAGCTGCAAATTTGCAGTGCTGTTCTGCAAAGTATTACATACATCATTTCCTGGTGCAGAGGAATATTGAGCTATTTCAGGGAAGCCAAAAAGGAGAGACCAAAATCAGGCAATTTTCCTGGCCTAGACAGAACTACAGACTGAATACAGAAGTAGAAAATGCTCAGGTGCATGTTCTTATAAGGTTTGTGTGTATAAACATAGAACCCAGTATCTCCAGTGCACACAATGTGAGCTCAGTATCAGCATGCAGGCAGACCAGTGCAAGTCATAAGCCCAGTCACACAAAACATCCTACCAGATGATTCTGTCCTGCTAGACCTATAGAAGTATTCTTAAATTAGGCTGGTGTGAATGTGTGGGTATATTTATTATTAAAATACTTACTGCTCTGCCTTTTGAAGTAGATGGACAAATGATTTAGGAGTGGAAATAGACTAGAAACAAAATTAATGCAAATAATGTGTTGATTTTTTTTTTTAGCTTGATTAGCCAAGCCAATGGAAAATTCTAGAAAACGTATACAATTATTTTAACTGTCACAGGCTGGCAATTGTAATTGACATGATTTGTACGAGATGCAGTGTAATAACTGAATATATTAAAAAAAAATCTCATGCCTTGATTACCAGGAGAACATTACTAGTGCCACAATATTATTAACAACACAATTATCGTGCCATCCCTAGGATACGCTCTTAGCACTTCAATGCATTAGTGAACCTTTGCTAACGAAGAAAAAATTAAAGTACAGCAAATTTCAAAGCACCAGTTGTACCCAATATCATTAAAAATTTATAAAACTTCCCCTGAACATGACAAGTGTTTGGTTTAAATGAAGATCAGCCACAAGGAGAGAGCAGAAATCTTGTTATTCTTTGTCTCCTTCCTTCCCCTATCTTTCTGCCTCTCTCTGTCTCCCAGACCTCCCCCAACCGGCACCACCTCAATCCAGCTGAAATATGTAACCATTACAGAGTGACAGCTTGACACACAATGACCCGTCAGAACATTCATCTCACAATGTTTTATTTTAGTGAGGAGCCAAACTGCAGAAAAAAATAAGCAAGTTGTTTCAAGGCTTGGAAGGAGATCAAACATTTCTGGCATCCCCACTTACCAGACCTTTGATTTACAATGGACTTGTCAGAGCCCGATTAGACAGTGTGTGCTTAAAAACCTACAGGGGCTCCTTAGGGGCCCCAGCCCACCACCATGTCCCCCACGGAGAGCTTCCCTTTGTTACTGGAACCAGCTAGCCAGCCCTGGCTTAGGCAGAGAACTTTGCACCCTTGCAAGAGGGCCAAGCACCCCTTAAAAGCCAATCTGGCTACCATTGAATACCCTCTGCCAGGGTGAAAGGAGAGACTGGATAATGGAGAGTAAGGTACAAGCTGATTTCCTTCCACTGGCCTCTACCTCTTCCTTCCAAGTCAAAACGGATCGTCTTCACTGCAAATAAACACAACGCAGCCCTGGCTGCCACCACTGAGCTTTCTCAATCTTATTCCAGTGGAAGCATTCAGCTTTAAAAAAAATGAGTTGGACAAAAAGTGCAGGTGTTTAAAATATGTTCGCGGTATTACGATTTTTGCTAGTAATTACAACTATGAAAATGGCTGGAAATATATTGTTTCAATTTGTATGGAGAACAATCGCGGGGAGAGAGAGAGAGCAGCATGATCAGAGCCTGCCATCAGAATGTGTAATTCCTTAACCCTATATGGCGGCACAGGGCCCGCTGGAGCAAATTATGAATACATGTGTTTGGAGAGCTGGAGGAGTAAATTTGGGTTTTGTGCATCTGTAACAATGCAATCTGACATGTGTGATTTATGGAATATTAAGTTAATACAGTATTATGAAATTAGCTTAATGTACTAAAGCTGTAATTTTAACGTGAAAAACAATGCCACCAGACGTAAACAAGATCAACATTAGCATTTAGAGAAAGCTGAAACCAATTCACTCAGAACGTGTCTGGAGAGTCACAGATTCACCAGTCTCAGGAAAGTTTCTGACTCCAGGACAAGTTCTCGGCTCAATAGGCCAAGCTGCTCAGGCTCCTACCCACGGCAGGGGATGCCCACCCCACCCCGGGGGAATTTGCCAGACCTTACCTGACCCTCCTCAGGCCAGAGAACCTGCAGGCTGAGGTCAGAGAGCCCCCTCCTGCTTCATGCTCTGCCCTGAAATACCCTTGAAACCAACTCTGGAGAAAGAGAGGGGCCTGGGGTACCAGGGGAAATCCTGGAAACTTGGGGATCCAGAAATGAATGAGTTTCTGATGTCAATCAAAGCTTGTTGATTTAAAAGAGCAGTTCTCACCACACAGTACTTTGAAGGCTCCTGGGAAGGGCAGTGTCAGGACAGCTGAGGCTTGTGACATGAAAGTGAGCCAGAAATCTTCAGGTTCCATCAGAATACTCCAACCTGAAGCCAGCTGAACCCACAGGAAGTGGGGTCTGGGTGAGAGGCGAGTTCCCCTTGGAGGACGCACTGGGGCCAGATAAAGGTTCCCACTACCCACTAATTCTCCCTATCGCCTCTTACCTTCCCAGACCTGAGCATCAGGAACAGAGGCTCAGGAACAGCGACTCCAAGTCAGACAAATGTCTGGAAGGCCAGGAGGGAAGAAGGAGGCCCTTAGAAAATATGACTGTGGCTTGCTTTGCTTACAGCTGAGATTGTTGGGAACAGCATGATGGTGCAGACATGGCTCTGTCTGCCACCTGGTCGTAGCTCTTTGGGGCATTATGCTTCTCTGGTCAATATTGTGCCCACCCCCCCCACCCCCCGTGTGGGTATCAGGATGGTAACACAAAATCTGACTTCCCCAAAGCTTTGAGGAAGTGAATTAAAGCAGTGGACCCAGGTTAAGTGGGGCAAACAGGTGCTACTCATCACACTTTACTCAGTCCCGAGATTTGGGAGTGTACAGACCGAAACACCCTCCCGGAGCAGAGAGGTTCCCCATATATCATGTTTCCATCACTTTGATGAATTTGATCCTTTGACAAAAGACAGGGTTCTAAGGGGTTACATCCATGTCTGTGTACTAGTCCAGGGGCTACCTTGCATTCAGTTCTCATGGACGTCCTTGGAAGAGGCCAGGCCCACGCCACTGCTCTGTGGAGATGCCCAGCGTGTATTCTGCTAATAAACATTGATACGCACGTAAATGTACACGCGTTCGACTTCTTATGGCACTTTCTTTTTAAGATTCCCTACCTATGGCGTAATGTGGTAATAGGGATTATTTCATTTATCTAACATGTCACAGTGTCTTCATATACCCATAGTAAAAATAAAAGCATTCTACTTAAAATAAATGAAAAGTCTATGTCAAAGGTAGAGATGAAACAGTTGCCTGAGTCCATGCTGCAGAAAATCAATTGGCAAATCTCATGGAGAGCTTTCGTGCCTCCTCCGTCTTGCAAAGGCATCTGGCCATTTTCTGTTGGTTTGCTGGCTTCTATTTTTAAGACGCCCTGCCTTTATTACAGGAGCCAGAGAACCGAGAGCTGAAAGCCAATACTAATGTTTTAATTCCATCAAGTATGTTTCAATTCCCATTTTGCATTTTGCATTACGAACTCAGATTCAGTCAATACTTCACAGAACCATTGCTTGCGGTCAGGCGTGGGGGCTTCACCTGCGCTGACAAATGTGCAGGGTTCACAGCATGAGGGGGAGCAGGGCTTAGAGTCTGTGTGCCTCTTCTCCTGTGTAAAGAGTGAGAGTGTCCAGTCACACTGTGTCTATGACGAGAGCAGAAGGCATCGTGCTCCTGATCTGAGTGTCTTTTGAGGAAGTCCCCTTTTTTCTCCAAAATGATGCATTTCCAGGAATAAATGATCCTCCCCCAGGAAAAAGGGTGCTTTGTCCAGTGTCAGCATCACACACAGTAGAGAAGGACATTCATGCTTCCAACCCCCAGTGTGCTCCCCTCCATGGAGCTGGCCTTCGGTCTGCCCTCAGTGGAAGGAATGACAACAGGGCCGCCTGCTTGATTCTACAAGATAAGCAGTTACAAATAAAAAATAAATAAAAATAACTGAATGTCTGCTCCAAGCTCCAATTGTTATTTTTGGTCACCTCCTCCATCCAGGAAATGTTCATTATCTTAACCTCTATTTTTTTCCCTGCATTTTAAATCAAAATATTTTAACTAGAACAAGAGGGGAGTAGTAACAGACCCTGACACAAAGGGTCATAGTTAAAGATTTTTCTACACTCAAAGTCCTATAACTTAAAAACTGAAAACTATGCCAATCGGCACAGAGAAAACCACACACGATACACTGTAGTCCTACCTCCCGCATGCGTGCCTGTATGTGCGAGAACGATGGGCTCCCAGAATTCTTTCCATTCCAGTAAAACTTTCCAGTGAGATCAGAATAGGTGCCTTGATCTCTAAAAAGCAGTTTTTAAAAGAGCTTTTTCAAAACCAGTCCTCATCTTCCTGCTTCAGTCACAACCCTTGTCCATCTCCCTGGCAAAGGAGACAAGAATTCAGCACCAGAGCTGACAATCATATGGAAGAAAAGTCTTTCTTAAAATCTGTGCCTCAGTGGTAAACTTAACGCTGAATAGACAGAGGTTGATTGACAATCATGCACATTTGAAACATATATAATGCAATGTTCCTTCAATCACTTTTTTTACTGTGCTGCATACGGTGGAACATAGATCTACTGCTTTTTTTGTCCTAGTAATGGCAGTACCTCAGAGAGGAGAAGCAATGGAAAGAAAAACACCCTAAAGTAGGATAACTGGCCTCAGACCAGAAGGTCAGCCCTTTGGAGCAGGCAGGTGCGTGGGTCCCATGTCGCCCCACTTAGCAAATTATGTATAAACAAAATAACTTCCTGGGCCAGTTCCCTCTGAATTACTCCTTGGTCTCCGAGTGGTTTTCCATCAGGACGAACCTTTTCCTTTCCCTTATGCACCAGCAAACATACTGATACAATTTAAAGGTCATGTTCTTTTCAAACTGACAGAGCCCTCCAAAGTTTTGACGAGAGGCCCTCCAAGCCTCACACCCTACAGGCGGAAAGGAATTAAGTAAAGCATCAGTGGAAGTTCAATCATGTGAACTGATTAGAAAACGCTTCCGTGGAGCGGGGGCCTGGGCCTGGTTGACAGGAGCTCATGGAAAGGAGATGTCACTAGGCCAGGCAGAGCCCTGCCCACATGGGGAACCACGTGGAGCTCAATGAAGATATAATTACCTTCCCACAAGAAGCCTCTGCTTTGCAAAATCCCCAATGAACTCCACTTCATTCGCCTCACCTTGTTATTCACAGTCCAACTTAACCCCGGCCCCCAAGACTGAATTAACAGCGCCGTTTCTTAGGCTCCAAAGGACATTTATTTTAAAACTAAAGAATCGCCAGGAGTATGGATTCTGCATAAACATGAATTGTGGGTAGACATTGATATGTTTATTTACAGTTCTCTGTGTGTTATCAGGGGATAGGCAGCTCCTGATTTTTTTTTTCTTTTTTATCTGTCTCTGGAACAAAAAAGGAGCAATCTGTATTGGACTGTGGCCTCAGCAGGTGTCCTTGGGGACTCCATAATGGACACTGTGGTATTATCATCACTGCTATTACTATTATTATTTGACCTTTTTTGCTTTGATTACTTCGTTCTTCAACCAAATCCTGCTACAGTTCGCCGAGATAGGACAGTGTTTGATGGAAGGTTTAGAGGTTCCTCCTGCTCTCCTTTTCTGCCTAAGGTGGGAGCACGTCACACGTTATCTGTGGAAGAGAGGGGGATACAAAGAGTGGCCTTGGTGTCATGCACAGCGTCTCCGACAGCTGCAGCCTGCAGCGTGTGCTCCAAGGCCCTTCCTGCAGGTCTCCCTTCCCTCCCTGCTCCTCCTGATTCTTCTGAGGGGCTCTCTGGAACGTTGACTCCTTTCCTACAAGCTTCATCTGTAGGGGGAAAACTGTCCAACCTTCAGGCACTCATGACCAAGACCGAAATAATTTATCCCAGGAAAACACACACACACACACACACACACACACACACACACACACGCTTGTTTTGCTAGAATTTCACACACAGCCTCAAAGTCAGCCTGAGATTCTTACACGTTTACTGGAACAACTTACCTGTCTATGAAGCATCTCTCCAGCTGAATTGACTGATACACATAAATGCACTGCTTTGGTTTTCCCCACCCCAAATCATAGAAGACTAGGATTTTAAACCTAGAATTCAGTCATCCAAGAGGTTTTCCTAGTCACATGCTCATCCTTCTTCCCTCAACCTCACATCACTTACCTTTCCTAAAGGAGCGCCCCCGCCCTTTCTCTGACCCCTGTCCACCTCCTCCAGCAGCTCATGCCTCTCTTTCCAGGCCTGCCCCCTCGTCTTGGCTCCTTAGGGCTGTCATGGCCCTCAGATTTGGGTGCTCTGTGAGTCCAAGTCTTCTCCGACACGGAGAGAACTTCCCGGTGAAAGTGTCATACGTTCAAAATCTGAATTAAGGGACACACAAAGGTGCTGTCCTCGTGAGAAGGGTGTTCAGAAAACATAAGGAAAAAAAGCTGATTTTCTCTATCATTTGCATGCTCTTATTGTGGGAGGGTGGGAAGGGTGGCCAATTAAATGTGAGTCAAATACTCATTCAGCACTTATTCTTATTGCAAAATAACTATTGGCCAGAGATGCCAAAATTAGAGATGGCCCTGCCTTCAGGGAGCTCTCGAGATGGTCAGATGTCAGCTGAGTGGGCATTCTGGAAACACCGCAGGTTAACAGGGCCGAGAAGGAGTCCGTGAGGGTCTAGAGCAAAGGCGGCCAGGATTGGGTCCCCATCTTTTCATCTGATCTCTTCCCTCCCTGAGCCTCATCCCCCTCACACTAGCAGCTGCTCCCTTGGAAGCAGGGAACCCTGCAAGGACCACCTGTGGAGAGCCAGGCCCTGCCTGTGCTGGAGGAAGGGGGCTCGGCCTCCTGCAGGGTCAAGGGCTCACACAGTGGGCTCTTGGCGTACTTGTTAAATCCGGCTGTCTCCTTCCAGGTCCAGAGGGAGTCACACGGCCCACCCGGCTGCTCACAAGAGTCAGAAAAGGAGTGGATCCAAGACCTTGAAATAGCTGAGGCTCTTTCACTCATTTAAGGCTTTTGTTCCTAAAAGAAGTTTAAGGATGTTTTATCCATGTTTGAACTACATTGCTCCAGGGCGAAGACTCCTCCCTCCTCTGGGAGTAGCTGCTGTCATCCTCTCTGGAGGTGTGAGGTCTGTGCCTCTGCCTGCAGGGGAGCAGGGCTGATTGCACCTCCCCTCCTCCTGGGGACAAGGGCCAGCCTGCCCCAAAGGACCATGTGCATGACAAGCTCAGGCTCAGGGCTTCTATGCTTTCAGCCTTTCTTCACTTTCCCTCATTGTCAACAGCTACCTTTGGAAATCCTCTTTGTGGAACTTCTACTTAGCTGTTTTCATGGCAGAAAGGCCCCTGTGCTACAGCGGAGCCCCAACTAAAAGCACTAAAAGGAAAGTTTCCCAGGGGTGTCCATGAGAAGCAGTGAGATCTGGTGAATTCAGAGTTGGTGTGACCGGCCATGGCAGCCCCGGCCCCTGAAGGCCTACTGTGAAGAAGGCCCGCTTCTGCCACAGAGAACGGACTTAGAGGTAGGCCCGGCCTCAGAAGTGGCTTCACAGAGTGGTCGACCCCGGAGGTGCGTCTGTACCTGGATTCTGAGCCCTGGATTGAAGCCCGGTCCTTGCTTCAGGCTCTTTTTACCCCGAGTGTCTGAGCACACCCCACGTGCACATGTGGGCAGAGGTGTGGGCCTCAGAGGCCATGCTTCTGGTGTCTCGGGTCAAAGCCCGCCTGTTTCCCCAAGGATCGAGCACCAGGAGCTGGATGGTGTTTTTCTCTCTTGTGCATAAGCAATAAAACCCGCCAGCCTCGGCTGTGTATTCTGCCTGTGCCGCTAACAAGGCACATTCCTTTTTGTTCCCAGCAAGTCGAAGAAGTCTCTGTCTTATGTCACCATTTCTGACAAGTACTCAAGCACAAAAACTATCTTGGCATCAAGAAAATGACCATCACTTAAAAAGATGAAACTCCCAAGGACACTAAAAGGGTAAGATATCCTGGGAGATATCTTATAGAAACACCAGCCCCTCCCATGCCCCCAAGACCATCCCAACAAATCATGTCAGGTTTATTCTGCAGTCGTCAAATTCCCCGGGTTCACGTCTAAGTTCAGTGATCCCACACGCCTGTGGACGGAGGCCACAGCTGCTGGGAAAGGCAGGGTGGACACAGACTTGTTTCTTGGTCTACTTTTTTATATCATGTTTAAATGCCCTGTTGGCTTCTGAATCCTTAAGAAGACTGAATGTTAGGTTTAGAGCAACTCCTCTCTCTGTTAACACAAACAGCTTATGCCTCTGGAGTTCCTTTGAGGGAGCATTTGTTAGAAAGAATTATAATGGCTTTGCCAGCCAAGACGTGACCAACTTCCTTCTTAAAATTAGAGCACAGGTATACATATACAGTGTAATAATACTCAGCTATTTACAAAAAATGAAATCTTGCCATTCGCAACATGGGTGGCCTTAGAGGGGATGATACTAAGTGAAATAAGTCAGAAGGAGAAAGACAAATGCCAGATGATTCACTCATGTGTGGAAGAGAAAGAAACAAAACAAACAGACCAAAAAGCAAAATTATAAAATGAAAATAACAAGCTAGCTTAATAGAACATGGAATCAACAATTATGTGTTGAAGAGGCACAAGGAAAAGTCACCTTAATTATGACTTAGGTCTGGGTTGGGGGCCTATGCTAGTGACCACCGCTCTAAAACCTCTACATGACTCCTTTAATCACAGTATACAAGAACGGGGCAGTACGGATACAGGAACACAGGCAAAAGCAGCAACGCCACTGCTTGACCCAGCAGCCCCTTGAATTAGACAGCAGCTCGACCCACCTAAGACCCCCATGCGTCATGTCCTGTCCCTCGGTCTCGCTGATGGAGCCCAGCCTCTGTGCCTACAAAGGTGAACATTAATTTGAAAGTCAAAGTCCTTTCTTCAAAAGAACTGACATTCCGAGATAAAGTTCAGACTTAATACACTGAGGCCTGGTGATATTGCGTGTTGACAGGATAAGCTGTCTTTAATATTTCTGCTTTAAAAATTACCAACCACTGTTAAAGTTCAGATCAGAACATGTTCTGTGCTGGCTAAACAGTACCCAGGTTAGATCAAGTTCAAGTCTCCTCTTCAGAGACTCTGGACCTGCAGGCAGTGCTGTGACAGGCAGGGCCATGTCACCTGGCCGCTCCCACCAAACAGGAGCCCTGAAGCCTACCCATCCACCACCTCATTCCACTGTGGCACCCACCTCCATACATGGGGAGCACTCAATGGCAAAACCAAGCGCACACCTACATCCCAAGCCTCTCGTGCACAGAGCCAGACAAAACGGGGTGCAACAGAGTTTCATGGCATCACCCTAACCTGGAGCCTCAAGCCCCTGGGGAAATACACCCCTGCCTTCCTGCTTGCATTCCAGCACCCTCATGGGTTCACGCACACCTATCTGGACCTGGAGGAATGGCTCAAAACCCAGGCTGGGGTGCAGCAGAGGCCTCTTCCCTCTGTTCCTGCATGGGGAGGGCAACTCAGTCCCGCAGGACCAACAGAGCCCATTTCCAGCCCAGCACAGTTCTCCAAGCATTTTACAGAATCAAAAATGAGATTCCCCAAAATAAGAAAAGCTGGAGAGTGGGATTACAGTTATCTCATCCCCAGGAAGCCAACAGGTGACCTCAGTGGCAATTTGGAGGAGGGAAATCTTCCCTAGAAAGGTGGGAAGGGAGGAAACAGGGCACAGGTGAGGAAAAGACATTCCTGAAGGGCATCACACATGAGGACAGAGGCGGGCAGGCCAAGGGGACAGGGTATGTATGTCTGTCTTTCAAGTAGGCAGTTCAATCTCAGTTTATTTTATTTGACAAATAAAACTAAACTGCATATTTATGGACTAATGATGTGAGATATTGCTCTTTTATTCGTATCCACTGCTGTTTAAAGACCCACTGTAAATATTCCTGGGACTTTTTGCAATGTGGAGTGGCAGAGGTAGGCAGCCCTGAGCGCGGCCTGGTGATGGCGGCTCTGTCACAAGGTCAAAGTCACAATTCCACCTGCCTTAGGGAAAGTCAGCTACTGGTCGAGAAAAATCTCCCCAATACACAGAATCACATATCCTTTCAGCAAGGACTCAGTGCCAGGCCCGGAGCGGGGCTCAGAGGCTGGACACTGATGGTCAGTCAGTACTAGGAGACAACATGGGACAGAGAGAGGACACAGTGTGGCCATCCCACCCTGGAGCGGAGACAATTCCCCACCCCACCTGGCCATGGGCCAATGAACACCCATCATGAGTCAGGGTAACTTGTTAGCTGTTCAGGGCACACAGCTGCAACTCTCATGTGATCTCTGATTCAACCACGCCCACGACCAAAAACAGGCAGAGAGAAGGCGGCCACCCAGGAGAAGACAGGTCCTTTTGTCTCTGCAGTAGAACAGGGAGGGAAGGTCCGTCGTCCTGCCCAGCAGACCTGGGCAGTGAGTGGGAGTGGGCAGAGGGGAAGGCTGGCCCAGAACCAGGCAAAAGCAGACAGGTACCTGTGGACACAAGCCCTCACTTCAGGGGGCCGCGCGTGCTGCCTCCCAGTTTTCAGCAGGCCCCAGGGCAGACAGAGCAGGCCCTGTGCCCAGGTGGCTCCAGAGAATAAGAAAAGTCACCTGGTAACTCCTCATGCCATCTATCTCTGGGCTGGGGCTGAGTGTATGCACAGTGAGGGCACTGGGGTCGGGAGGAAATCCCAGCCCAACCCCATCCCATGAGGGTCATCTGGTAAGTGGGAGTGGCTCTCAGAGAAACCACACCTGGTGGCCCCTCAGTGGGACAGCTCCCAGCTTTGAGATGAGCCGGACTGTCAGCTGAAAACCACAGAACCTGCACCTGCAGAAACCTTCCACAGGCCTGGCCTGCTCAGGGGCCAGGGGCCTGCCAGCAAGGACAGCGGGTTCTACACAGTGCTAATTCACAAGAAGGTGCGACCACCAACAGGTCCCGCTCCAGGAGGAGGGAATTTTTAATGCTGTAGACAGAGAGCCACCCCTCACCATGAGTGGTCCTCAAAGATGCTGCTGTCCCCAGCCTTTTCCCTTTGCTTCCAATCTGAGCCACCTTACCCAGTTGCTCACCCAAAGCTGAAAACAGTCACAGCCAGTGTCTGACTGTCCCTAGCTGGGGCTCCTCCACAAGACTGGAAGGGATTCTGGAAGCCAGTCTGGCCTCCATCTCCCAGGTCAGAGACCCTCTCCTCTGATGATATCAATAAGGCAAGCTGCTGGCTTGGAAGGAGACATGTGGGCAGTGCTATGTGCCAGGTACCAACCTGGCCCCAAATCCAGGAAACGTGTCACAAAATCATGGAGGTGATGCAAACAGGCACTATGTCCAGTAGGGAGGATCCTGGGCAGAGGCTTTCAGGTGTAAGATATTAGTGGGTAAACAAGGAGAGAGCTTCCAGGAAGATCACAGCACCAGCAAAGTTGCAGAGACAACAAGAAGCTGCACTCCTGAGCTCTCTCTGAAAGGCTGGGCTCAGGACAGAAACTCACCATTTGCTCCAGATTCAAGGACCTGCAATACCCACCTCTGCCTACCTCTCTAACTCAGCTCCAACCACCTGCCTTCTGTGTTTGCCAAGCTTCTGACACCAGCTCCTCTGACCCCCAGCCCTTTGCACATGACTCTTCCAGAGTCAGGAATGCTTTTACTAGGCCTTCACTCAGTTTTCTTTGGACTTTCAGATCTCAAAGGCCTAAATAAAGCTGACCGTCACAGTCACCTGAGGCATTTTTTTATTGCTTCTCCAATTTTCTGCAATTGTCTTATTTGTTTACTTGTTCATCATCTGCTCCCCTGAAGTATAGAACTCCTCCCATGCATGCAGCTTCTTGTCGGCTTCTCCCACTCTCTCAGGACGGGGGTGAGTCTGCAACAGTGAGCCATCGCCTGCTAAGAGATAACCTGGTGAGTGGTCAGCACCCATCCCTAGGATTTGTGCTGTCCATCCTTTCTAGGGGTTTGTGAAGCAGTGTAAGAAACGTAGCCGGCAGGGTAACTGGGGTCAACCAAGCAAAGCCAATGAGCTCTGTGAAGAAATCACTGATCGACAATATCAAAAAAGAAACCATTGATCATTTCCCACTTTGGAATCATCGGCACACAGTTCAAAGCAACAAAAGAGATGGTTTTCTATGTGAGATATTAAAACTTTGAGTAAATCATCACTTTACACATCTACATAATGTCATAGGATTTGCGTACATGATTAAGTGATGTAAAAACCTCTGTGAAAGCCCCAGACCTTCAGAGAGGGGTCACTGAGATGCTGGGCCAGGCAGCTGACAGAAGGAGAGATTGCACTCACTCTGTGAAGGGGCTGCAGCGTGCTCAGCCCAGATGTAGCTGAAGACATCTTGCCACCAGGGCCCCAGGCCCCAGGTCTTTGTGGAAAGCAGACTTTAGAAAGAAGCTCTGTCTGGACTCCAGAGCTGGACCAGACGGAGCAGCCAGACATGCTGTCCAGTCACAGCACCAAGCCCAGGGCAAGTCGGAAGTGCTAGCTCCCAGGGTGCAAGGCTCAGATTCACAGCCTCATCAGAACCTGCATATACCCTGAATCAATGTGAGTGCAAGGGACAGATCTGCAGCACACATGCTGTGAGACATGGACACAGGGACCCTTCAGGGGAAGGCAGTGTTCACGCAAGATGAACACAATAGAAGAAGCCGTGACTTTGTATGTAAGGCAGCACTGACCCAGGAGGCTTTGCATGTTAGGAGGAGGAAGACATCAAGGGTGACCTGTGAAGGAATGAATGCACAGAATCTGTTAGGTAAGGAATCTGCAAATACACCTCTCAGATCCTCTGAGAAAGTGTTAAGCACAAGATCTTTGAGTTGAAGCTCAATTATTTACTAGCTTTGCTGTGAGGTTGGGGAAAGGATACAAATTCTCAGGAATTTGTATAGGATACCGTCCTATCTGAAAATACTAAGACTGTCACTTCCTCTGTCTTTGGATTATTGAGAGAATGAAACGAGGTCAAATTGCCCCTCCTGCCAGTGCTCAGCACCCCCTGATCTGGGGTTGTGCTCAGAACTGTTCACACCCCTTCTCCCTGGTGCCCTCGTATCTCTATTTAGGGGACCTAAATCCCAGTGAATTTTGAGCCTCTGAGCCAGAGGCCTGCCCTGGCTGAAGGTTGAGGCACAGATCACTCTGCTGTCTGTCCTGGTTGCCTCCCATCCCTTCTCCCCATGCTCCTCTCCTCTCTGATTATCACCCAGGTGGGATTCTTTTCCATTTCTTCCTCACTCCACAACAGTGACGTTGGAGTCTCCTAAACCTTGCAGGGCGAGACACTGACAGTGGAGGCCACAGAACACCAGAGATTTAGGCCACACAACAGCAAGGAAAATTCTCCTTCCCCAGAATTTGTGCAGTTATGTCTCTCCCGAAAGGAATTTGAAAAGCGATATTAGTCATATAAAGAACATTCTAGAACCACAATTATCTAAATCTCCCGTGACCAAAGGGAGTAGGCTAGAAAGGGAAGGGAGGCCCTCTGCAGAATCCTTTGTATTGCAAGGAAGAAACCGGGGCGAGGCTGCCGGCATCCCTCTGGCCAGGGAGGGGCCGGGGCTCTGGGAAGTGGGGTTTCCCTGAGGAAGCAGAAGATGAAGTGTTTGTGTTTTGTTTGAATTGATAATGATGTCAGTTTCAGTTATGGGCTCATTACAACAAACCTGGGACGTATTAACGGCTCTTTAATTGAATTTGGAAATAAGAAGGAGAGTTCTGAACAGTCTTATAAATAGTGGAAGCGTGGGCCTCTGCAGCGACTGCCTCTGACATTAAACAGAGAGAAATGGGACGCAGCGTTCCCCCATGGCAGCCCCTCCGACCCTCCAGCACATCTCTGATGCCCACTGGGACACCATCTTTATCATTCCTGGGCTGGGGAGGCTCAGGAAAAAAGGAGACCTGGAGGAGTTCTCAGAGAGTGAAAGCAGGCCCAATGAAAGACATCTTTTTATTTTTTATTCCAAACCAGCCACACAAGAGCAACAGCTGAGTGTCCAGCCCAAGCAGAGACCCCTCTCTGGGAGCCCTGCCAGGCTGCTGGCAACTCTCACCTGGACAACGCACAGCCAACCTCACCCCACCCCCCCGGAAGGGGAGCTCCTGGGACAAGAAGCTTCTCAAAACCCCAGCCGCCAGGCCCAGACTCTGACACAGGAAACCTAGACAACCGTTTGGTGAGTGAACAGTGAATGAATGACCCAGTCCTACAAGCTTTCCCCTGTCCCCTGACCCCTTCCTCGTCGCCCCTGCCCACTTCTTCCCCATGCACTCTCATAGAACCCTCTACAGCCCCTTCCAGAAAACCCTGGGTAATCATCTAGGACGTGCACTTCCTTCTCTGCTCCACTCCTACATAACCACATACGAGTACAGGTACTTAAGCAGGTCCACAGCCATACAGGCAGAGACAAACCTCACATACACACACATCACATATCTCAGGGGAGTTGCCAGACTTTTGCAAAGAAAAATACAAGACCTCCTTTAAATTTGAATATCAGTACGCAATACTTCATAAATTTTTAAATTGTGATCTTTAAAACTATTTTCAAGGTATCCATTGTTGACTTGAAATTCAGCTTTATCTGGAACCCCTGGGCCGAGAGGCTTTCTTTCCTTTGCGAAACCTGATTAGAGTCTTTACACACTCTTTGACGGCACTGTGACTCTCTCTCCGAGTCAACAGGAACACCTCTGCTGAATTCTTTTTTGATGGATACATAATATTCCATGGTGTGGGTGCCTCTGAGCCACAGGGCAATTACTTCTTACCTTTGGCTAATTGTCACTGCAAAGCTGCTGTGAAAACTGCCGCCCCTCACACAAGGAAGACGAGACGCCATGAAGGTCTCGGTCCTGCCTCCTCGAAGCAGCTGTTATGGCAAAGTCAGGCCAGAAGTTCACAGGAGGAGAAAGCATCACTTAGAAAGGCCAGCCCGGTGAGACCCTGAGGCGACAGTGGGCACCCTGGGTGGGGCACAGGTATGATAAAGGAGCCGGGAAATAGCCCTGTCCAACCGGAACAATAGAGAAACTCAAACGCCAGGGACGTGATGCTTGAAATATGTGCTCAGGTGTAGAAATTTGCATGACTCGTTGGCCAGCACGCACACCAGCAGGATGATTTTTGCCAAGTCTCCCTCCCACTTTCATCAGTCATATCTTTAACTTCATCCATGTTGCTGAAAACAGAAAAATAAAAACTCCGCAGCAGCTCCACTGACAGTACAGCAATAGCCTAAGCCTCATTTTACCAACCATTTAACTCCCTCTAAGGACCCCGCGCAGAGACACCGGCACGTTGATGGGAGCTGTACAAAGGTCAGTGATTTGGAGGCTCTTTCCGACAATTTGCCAGGATTTTGGCATTTGTAAGCATCCATAGGACAGCTCTCTAGCAAGCTGACCTTGACAGCGAATGGGATAAATAAACCTTCAATTTACCCCCTCCAGCTCTCCGCGAGCCGGCCGGTCCCCACGGAGCCTTCACCTGTCTGCATTGTTCAACTGCCGGCAACTTCCAACTGACGACCATCTCCAGCTCCGCGGCCCAGTGACAAACACCATCTAGCAGATAAGGCTGCTGAAAAGTCAAAGCCAATACTGCTTCCATTGAAAATTTAATGCCGGCTCCATCTTTACCCATCATTCTTCCGGCTGTTTCCCGTGTCCCAGGAGGCCCTTGAAGCGAAAGCGCTGCTCCATAACAAGTAATGACGTGGCATTTAACGATACTGTCCAAAGTGATCCCGGTCTTCGGGAAGTAATGTGCACTCATGTACCAGATAAGCACCGCCAAACGTGCTGAGCCGCCGTATCTTTCACGGCCCTGTCACCAGATACAATGTGACACATCCCTGGCCCTCGGACCCGCCGCGCTCCGACCCCGCCACCAGACAGAAGGCGCGTTTGCAGAGCAGAGCGCGTTCCCAAGTGTTCAGGGAATTCAGGCAAAGGTAGGGTGGAAACATACCCGTAATTAAGTATTCACAGCCTCTTTAATACTTCAGTGCTCTTGGATTCGCTACTAAAATCTGTGAATTATACCTCATTGAAAAATGTCCTTAATCGACTCTGACATGTTTTATTGGAGGCAGAAAAAATGTTTCAGTATGATAGATAAGGTTAAAAATGTTACTACTCTGATCATTTACTCTAGTGCCTAGCAAAAAAACTCCAAAGCCAAAAACCATTTACATCATTCATCGGATGCAACGGAGGGAAAAAAAAAGAAAAAAAGAAAAAAAGTCCTTATCTGACAGGCCATTTTTAGCTGATGGGACAAAGTGCACATTTTCAATTTTCTGACAAAGTTATGTTGTTTATGTAGATAAGGAGAGAAAACAACTGTAACATTTCTGCAGCATGCCAGAACTGGAAATATGACTTCAACTGTAAAGTATCTGCATGCCACGCAGAGCGCTCCAGAGCCCACAGAGCATCACCTCTCGGCTTCGGGCCAGAGCCAGCACCACCACGTTCCTCCCCAGAAGCAGCTGAGGGTTTTCCAACAGCCTGCACCCCGCTGGGATGTGTTGGTGACAACTTCACACATGCAAAAAAGCCTTTCCCGCCTCAGGATTTGCCCCCAAGAAGCTGCAGTGGGAAATATGGAAACTGGCCGATAGAGGGCTGTTAGAAGCGGGCTTCTCAGGGAAACATTGAACCCGGCTGTTCTCTCTGCATGTCAGCTGGTGACCCCAGAGGTGGAAACTCGAAGGACCAGAGTCCCACATACTCCTCTATGAGGCAGGGCTCTCATGTCATGAAACCTGAGTAGTTCCTGGGCAGCAAGTTACAAATCCTATTAACCCTCCCCCAGACCTCACCCCAGCACTGCCTCCTTGCAGACCATACACGTGTTCTTCTAGGCCAACTCGCAGTTCTTCCACAGTGACAGCTAAGATCCGCAGCACAGCAGAGGCCACGAGGATGGGTCCTAACCAAGACCACTGGGCACGAAGATCTGGTCCAAGGCTAAATAGTCAGCTGATCTTGGGCCTATGCCTGACTCCCCCATGCCTTGGTGTTTTTTTCCTCTATAAAGGTAGGCTGACCACACATACCACTTTAAACGGTATCGTTTGTTCCATTTTTCCTGACCATCTAATCATTTTCATATAAATGGCAATTGTGTCCTATGTTTAATAAGCCAGGGCCATCTTTAACATAGGGCAAAAGGAGCACTCGAGTTGCCCCATGGCCAGTCTGTTGAGGGGGCTCAAAAGCAGCTGCCCCTTTTGCCCCACATTAAAGATGACCCTTGCTGGGGCGGACTGTGGCTGACCACGGCTGCTTGTGCTGTTTCCACCCCTTGTGAGGAAACAGGAGCCACGTGGGAAGAGGACCCCCCCACCACCGTGTGCCTGCGGCTGTTTCTTCAAAGGGAACAGAACACTATGGTGTGGCCACAGGTATGTGCAATGGGGGTTATCTCTGGGACTGTGGGGCTATCTCTGGCACCAGGCTGGTTAGTGGGCATTTCTGGCACTGGGATGGTTAAAGCAGCACATGTTTTAGGCTGGACATTTAGAGCGGGTCTTCTAGGGCATCAAATTTAGTTTTCACACTAAAGTGTCAAAATTATTTGCACCAATCCTGGCTATTTGGATGAAGTCTCACCAGATCACATGTCATTACTATAAGATCATTGATGAGCATCAAACAGTCTTACTTGTTGCTGACCTGGCTGCTCTGTTCCTGCTCAGATTGCTCTACCTCCTCCCCTCCCCTTAGCCACCAGCATATAACCCCATCCTGATTTCACCATCCCAGTATCCATTTTTGTCTCAAGGAAATCTGATCAGTCTGCTAAAAGGGAAAGTGCAGCCATTCCCACACTGATGATCTGACAAGGAGCATTCCTGTCACCAAGATCAGCAACATTTGGTCTGAAGGAAATTTTCACTCCAACTCTAGCCATGAGGGTCAACTCCACTCAGTAGAATGGCTAACCCAAACATGTCACTGCCATCCCACTGGTATTTTCTAAAAGTAGGTCTCTCTTAGATCAGTCATAGACAGGATTGTTTTCCAAATAGACTCCTGCCCTGAGGGAGTGAAGTTCATTATAAGCCTGGCAGACACTTACCTAAGGAGAAGAATCTCTACAGAAAGTTTCCTGGTCAAGGTTACCGGGTCAGATAAAAGTAGCAACTCCTAGAAAACTGGTTATACATCAAGCAATGTGATTAAACAGTAAATAGTAGCAAGAGGGTGAGGGGATGACACAGAAACGAAGACGTTGCTTCTTCCCCAGTCCACTGTCCTGAGTGGTCAACACGTATCCTCCATCTCTGAACCGCATGGGCGAAGCCACATGGTTGGGTAAGGCTTGCAGGCATGGTTGGTTTGACTTGGGGAGCATTAATATATGTTCTAAATGTTTAATTAGTTACAGAGCCTCCACTGCCATCTGTGCAACCTGATAAGCCAGTATTCCTTGTAGATTTGATGTCCAGGGTACCCTCAGAGTTGAAGGTGCTGAACAATATTTGTAAACCAGCAATACTTTAAAATTAGGATATTTCTCATGAAAAAATACCATCTTTTAGAAAAATCACAGGATTTTTCTAGGCCTCCATTCTGTTTCAACAAAACATTCCACATACTGGCTGGTCATCAAGATGGCTGGGCTCATGGGAAGATGAGACCCTCTCACAGACCAGGGGACAGTAAGAAGCAGGAAAACTACCTTGAAGGTGGAATCCTGGCTGAATCCTGGAAGAGAAAGGGGTGTCCTTGGGAAAACTCAGGAACTCTGGAGTTTAATGGCAGTGAGGGGTGAATGTTGGTTGAATTTATCGTCTTCGTTCTGATACACGTACCCTGGGAACGTAAGTCGCTGATGTTGGGCACACGAGATGAGGGATGCGTGGAAATCTTTGCTATTAGCAACTTTTCTATAAATCAAATTATTCAAATTTTTACTTTTACTTTTAAAAGATGAGACATGTGAAACCAAGGAGACTGTGTTCAGTCCCAGGTCACTCACTGGTTTTGATTTCTAGAGTCTGGGGCCTTTCAGATTGGGAGCCCTCTCATGTAAGACATGCAAGTGACATGGTGTCTGTGTTTTGGGGGCAAGGGGAATCTCTGACCTTCACAACCCCGACCCCCTGTTGCCTTTGCGGCCTCTGTGATGGCAGGGAGGAAGACGGCGTGCTCTGGAGCTAGCCCCCACGCCCTGCTGAGCAGAGGAGGGGCACTGCGGCGTCCCTCTGGCTCAGTAGCCATGCTGTGGGCGCCTGACACACTCTTGCCCACACTGCTGGCTTCGCTCCCTCCCAGCTGCCCTGTTGTTGAGCCCCTGCCCAGGCGCAGAGCCTCTGGGCCCAGCTGGACAGGAGACGCAGGCAGACAGGAAGGGAAGAGGGATACATTTCACGGGTCAAGCTCATGGGCTATACATCTCAAACTCTCACCTGGAGGGCTTAAAGCCCCAGCCCAGTGTTTCTCATTTGGTAGGTTTTGGGGAGGGAAAGCCAGAAACAGACAGGGAACCTCTGGTGCCTTCTGAGCAGATTCACAGGGGCCACATTTCAGAGGCAACCACCTGGGGTGGGATAAGGTCCGAGCAGTGTGGAAGGGCAGGTCCAGCCTGGCGAGCTCAAGACATGAGCCTGGATGGGGGGGAGGCTGATGAAGTAGGGGTCCTCAGCCCCAGCCGAGGGAACCAGCCTGTCCTCTGCAGACCTGGCCGCCCACTGTGGAGCCTCCCACCGCTGCTCCCACACAGGCCTGCCACGTGGAGCCTGTGCTTTGTTTAGATTCAGAAATAGGGTAATAAAATGAGTGTATCTTTGTGGTTACTAATTTTCTGGATTTTTTTTTTTTTTTGCTTATTTATCTAAGTGGAAGATGTTTTATTTCCCAACTAGCTGCTATATGAGGTGTGAGGAGCAACTGAAAACCCCACTCTGTGTTGGTGAAACCCTATCAGTTGAGGTGAAAAGAAAACTTTTCACCTTGCTGGAAATAAAAGGACAAGAAGAAAGAAGGGAAGAAAAAGAGAAAAAGAAAAGGAGAGAAGGGAGAAGGAAGGAGGGAAGGGAGTAGGGAAGGGAAGAAAGTTGGAAGGGAATGTTTGGTTATTCCGCCCTTGCTCAGGGAATTGCCTGCTGAGTCGGACCATCAAGCTGGGCCCCCAAACCCGGTCCTGCCCTGTGTTGACCAGGTTCAGCAGACACAACAATGCTGTCCCAGACAGGCTGCAGGACTGACTACGAGCACACAGTGCGGATGGCTGGCAAACCCCAGAGCCCTCCAGGATAAACTGGGGTAGGGGATATGGGGCTCGGATTCAATCAGAATCAGGGGTGGTTGTGACTTACTCTTGGACCTGAGAACTGAAATTCCCCAGTTTGCAGAGATTGCCTTCAGGCTCCACCCTGGGACCTCAGGCCTGATCTGCCTTAACAAAGAAGAATAAATACCCAGTAATAAGTGCTTCTTTAATCCCTGCTCACAACAATGCTGTGATGATCAGTCTTATGAGTCAACTTGACTGGGCCACGAGATGTCGAGAAATTTGGTCAAACGCTATCCCGAGATAGACTAACATTTAAATAAGACCGAGTAAATTCGACTGCCTAAAGCAGGTTGCCCTTCATAAATTGGGGGGGGTCTCCACTCAGCTGGAGGCCTAAATGGAAGGAAAGGTTGACTCTCCTCCAGGTAAGAGAGATTTCTCTTTCCTCATAGCCTTCCTCCCGGAACACCAGCTTTCCCCAGTCTGCTGCAGCCTACCAGCCTCCGGATTCGAACTCGAACATCAGCTCCGCAATTTTGGACTTGGCAGCCCTATGAACATGTGAGCCAGTTCCTTATAACATATTATGTAGGATGACGTATCTTTTTCTCTGGAGCACCCTAACACCACACCCTCACAAGAACCTGAGTCCCAGACTAACGAGACTAGCTTTGCCAGAGGGAGGTTCACTTTTAGATATTTTCAAGATCTCATCTTCTCAGCAGAGTCCCTCAAACCAAAGGTCTTGCGCCCAGGGGGTGGGGATGTACCTGGAGTCAGGGAGACACAGGATAATACCACAGGGTCAAGGGGCATGTCTTCCTAGAGTCCACTTTTTGTGATGTCATGAGGCTCAAACATTAGCTTATACATTAAAGCACACATAGATATTGATAAATTGACTATGTTACTTGCATGATTTTTGTAACGCTATGTTTCATTTTTAATGTGATATGTATGAGGTATTTTGCTTTACAAAATAACATAAACCCATATATGAAAGTCCTCATTCCTCAAATACATGACAACACACCCTGTCAATCACCAAAATACCAAAAGTTCTTCACCATTTGCCCATTGGACTACACCAACATTTGCCCCACCCACCCTGTTCCCTACAGGTCACCTCAGTTCTGTTGCTAATGTTCAAGAATTGGTTATGTTTCATCTGTTTCTTTACTTTGTTTATATTCCATGTATGAATGAGATCACATGGTATTTGTCTTTTGACTTATTTCACTTAGCATCATCCCCTCTAGTTCTATTTATGTAGTTTCAAATACCAGGATTTCATATTTTCTAAGTGCTATGTAGTATTCCACTGTGTATAAATATCACATCTTCTTTATCCATTCATCTGACCATGGGCACTTAGGTAATTTCCAATTCTTGGCTACTGTAAATAATGCTGCAATAAACAAGGGGATGCTTAAATCTCTGAGAATTAATGTTTTTGTATCTTTGTGATAAATACCCAGAAGTGGGGTGGTGGACTCGTATGGGATTTCCATTTTCAGTATTTGGAATGGTTTTTTTAATACATGGAAGATGATGGAAGAATTTCACAACCAAAATGGGTGCAGTAGATTCTGCCCTCAAGATTCCTCTACGCCCTCTGCAGTGACTTGGGGTGGGCTGAACCTTAGGGGAAGAACTCAAGGGGACAGGAATATGCTGCAGTGGTGAGTGTCTCACCCTCTTGATACCTATAAGGGGCCAAAACCTGCAACATGGCTTTGACCCTCCAACTCAGTGACTTCTCTCCACCCACACCCATCACTGTGCTCAGCAACCACAGCTTTCCTCCAGAGAAGGCAACTCAGTGGACAGACCGTGGAAGCCCTTCCAGACCTTAAGGGGATGCCATCCAGTGAACTGTGCTCCTCACTCAGCTTTCCCTGTGAACCCCCCAAGGCCTGGGCAGCATGCAGAACATCCCTGCAGCTCACCTCGCCCCAACCTCTGTACTTAAGGAAGAAACTCAAGTTCAGTGTCTACATCAAGGGAGAGGTAACTCCCATACCTGAGCTCAACTCCATGTGAAGTATTTCAAGTCCTCCCTGGAGTCTTCATGACATCAGGGCCATGTGCTCAGCAGGAGCCAGAGCTATGCTGCGTGAACCTGTTTGAATTCCTATCTGTTTGTCATCAGAGCCCTCACAGGTTTTTCCAGAGGGAAACAAACCCTAAATCAGGTCTGAACAAGCAACAGAATCTGGTTCACGGGAAAAGATCTTTTAGACACAGACTGGAGATGGGGCTTGGTTGCCATGACTTGACAACGTCCCTTTACCACTCTGCTTGCTACGTCACTTAAAATCTGTGCACGTGTACGTGTGCCTGGACAGGCACAGCCCCGGATCACAACTCTGGAACTTCCCAGGGCTGTCCCAGCCTGGTTCGCTTAAGAATCACACTCCCAGAGACCCCTGCAGTTGCCCTCCAGACAGACTTACGAAGCCACTGTTCCATGAACCTAGAGTCTCCATGGGGACCTGCTTTTCTCACCGCCACCTCTTCTCTCCTGTAACTACTGCCTTTTCTCCTCTGGTCATGATAAGGGGGACTCCTTGGGACCAAGGAAAGCAGGTAAGACTGAAGCCAAGGACCTTCATCTGACTCTTATGAACAAGCCCAGCCCTCCTTGAACTTCTCGATGTTTCAGTGAGGTCATAGTGAGGTCCCTGACATCAGTTTTCCACAATCAGATGGATGAATGGGTACTTTGAAGTCTGCAAGCCTAAAGCTGATTGGAATTAGCTGCATTGTCTGTGACAAAGCACACACTGGGTATTTACGGCATTCCTATAGCTTCCTGGACCCCATGCTCTCTGCTAGCAACCCTGCACCCTTATCTCCTCTTCAGTGTTCTCCCTTATTTCCAGGAGCAGAAAACTACATTCTCTGGAACGTCTTGGATGCTCCCAATGAGAGACACTTGCCCAGTATTTAGAAGGGTGAAGCCCTCCTCTGAGAACAACTGGCAGACTTGAGAGCCCAGCAGATAAGAACTTCAGCTGCAGCCTGCAAAGAATCCCGAGTGTGGTGGAAGCTACTAGAGTCACCATGGGTGTTTGCTAGCAAAGCCCCAACTCTCTGAAAGCTAGAAGCACATCTGAGAGCCTCAGTGTTTCCCTGACTTCATTCCCCCGGCCCTTCCAGTGGTTTGGAGCATCAGACTCCCTACATTAAATCTCTTCCTGCTTGAGCTAACCAGAGTGACTTGTTTTCCTCTCAAATACATCTGAAAAAAAATACCAAACATCATGTGTGTATTTAGTTCAATGTCTAAAATGTTGACTTCCCTAGGATAGCCACTGGTATTAACAAGGTATGACTATCAGGAGAAGACTCTTAGCTCAGGGAATGACTGACATGACTAGCAGCAATGAAGTCCTTTGTACTTTCAATGGCAGACTTTCTGAGACATGTGTCATGGCTTGCCCCTTTTCTCCCATTCTGTCACAGAGCTGCTGAGAGCCAGAACAACACATTTTTTGGTATAAGCTAAATTCTGGTGTAATAAATTCCAAGTAACTAAATGATCGGTCGTCCAATAACTTTATAGTATTAAATATCACTGACATTTAACACTGGGAATCCACTATCTTTTGCTAAAGAGATCATTACATATGGGAGCAGCACAAGAAGAGATTTGAGCTGATTTTCCCATGGCCTCCCAGGGAGCTGTGACTTGCTGCAGGTTGGGGCTCATGGGGTCTGGTCCCCAGTGCCCTGAGGAATGTTCAGCCCCACCCACGCCCTAGCCCTGCTGCGCCATGTTCACCAGATTTTATTCTTCCCTCCTCTTAAATGAGGGCCACTGTCCACTCTGAAAATGTGTACCCAAAGGAATTCTCTCTCAGGCCATTTGGAATAAGCCAAGCTGTTTAGATGCAGGGGAATGAAGACAAAAGGAAAAACCACTTTATTCCATTGTTAACTTGAGCACCTGCTGCTTACCTAGTGCACGCGCCAAGGTGCTGAGGATGCAGGAGTGGGCACAGCAAACCCCCAGTTCACCTTCTAGCACCTGAGACAGCCAAGAAGCAGGACAGAAATGAGCCCGTCATATCTCTTCCTCTGGGGCTAGCTGTCATGCAGGAGACAAAGCAGGTGATATGATAAGGACTGACAGCGGGTGGTGGGCAAGAGGTCAGGGAAGGCCTCCCTGGGGAGGAGAGATGACACCAGGTACCATCTCGGAGGAAAGCTGGAGGGAGGCTTTGAGGTAGAGGGAACCGCTGGGTAGGGAGTTGGGCATGTGGGGGGACATGGAGAAGGCCCGTGTGTCCAGAACTGAGTGAGAGAAAGGGCTAGTGACAGAATATGAGGCCAGAACCAAAGGCCAGGTTGGAGCATGTCAGGCCTGACCCGTGTGGAAGGAGTTTACGTTTTATCACAAACAGATTGGGAAGTCGCTGAAAGGTTTCACACAACCCCACATAGATGAGGCCACACCCCACCACAGGTCCCCATCCGTGACTCTCCATCAGCACATCTGGAGAGGAAATCTCTGAGCCCCAGGTCATCTGACAAACCGCTCCTGGTCGCCTCTCTGTCTGGGCCTCTTAAATCCGAGCAACAGAACTCACTCTGGCCCCGGTGGAAGAGGGTACCCCTCCTTGCTGAACCTCAACGAATACCACAAGATATTAGTATCTGTTAAAAATCCCACCTCAATGCTCCAGTCCCTACGCTCAGGCAATTAGAATGCCATGACTCCTTGGGTGCACACGGGAACCCGAAAGCTCATTGGGGTACACACAGGAAACTCCTCTATTTCACTGGGGCATAAACAGAAGCCGTCACCACACCCCGTGGTTTGTTGGAGCTCACACAGGAAACCCCATGGCTTGTTCCCATTTATTCACTAAGTAAACATCACTTACTAGATATCTCCAGTGGGCCAGGCCCTGTGCCTGGTACTAGGAGGTGGCACACACTAGCAGTCAGGCCCACAGCTCAAGGTCTCACCAATTCCAATCAAAGTCAACGTTGCGACCTCACCTGCAGCCCAGAGTCCTGCTCCGAGTTCACTGGGTGTGGGGAGAAGACAGTTCCTGCTGCTGCGGGATGGAAGACTCAGCCCTAAAACCACCACATTTGTGACCCGCGCCCGCCCCACAACACTCCACTTGCTTCTTCAAGAACAGCAGGACAGCATCTCAGCTGGCCCAAATCTGAACACAGATCTGGAATTAAAGGTCACCTGACTAGGTCAGGCCTCCAGGATTCCTTCTTGATTAACTCAAAATGAACTGACTTGGGGCCTTAACTGCAGCTGCGAACGATCTTCATCTTTGCCAGACATCGTGTTGCATTCACCAGTCTCACCAACACACGAGGGGAGAGGCCAGTCCAGGGTGTGCACACCTGGGAGGGGGAATCTCAGGGGCACCTAGGCAGGCCCAGCCCATGCTGGAAGCTGGGAGCTGGCAGCGGGAAGCGGGGAGCAGCGCGAGCTGGAGCACGCCTCGCCTCCATCCCGGGCACCTGACGGCCCAACGGCCAGGCAGACTCGCTGCCGTCTGCGCTCAGAAATGCAGCTCCGTCTTTCTCTGTTCGCACACGTGACTCACTCTCTGTGACAACTGCCAGGGTCTTATTCATCATTTCAGATGGCAACTTTCTGCTTCCTCCCACCTGATTACCCTGACATTTCTGATGAGCCCATAACATTCTGTCAATCGTTCACATCTCTTGCAAGTGCGCCTTTTTTCTGCTGCGTCCTTGGCGCTGCCAGCTCCTGAGATGCGTGCCAGGAGGTTCAGAGCCACTTCCATCGCCATCCACACCACAGATTTCCAACCAAGTGTGCCGCTTCTCCTTGCTGATCATCTCCCAAGGCCCCTGCAGCGTCTGCTTCAGTCTCAGGGAAGAAGCTGTCTAGACAGGGGACAGTCCATGGTGGGTTTTGCTCACCCAACTCACACCTCAGCGGTTCTTCTCTGCCTCTTCCCAGTTCATAACAACAGGTTCTGTTTCCAGAACCTGCAGGCAGACAAAAGTGCCCCCATGCGTTTCACTGCCTTTCCATCTGTGCCTGGTCTGGCTCATCCAGGACCCGGCCACCACGCTGCCTTCTGTCCCGCCGGGACCACTTCTCATGCCCCCATGCCAGCGTGCACATACTCATTTCCTGAGAGCCCCATACCCACACCACAGCAGACTGGGCTTCCGAAAACACCTGCCTCCCTGTCCCAAGAGCATTCCTTAAGAGGCTTCCTACTGCACTGAAAACACAGTCCCACTTTCCCTCTTTGGTCTACAAGACCTGTCAAGATGTCAGCTGCCTACCTCCTGCTCCTTTTTCAAGGCACATGCCCTGTTCAGACCACACAAGTTTCCTTCCAGCCCCGGGGCTCTTTCCCACAGCAGGGCATGTGCCTATGCTGTTCTCTTTGTGAGGACACATTCTCCCACCCATCTGGGGGAAAGGATGCATTTTATAATAAATGGTGTTCAGACACATGGACAAGTGTTTGGAGACAGAAATTCTGAGCCTCACCTGCAGGCGCTGATGTAAATAAACATCAATGTCTCAAATGGAAGGTTCCCAACCCTACCATCTAAACAGGTTCTTCTCCATTCTCCCACCCTGATGGTTTGTTTCATATTGTGTTAGCATTTCCAGTTGTTTTGTTTATTTGTCCATTTATATCTTCCTGTCTCATCACTAAAATGCAAATTCCAATAAGGCAGGAGCCGTGTGGCAGTCGATGTGCAAGGCCTGTGCACAAGTCCCGCAGAGCATGCACCCACAGGCATCTGCAGTCCCACTTGACCACCATGAAATCAATCCATCTGAAAGGACTGAACATTTGAATGGAAAGTTAAAACATCATATGAAAATGAAATTTCTGTGAATTGCCTTGTAACCTTGGAATGAAGAAATCCTAGAAAACATTGATAGATTCAACCATGTAAAAACAAAAAAAGTCAAACTTAAAAACAAAACTAGTGATCGCAGGATTTCCAATCATGGCAGGAAAAAAAAGAGAGAGCAGCAAATTTCCTTTCCATAAAATAAGTATAAAACCAGACCATATTTTCAAAAACAAACATTTCAGGACTCTAGAAACTGACCAAAGGCTAAAAACAAATCAGAAAGTTTATTCATAAAAAAAAGCTGCAAGAACTTGTGGTGGACTCCTATGGTGAGTGTCCGTGGCTTTCTTCCTAGGGCAATCCCCACCCACTTCCTCAGCTCAGTTGGCGCAATGGTTTTGGGAGGCAAAAGCTGGCTATGAAAAACCTCATTTCCACTGCCAAAGAGGGCTTTCCTGTATTGGAGTCGAGGGGCAAACCTGCATCTGGTGGAGCTGTCAATAAAAGTAGCAAACATGGAAAAAAATAATAGGGGAAAAGCCACTGTTGTGCTAATGTGAAGCTGCATTCCCACTTGGGTGAGTGGTGGAGATAGCTAGAAACTTAATAGGGAGATGCTAGAAGGACAAAATAAGCTATCCACTGCCTGGTGAACCTCTGACATGGGCAGGTAAGGCTCCAAGGAAAAAGAAGAAATGAAAACTAAACCTGGAAGCATCATGGAAAACTGCCTGAATGTGTGGTGTACTCCTCAACCTATGTGCAACTCAACCCACAGAGATTACCACTTTCGTAAACTCAAGATCTTGAGTATGTATCTTCCCAGTCGCTGAGTAACTAGTCAGACATACAGATACAGGAACAAATCTGAGGAAGCTGAGCTAAATAAGGAATTTAAAAACTATGCATAAGATATTTCAACTAAGATTTAAAGAGTCACACATTCTAAGAAGACAAATTAACTTCAAACAAGCTATTAAAGGCAATAAAAACTCTCAAGAGAAAAATCACAATCCAGCATTGCTACATTTATTTCAAATGTCCAGGTTTCAATGACAAAAAAAAATCACAAGACATGCAAATAAATAGGAAATTATAAACTATAATCATGGGAAAAAAGAATCAATATAAACTGATGCTGAGCAGGCCCAGATGTTGGAATTGGGATACCAGAAAGATACTCCGAAATAACTATTATAATAAGTGTATTCATATAATAAAAGAACACTGTTTAAATAATTAAAAGAAAAACACTGCTTCAAAACATCTACAAATATTTGCTCAAAATGGACTTGCAAGCTAAAAATAAGAAAACTATAAAATTCTTAGAAGAACACAGAGCAGTAAATATTCATGATCTGGGATATGGCAATGAGTTTTTAGGGCACTAAAAGCAAGAACAACAAAATAAAAGTGGATAACTGGACTTCATCAAAATTTAAAACATGTGAATCAAATATTGCAAATGGTATAAAATATTTGCAATTTTATCAAATAGAATTCCAACACTGATAATATATAAAAAACTCTTACAATTCAATAACAAAAGACGAATGCCCAATTTAAAAGTGAACAAAGTACTTCAACAGACTTTTCTCCAAATCAGATACATGAGTAGCCAACAAGTATATGAAAAGATGCTCAACATTATTAGTCATTAGAGAAATGCAAATCAAAATCACAAAGAGGTAACACTACATACCACATGGAAAATAATAAGAAATAGCGTGGATGCTGGGAAATTAGAACATACGTACATTACTTGTGGGAAAGGAATGTGGTGAAGGCTCTTAGACTTTGATGATTCCTCAAAATTATTAAACATGGAACTATCACATGATATAGTATTTTACTCCTATATATAAAATAATTGAAAAGAAGTATTAAAACAGAGGAATGTACTTGTTTGACCAGCATAACAATATTCACAACAGATAGGCAGGAACATCGAAATGACCATCAATTGATAAATGGATAAATTTAGACATATACTTAGAATGAAACAGTATTCAACAAAGAGATAGGAAATACTGACATATATTATAATGTGATTGAACCCCAGTGAAAGAGACCAAAATAACATGTGTTATTTCATTTATATGAAATATTCAAAATAGATATAACACAGATTGGCAGTGACTTGGACCTGGGAAGATGGAGAAAAGGGAGCAACAGCTTAATAGACATGGTGTTTCTTTTTGGTGTGTCTTGAACAACATTATGAATGAACTAAGTGCCACTGAACAGTATACTTTAAAATAGTTAATTCCATGGAATGTGAGTGTCACCAATCAAAATATATTAAGGGAAATAAAGTGAAAATGACTCAAACTAAAAACAAAACTGGATAAATATAAGCTATAAAAAAGACCTAAGTGAGAATTCTAGAGTGAAAAATGCAGTTACCAAAATGAATATTCACCTGGTGGTTTCAATATAATATATGAGATGGTAGGCTAAAAAATCAGTAAAAATTAAAATAGAAAAATAGGATTCATCCACAAGCAAAAACATGGAAAAAAATCTCTAAACAGAGACACAAAGACTTGCAGGACATCAAGCATAACAGCACACATAATTCTGAAGTTCCAGAACTTAAGAGGCAGAAAAAAGAATATTCAAGAACAGCCCCAAATCCCCAAATTTGATGAAAAGGTGCAATTCCCCAATGTAAGATGCTCTAACCAAACATAAAGGGATTGCAATTACTTTATTGAAATATGAAGACAAACAGAAAAGCTTGAAAGCAGTATAAGTAAAATGACTCAACAAGTACAGAGAAATAACCACACGATTAATAGCTGATTTTGAATCAGAAATGATAGACAACAGAGAGTAATGGAATAACATAATCAATATGCTAGGGGAAACATTTAAGCTATTAACCAAGAATTCTCTATTCAGAAAAATAATGCTTCAAATGCGAAAGCAAAATAAATATATTCCTAGATAAACATTAAGAAAATTTGGTGGTAGATGACCTACTGATCAAGAAATGCTGATGCATCCTGGCAGAGTAGCAGTTAAATCCGCTTCTTCCCACCAAGCATACTCCACATATACCCCAAGACCTGGGTTTGCATCCCAAGGATGGGGGAAAAAACAGGCTGAACAACTAAATAAAAATAAATTAAAATATAAAACATTTTTAAAGAAATGCTATAGGAAGTTCTCTAGGCCAAGTGGAAATGACACCAGATGATGAGTCAAATGCACAGGAAGAAATGCCACCCCCAAATACTGTGTAGGTGAATATAAAAGATAATTTAAACATTTTTTCTCTTTTAATGTCTTTAAAAGCACAATATTGCAAAGGGTAATTATAAAACTGTGTCATTGTACTTATAACTATAACCTATATGAAAACAGTACTACAGAGGAGGGGAAGGAAATGGAGCTATAGTGAAGCAAAGTGACTCTATTTTGCTTGAAGTAGGTTACTACTAACCTGAGGCTGATTGTCATACCTCAATACGTGTATTTTAAGTCCAGAGAACAATCACTACACAGAAGGGAAAAAACAGCGCAAAAACCAGGAGAATAAAAATGGTACACTACAAGTGTTTAGCACAAAAGAAAGCAGTAATAGAAGGACAGAAGAACTAAAATAGGAAAGAAGTTGAAAACGAATAGCAAAATGGCAGAAAAACCCAACTATATTAAAAATCATATTAATACAAAAGTTCCAAATGCTGTAAACCAAAGACAGATAATATCTGATTGAATAAAAAAGCAATATCCAATTAACTTTCATCTATGAAACACACTTTAAATTCAAAAATATAAGTAGACCAAAGTATGGAGAAAAAAGTTTTATCAGGTAAAATCAGGAAGGTAATACAAATTATAAATGTATATGAATCTTATAATAGAGCTCCAAGATACAAGAAGTTACCCCTAACAGAATTGAAAGGAGAAATAAATATTAAAACAATTATAGCTGAGGTAACAATAAACCATTTAAAAACAATAGAGAGAATAACTGGTTGAAAATAAGTAAAAATATAAATGATCTGAACAGTACTATCAGCCATATTAATGTAACTGATATTTATAAAAGGTCCAACAATGAAATAATACCTTATTTTCCAGTGTATGCAGCACTCTCCAAGATAAACAATATTTGGCCATAAAAGTCTCAATGAATTAAAGTGATCTGAATCATTTAAAGAATGTTTCTGGTCACTATGGAATTAATTTAGAGGCTAAAAACAAAGATATTTTTTAAAGCTGGAAACGTAACACTCTTCTAAATAACCAATGACTGAAAGAATAAATCATAAGGGTAACTAGGAAAACACTTTGAATAGAATAAGAATGATATCAGAACACATCAGAAATTTTTGAGGCAGCAAGGAAGAATGGCAGATGAATTACAAAGAATTACCAAGGGCATGGGGAAATTTTTGGAGGTAAAATAAATTGTTATTGTGTGTGATTTCTCAGATCTATACACATGTCAAACATCAAACTATGAACTGTACATTTTAAACAGGTGCAGTTTACTACATGCTTCAATAAAACAGTGAAAACATGTGAGACACAAGTAATGCCACACTTAGTGGTAAATGCATAGTATTAAAACCTCATCTGAAAAAGAAAATAGTCAAAGCTTCCATGTTAAGAAACTATAACAGAAAAGAAAATTAAACCCAAAGCAAGAAGGAAAAAACAATGTCATAGCAGCAATCAATAAAAGTGAAAGCAATAGAGAAAATTAATTCAAAGGCTGCTTCTTTGAGAAGATTGACAAAGTTGATTAATTTTATTGAGACAGGTCTTAGTACTTGACTTAGAGAGAAGTCATATAGCTTTCATTAGTCAATATAATTTTAACTATAGGTTTTCCATAGCTGCCCTTTATCAGGTTGAAAAAGTTCCTGTCTATTCTTAGTTTTCTGATGGCTTTCTGGAGACCAATCAAAAAAGGGCGAACATATAAATTACAAAAAAAAAAAAACAGATTACCAAAAATGGGAATAAATGAGGTTTCATAACTGCCAAATCTATAAAATTTAAAGAAATTGTTAGGAGTTACTATGAACACATTTATGCCGACAAGAAAACTTAGAAATACCTAAATTTCTTAGACACAAATTACCAAAACTGAATTAGAAGAAAGAGATAACCTGAATAGAATAACAGGTGAATAAATTGAATTAATAATTAAGAATATTTAACAAGGTAAAGCCTGGACCCATATGGCTACATTAATTAATTATATCACTATTAAGAAATAATAACCAACCTTATACAAACTCTTAAATATAAAGGAGGAAAAATTTCACAACTCATTTTATGAAACCAGTATTACCTTAATATCAAAGACAGAAAAAAATGTTATAAGAAGAGAAAGTTATAGATCAATATTACTAATGAGAATTTTGAAAATCCTTAATGATATATCAATTAATTGATTAATCCCTAATTAACCCAGTTACATTTTAAAGGATTATTATACAACATTAAAAGTAACATTCATCCCATGAAAACAAGATTGCTTTAACACAGGAAAATTAATTAATGTAATACACAATATTAATTGAATAAAGAACCAAAAACACATGATTTTCTCAATTTGACAAAAATCACTATCAATTTATGATAACTATCAGCAAACTAGGAATAGATGGGAAGTTCCTCAACCTGACAAAGGGCAGCTATGGAAAATTTATAGCTAATATATTGACTAATGAAAACTACAGTACCTCCCTCTAAGATATAGAATAAGGCCAATTTTCCACTATTACTTCTCTTCACCATTGTACAACAGTGGAACTAGCTAGTGAGATAATACAAAAAAAATAAATGCATATATATTGGAAAGAAAAGTAAATTCCTCTCTTTAGAAACATAAAAAGCCACCAGAGTTGATAAAAATAGTTTACTGAAGTTGTAGGATACAACACCAGTATACAAAAATCAATAGTACTTCTATAAGCAACCCAAAAAATAAAATTAACAAAACACTTTCCTTCACAACAGTATCAAAAGAAATACTTAAGACTAAAGCACAAGATCTGTGCACTAAAACTACAACTGCAAAACTTACACACTGAAAACTACAAATCATTACATGGAACAGCATGGATGATCCTGGACATCATTCTGTTAGATGAAAGAAGCCACACACAAAAAAATGTGCAATTTCATTTATACGAACTCATAAAAAATACACATCTATGCAGATGCACAGAAATCAGCGGTTGTCTGGGACTGAGAACTGAGAATGGGAATTGACTACAAACAGTCCAGAGCACACTTTTAGGGAGCAATGGCATATTCTAAGACAAGACTGTGGTCACTGTTGTCCACCTCTGTCCATCTCTCAACACTTGCACACCTGTCATTGCTAGATGGTACCATACATAAAGCATAACTCAATAAAGCCGCCAATACTTATAAATTATTGTGACACTTACCTATCTGATAATGATGGAATTGAGTATTGGATCTGCCATTCCTCCTGACAACTAGAATAACTAGATAACATTAAAAATGTAAAGCGGACCAACAAAAACAAACTGCTTTGAGGAAACACAAAATTAACAAAATGATTGCAAATTCCTACACCAAGATTAATGGGAAAAGGAGGCCTGGCATTTGGGGGTGCTTTATTTGAACCTGGGGATAAATAACAATTTCAGAGGAGGAGACTGAGCAGTGATTTTAACAGCCTCAGAGCCATCAAGGATTGGTCCCCAGGGCTCAGCAAGGTAGCAGGGAGGAGCCAGCTCTCAAAGATGAAACTTGAAAATACTGGTTTTGAAACTGACAAGAAATAAAGGAAAAGAAATAAATAAAATAAGAGCTGAAAATGAGGTGAAAAGTTGTCGTTTTCTGTTGAAAATCCAAAACTTTCTACAAATGAATAAACTTAATGTGTTAGCAAAATTACTACCTTTGAGATCAATACATAAAAGTGCTTCCTTTTTTATTTAACAAACATAGCAAAACATAAAAAATTAATAAATCCATTCACAGCAAACATCAATAAAAGTGTATATTAAATATATTATAATAAACCTATAAAAAGTGGAGGGCTCTATACCAGAAATGATGATACATGATCAATAAAAACATTAGACTGGAGACAGATCATGTGCATGGAGTGGAAATTTGATTTTGGAGAATTGTCAATTTTGTCCAAAAGTGATCTATCCAGAGGGAGCTCAGTAGAAATTCCAACTATTTTAGTTGTTTGTTTTCAGAAATTTGACAAGCTGATTATATTTGTTTTCTATTGTCATGAAACAAGTTATCACAACTTAGAGGCTTTAAAAACACACGCTTGTAATTTCACATTGTCTGTGGATCAGGAGCCCAGGCACAGCTTCGCTGCTCAGGGGCTCACAAGGCTGGAATGAAAGTGCTGCTCAGGCTGTGTTCTCATCTGGAGATGGGGGTTCTCCTAAATAAAAACTAGACATTCTAGTTGTTGGCAGAATTTAGTCACTTGTTGTAGGACAGATACCTCACCTCCTACACAGTTCCCTGCTACGTGATGTGGCCTTCTCCATAATTTACACTTTTCCACAAAGCCAATAAGACAGTACCTCTACTTCATGTTAGCAAGACTAACTCTGTGTGTGTGTGTGTGTGTGTGTGTGTGTGTGTGTGTGTGTACACTTCCTACCTTTGGTCATATTTTATTGACCAGAAATAACTCACAGGTCCTGCCCACAGTCAAGGAAAGGGGTTATACAAGGATGTGAGTATCACAAGGCAGGGCCATGAAGACCATCTTAGAATTCTGCCTGCCACACTAGTCCTAAAATGTATGTATAAACACAAATAACCCAGATTATCTTGAAGAAGAAAGAGAGCTTGTTCTATCAGATGGCAAGATACTATTATAAACCTACAATTATTAAGACCATGTGTCCTAGATTCCAGGACAGATAAACTGATCAGCAGAACAAGCAAAGAACAGAGACCCAAACAGCTGTAAATATGCTCTTTTTAAGGGGAAAAATGATATTTCCATGTCATAAGGAAATATTAATGTTACATCTAAATATTTACTAGGGGAAAATGTTGTCCCTTACCTCACACATTACATAAAAATCAGCTTCCAGAAAATTGTAGCTGTAGATGTAAACAAAAGGCAGGCAAATAAAGGTGCTGGAATATGATATAGGAGAGCATCTTTATGACCTTGAGGAAGAATTTCCTGCATCGAAACTCAGGACTTCGGTTCTTTAGAAGACTAAAAAACAACAGGCCATGTGAAGAGATCTGTGGTAGATGAAAGTAACAAAGGGCTCTTAATCAAAACCACAAATCTATAAGAAAAAGACAGGTAATCCGGAACAGACAAATGGTTCAAAGACAAGACCAGGCACTTACAAAAGAGGATATCCAATAAACATGTGAAAAGGTGTTCAACCTCACTAGTCATCTAGGACATACTAGTTAAAACCACAATAAGATAGCATTGTGCATATACCTAAATGGCTGGATTTTTTTTTAATTAAAGACTAGCAATGCTAAATTTTGATGAGGTGGGGATGTTCATACACCCTGAATGGAGTATGAACAGTACAACCACTTTGGAAAATTTTGGTAGTATATACCAAAGCGGAGCTTACACAGAGTTAGCACAATTTTAGTTATATACCCAAATGAGATTTACATGTAAGTGCAACAAGAGACACACATTAATATTTATGACTGTATTACCAGTTGCACCAAAAACTGGAAGTTATCTACATATTCATCCACATATTATTGGAAATAGATATTGCAGAGTTATCAGAAGCTGGAAACTTGTAAGGAAATCATAATATATAGAGAAGAAAACACAGGTCATACAGTTCATGACATCACTCTTGGAGATGACCTTGGGGACTCAAATCCAAGGTCAAGGGAAATAACAGAAAAATTAATAAGACTTTATCAAACTGAAAATGTTTTGTACAGTAAAAGAAACTATCAACAGAACAAAAGGACACCCTACTGAATGGGACAAGATATTTGTGCATAATATTTCTGACAAGGTGTTAATATCCAAGGTACATAATGTTTACAACTTGGCAACAAATAAAAATAATCCATCAAAAATAGAAGATCTGAATAGACACTTCTCTCAAGAGGGTGAGCAACAAGTACATGAAAAGTGCGCTTTATCACTTATTATTCAACAAATGCAAATCAAAATCACAAAACCTTACACAAATGAGAATAGCCTATATCAAAATGACACAAAACAAGCACTGCTGAGGGTGTGGGCGGTAGGAACCCTCATACACTGTTAGTGGGAGAGTAGGCTGATACAGCTACTTTGAGTGAAGATTCCTCAAAAATTAAAAATGTAAAGACCATTTGAATCCCATTTCTAAGTATCTACCTGAAGAACATGAAATTAATAACTTGAAAAGATAGTCACTCCTATGCTTACTGAAGCACTATTTACAATTGCAAAGACATGGAATCAACCTAAGTGATTATCTGTAGATGAATGAATAACAAAGATCTGTTATATATACACAGTGGAATACTACTCAACTACAAAAAAAGATAAAATCTTGCCATTTAATGGAGGGATCTCAAGAGTATTTTGCTGAGTGAAACAAGTCAGAAGGAGAAAAATAAATATTGTATTTAACCTATATCTGAAATCCAGAGAAGCAATACAAGTGAACCGATAAGATAAAACTTGAATCAACCTTTGAAACGTGACAGCGAAAATGAGGTTATGGGAGGTGGATGAGGGTAGGATCATGTGGTAGAGGGGTGTTATCTGGGATACTTATTATTTATTTTTTCTCTTCCCTTTTTGTTTATTTTGTGTTTTGTTTTCAGTTTTTGTTTAATGTTTTATTTGAAAACATGGAAACCTGCAAAGGACACTAACTACAGGCAACAAGCACAATAGAGCACAGTACACATTCTCATTATATTAAGCCCAAGGTACCAAAACTAAGCTCTAGTGTTTGGGGATGCATGGCTAAGTCATAAAATATGAAGCAAAACAAGCGACTTCACATCATGAAAGTTAGGATAGTGCTTTGTTTGCTCTTATTTGATTTGTTTTTCTTTTTTTGCTTCTATGGAAGAGAGTAATAGGAGAGGCGCACAGCAGGTGTGGGACTGCTGGCTTGGATGGTGGGTCATGGGTGTGGCCCTCTGGCAGTTGCAAGATTCTGCGTGGGCACTTCTCTAACTAGGTGTTATATTTCATTATAAAAAGTTGTAATAGCATCAAATAAAAAGGTAGTGCCATGTGTATGATAAAAATTTTATACTTTTAATATACTTTTACAAATCAGATGGGCAAATAATTGTCAAATAGGAAAAAAAAGAAAATTCAAAACTAGAAATTCAGGTGTCCAATAAAGACTTAGTCTATCTCAAGAAATCAAAGAAAATAAATTATAGAATAAACATGAACAAAATAAGGAAATTTCCATGTAATAGGCAACTATCAACCATTAAAAATTTGTTATAAATAATATTTGTGACATGGAATCATAGACATGACAGAGCAAGTGAATAATACGGGTTATAAAATGATGTGAATACTGGAAGAGAGGTAAAGTCCTTGATATATTAAATGACAACTCTGTTATAAAAATGAATATAAATAGTGATCCATTTTTTAAAAGAAATCTATATGTGGGTATTTATTTATATCTATGCTTAAGAAACAATAGGATGATAGATTTCCAAAGACTGAGTTCCCTTCTCTGAATGCAAAGATTACAGATGATTTTAATTTGATCATTTTCTTTATGTGTGTGTTCTCAATTTTTCACAGCGAACATGTATTAGTTATGAATATGGAAATAAAGAATGTTGTTTTTTAATGAGAGGCCAAGAATCATGGAACCTGCCTAGTGAGGATGTGAGGATGTGGTCCCATTATCCACCATCCACTCATTTACCGTGTATGCCAATGGGGATGATTTTTTTCAAACTAAAATAGGTCAACATCTAACCTGTCTGGCAGCAAAGGGATGATTTTTTTTGTCCAAATCACAGGGTTCAGAGAAGTAGCAGACTCAAGCTTCCCATGGAGTCCACCAGCCCCAGGGCTGCAGGCCAGTAGGGAACAAGGTGAGACGTCCATCTGTGAAAATGTTCACATGCCTGCAGGTGGGGACAGTCAATGCCACAGCTAAAAATCCAGAACAAAGATGACGGGGAGAGCTCTCCTTTAAAATAAGTCAAATCTCCAGGTATTGTTACTTTTTGCCACCGGTCGCATTTTTTTTTTTCATTTAATGTCATTATTCATACCAGGATGTGACAGACTGCTGTCTAAGTCATCAAAAAGGTGCAACAAAAAGCTAAAGTCCCCAGCACATTAGCACATCTCCCAGGAGTAAATAAGGACAGCTAAGCAGAGCTACCCTCTGAGGTAGGGTTAATAAAGGTTTTCACTTTATTCTTCCACTCCAAGGCCCTCTGGGGAGGGCTGCAATTTGGGAATTATTGCACTCATAAGGTGAGTCAAGATTATAGTTTATCTGCATCTAATAGCCACTTATCAGCAACTTTTCCCTCTTTCTCTTTTCAAGGAGTGACAGGAGCCACCCAGTTGTCCCTGGAATACCTCTCAGACAGAAACCCAGAATAGGAGAAGGGCCCAGGAGAGCTGGAGGGAGGGGACCCTGATGATCTCCTCCAGGTTCTAATTCATGCCAGAAAAGATTACAGGAAAAGAACAGGGCTCCCCAGCTCTCCTCCTCCACAATGCATAATTAAAGTCTAAATAGTAAACATCCATTAAGTTCAAGAAAGTCCTGTTTTTTCCCCCTATGATGTCTATTCTCATTTTTTAAGTATCAAACTTGAATTTCCTCTTCTACGCCCTGTTTCATGACATCTCAGGCACTTTGACCACAAGTGACACTTAGGGTGTCCCGCTACCCCTTTGAGAAAGACTCTGGGTTATGCTTTTCTTCTGCAGCATTCTAGAAACTCACAGGGAAGAGCAGACATTCCTAAGACACTGGGGTGAGCAAGCCCACACACTGTGGCCAGGACTCTGTCACCAAAAATTTTGCATTTTAAGGAAGCACAGCAGGAAATCATCTGTTAGAAAATCGCCCAGACCAGAAACCAAGTTGTTGATGTTTGCTATTGTTTTCTTTTTGTTCTAGATTTAGAATTCTTTTTTTACTTAATGGAAAGAATTTCAAATGGACAGGTTTTTCCAGGCTAAATGTTAGACAGTTTTGCTGCTTAGCCAGAGCATGTAAAGAGTTTGGGACTTGGGCAGCTGGGTCACCTGCAGAGGGAGGATGCTCAGGATAATTTCCCAGCCACTAATGGGCCTGACCAAGTCAAACATCCATTCCAAAGCATCCTTCTCAGATTGCGTGGTGAATGCTTTCCTTATAGCCTACCAAATCCAGTGTGGACACAGCCCTAGGTCTGACCACCATCCTTTTAATTCAACTGCAGTGAAGCGTTCTTGCAGCCCTGAAAATATTCTCCGGTGTGCCATGTGAATAATAATTAAAGGGCCCTTTGGACAATATCTTTCTGTCTGAGGAATCATCTACTCAAATAAACTAATCTGTAAAACCACTTCACTTCCTTACCGCCCAGGTTCCATTTTCTTTTGCATATATTTTCACCACTCAACTAATGATGGATAGAAGGAATTAATCCACGGTTGATTGCACCTCACAAAGGTACTTTAACACATTTAAGATCACTGGCATCTTTTTTTCTTTCCAGCACCTTCTAACATAATGTGTTCTCAGAACATATGGTGAGACACACTTTGATATTAAAGCTTATATTCTATACAACCTAATAAAAAGGACACCATATCAAAATACAGAATTAACACCTCACATGTCCTATAATTATTTAAGAGGTTAGAAAAAAGGAACTGGTATAAGGCTGGTGCTCCCAACCTGCTTAGACTCACTACTGCTGTAGATGAGGGAAAAGCAAAACCAAACTATGGCAGACTGCACTGCCAAGATGGTATGAATCCATACAGCAGCTTGCATTTTGTCATTACTTGTCCTACATATTTCTGAACATATGAACAAATATATGCAATGATGAGACACAGCATACCTTGTTTGGTCACTAAATGCAAAACAGGAATGAATGGCCCTGTGATGTAGTTCCTAAGTCAGTCATCCTTCTATCCCCAGCCTGCTAAGCAGAACCTAGGGTTGTAGGTCACTGTGAACCTTGCCAGGACTGCCCCTTTGAAAGCAAAGTGTGTGGTGGCTATGTGTTCAGCCTCTGCAGCAGACCATCCCAACCAAACCTGGGTCTCCTTGTGTGACCTTGAGCAAGTTTCTCAAGCTGTTTTTGTCCTACTTCTGTCATTGTGACAAGGAACTCAATAAATTTCCCTGGCTCCTTTGGTTTTTTATGAGAATTAAAGGAGCTCCTCCATACAATAATAATATTCTCTCTTATTTTTGCTTTGATTTTTGTGTATTTTTTTAACTTTCCCTTTATTTTGATTTAACCAAAACATAAGAAGAAAGGAAAAGAGAAAAAATTAAAATAAATAAAGCAATAGGTAACCCCCGCCAATACATAAACCCTACACTGAGCCCTGGGGCAACCTCAGTCTTGCTGTCATAGTCCTAAAGCTTATTTTAATTGTAATTCATCAGATTATTTGCATCATTTCTCTGTATTTCAAATATACGTGCAATCAGTCCATATTTGTCTTTCCACCTTTGACTCATCTCGCTTAGCAATACAGCCTTGAGTTCCCTCCATAGGGATGCCAGGAATGGCAAAGTTTTGCCTTTTTATGACCAAGTCATATCCCGCTATCTAGATATATCAAGCCCTCTTTATCCATGGGCATCCAGGTTGTTTCTATATCTTGGCTATTGTAAATGGTGTTTCAGTAACCGTGAGGGTAGGCCACTGTCTCTTAAAAAGCAATCATCAATATTGTTCCTATAATCCCCAGGCTGCATGCTTCATTTTTGTGCAGTTGTTTCCAATAAACTTGCCATAACATATGTAATCAGCAGATATTAACCACTACTAGCATGAAGAATAAATTCTGTGTGAACTTAAGGTCTCATTTCCCAAATTCTGCTCAATGGATCCATTAGGATGCCAATAGTCATTCCTTAGCAGGAATGAAAAGGTTGCCAGGTCAGTGAAGCGGGTAAGTAAAAGTTGTCCTGCTCCATGACTTTAATAGATTCTAGACTCTGTGGATGTCCCATGACTACCCAAGATTCCATGAACACAACTGGGAAACAGTGAGCTAAGACAAGAATTCAAATGAGAAGTCTAGGGGCGAGATTTTGTCAAGAGCACTAGCATGAGGACAAAGCGGAAGCAGGAAGAGACCCAGGATGGCCTAGAAGCCACCTCCAGATCTGGAAGGAACGCTGGTGGCAAAGCGCTGCCTTCCGCTGAGATGAAGAAACAGACTCAAACAGGAAGCCTGAGCGGGAGGAAAACAATCTCAAAGATGGGATGTCAAGTGAGGAACAGAAATGGTGAGCACTTGACATTTGCTTTGATCTCTCATGGGGAGTATGCTTTTGAAGGAAATAGTAGCCAGTGACTTTTTTTCCAGCTTTATTGAGATATAATTGACAAAATCATATAGGAAGTGTACAATGTGATTTGATATAAATATATATTGTGAAGTGATTCCTACAATGAAGTTAATTAACACATCCATCACCTCAGCAGTTACCTCTGTGTGTGTGTGTGTGTGTGTGTGTATGTGTGAACACTTAAGATTTACTCTCAACAAATTCTGACTTAAAAAAAAAAAGCTGTGAATACTGTAGTGTGGCTCTAAAATTAAGCCCCACATCCTAGACAGAATCCTCATGTTCACTCCAGACACTCAGGAGACCTCCCAAAAAATCCCCAGAGAAATTCCTGTGACAGGGTCAGACTCTTCTTCCTGCCTCAGGGCTTAAACATCTTTCTGCTTGCCGAGTGGGAATCCTGGAACACGTGTCAGGCTCTGTGACAGGTGGAAGGAGAACACTTTGACCCACAGACCGTCTGCTTCCCTTCTCTGGGAAATAGTTTCCTACCAAAAGTGAGCAAACCCCACTGGATTTCCACATGAATCACAGGCTGATTTGGGGACATTCTGAAGCCCACAAAAACACTTGCAAAGCATGAAGCCTCACCAGCCCGAAGCTGGCATATTCCTAAGTCTGAAAATGCTTGGGATAATCACTTCATTTATTAAATATATGATAACTACTTCATCTGGGCCAATTCTCATTGACTGGCTTGAAAGTTTCAATCTGTGCACTTAACCAAACTGCCTCAAGCACTAGATGTGGTGGCCCATGCTGCCTCATTCATTTGTATCAAACAGCCTCTACTTCTTTGGAAAGTATATTGGAAATTTTTTAAGGCTGCAGGAAAACACACTTCCTGGATGAGCAATCCTGGTGCCTTTGCTCTGAGACCCCCAAACTCGCCTAACTCAGCACTGAAGACATGTGGAAGGAGTTGGTAAGTAAGTTCTTTCTTCTCCACAAAACTATGACAGTCTGTTCAGCAACAAAGCTTTAAACAGCAAGCAGGGCAGACACTGACGTGCAGAAAAGGTTTCATTCCCGACTTCCAGGGTTTCCCCAGATGAAGCCAAGAAGATTCTATGGAGACTTTTCTTTACAGAGAAACTCGTCTTCCTGGAGAAGGAACCGTGCAGCTGATTAAGATATTTCCCAAGCATTTACTAACCTACTTACAGGCATCATTGCTCCCCTGGGCCTTGGGACCCCTCCACCTTCCTGAACGGAGTAGCTGAATAGGTAAATGGGTTACATCAGGCCAGGAAATCAATGTGTATACTGTGTTCTCAGCCACAGATGAGCATGTCGAAGCCATTTTATTATAGCTCTAGGAGCCGTATTGATCCAGCTGTAACTACTCGAAGGTGGCCAGCAATCCAATGAGGGCGCATCCTTCTGTCCATCCAGCCGCTTCTCTCCCCCAGTAGTGCTTAGAGAGTAAGTGTTTGCAGATTGGATTAATTTAATGTTTGCTTAATCAAAACTGACTGCCCTGGAACTTAAATGCTATTAATTACTAAGAGAATCCAGAACTAATCCTCTAACACGATGAGGCCAGGGAAGAACAGCAGCTATGCAGAGAAAGGGACACTGGTAAGAAAATTCTGCTTGTCATTCTTTCCAGATGTTCGTTTTGTCTTCTTCTCTGCTTCCACTGCTGCTGTTCACACAGCCACTTTCCCCCCCCAGACATCTAGAAAAGGCTTGCTGCTTTTGCAGTTCTGCTTTGTGGTATAGTATGTGCACTTGGAGTGCAGGCTGGATACAGAGTCCCAACTTCTAATGTCCGACAGCGTCATCACATCCTTCTCCAGGCCACTCTGGTTAGTGTGTCAGGGTCTCAGAGGCTTCTGCTCCACGCACAATTCCAGAAATCCCTCCATCTCCTCTGGCCTTGGAAAGAAGACAGGAAAGCATTCTTGGAACCAAGAGCCAGTATCTGCTTTGCTTATGGATTCAACACTACCACTGGAGAAAGGAGGGAGGTCGTGTCTGCCTCCAAAGCTGTCCTGCTGCTTCACAAAGGGTAAGCGATGCACTGCGAGACAGCCTGTAGCTCAGCCAGAGGACAAACACCAACCAGGAGGGAGGCTGCTAATACCCAAAACATGTGCTTCCCCAGCCGCACCACAAGCTTCTAATAAAACGTCTGCGCATCTGTGGTCTGGCCACATGCACATGCCATGTCTCTTAAACACCTCTCCATGAGCAGCGAGTGGTCCTCCGCAACCACATGAGCAGAGAGAAAGCCGCTCCTCTCCAAATGGAGTCCCTCTGCTGAGCAGAAGGCCTTAAAACAGAGCAAACCACTGGGGGCTTACAGACCCCTGAGTTCAAGGGTCACAGACTCGAAAGCCTGCTGTGACACAGCAGATACAATCAACCACCAGAGCAAGCAGGCTGCATGTCCACATGGAATGATGTGGTCTGCAGAGAACCAGGGGCCAAGCTTCCAGGGGCCGCTGTTACTCAGCTCTCTCTGGCTGTCCCCTGCAGGACACAGGCTCAGTGTGAACAGAACTTACTTCTGCATGACACTACCCAAAGGTGAAATGCTGGCAACCAAGTCAATGTTTAGACTCTACACGTGTAATTCAAATAAGGTCGATAGTTCACGTACTAGTATCATACCTGTGTCAGTTCCTGCTCTTGATAATGTTCTGTGGTTACAGAAGATATTGTCATTGGGACAAGTTGAAGGGAGAAGACACACAGATCTCCAGTGCTGTTTTTACAGCTTTGTGTCAATCTTAAGTTATTTCCAAATAAAAGAACACACCCAGAGTGCGGAGCAGGCTCAGACCTCAACAAACACAGGTTTTCTCCTTGGAGTTTGTTGATGTGCCTTGGTCAAGTCCAAGGAGGTTAGTGCAGCAATGTCTTATGACCAGGTGGAATAAAGACCTAAAGATCTGACCTGTGAACCTCACCCATAGCCACCGTGATCACTGCCCCTTGATGGAAACTGTCCCCTAGAAGTGACACAAAACAGTAGATTTAGCTCACTGAACTCCTGCCCAGAAAGCCTTTTCCATATTTCTGAAATCAAATCACCATGGCACCACACAACAACTACTCATTCATATGCATTTTGCACAAATAAGTCTTCTTTGATGAATGGAGCACCACACTTACAATTCAGCCACAGTGTGGTAAATTACGTTGGCCAGATTAACTGTATAAAGAACACGTCTCAAAACAATGATTTCACTTCAAGCTAAGGAGGAACAAGTGCCCTTTCTTTCATTTCTAAATTACATTTTCAATCATAAATATTGAAAATTATGTTTCTGATCACTGCTGTCACCCTGTGAGTAGTGGCATGTGAGCCCCACAGACACACGAGTTTTTACAGAAGGAAAGCAAGGACCATTAGGACACCCAAACCACTTTGAATTTTAAAGGGCTTGTTCCCCCAGCCTACAAGACTATAAAAACATGGCACCCTTTGGAGTGCACCAGCCAGAGGCTGGCAGTCATGCTTGCACTCTGGTTATTAAACCAATGAAATTATTACTCTAGGTGCATTTTAACACCTATTATGTATGATCTGCTTCCAGAGTTTCACAGGCAGGCAAGGTATAACCATGACTCCAGAGATGCAAGCAAGGAAACAACCTCCTTTCTGCCTGGTAGACCCTGAAAACATCTGAGTTAGTAACAAAGGGAATCCTTAATGTAAAATGTAGGCTAGCGAGCTCATCGTCCTCTCACATAATAACAACAGTCAATAAGACATAAGGATAGAGAGTCTTCAAAGGAATGGAGGTTATGAGCTTGGCCAAGAGAGTGGCAGCAAACTATGACCCATACAGTTCTCAGAAGAGAAAAGAATGAAAGAGGTTCTGCTAGAAACTCAGGATCAGAAACATGTTAGATGGTGAGCTCCCTTCACTGTAGGTATTTTCAAAATAATATGAAAATAAAGAGTTTAATTACAAAGAAACTTGCCTCAACCAATGACTCGTATCCTTCAAGACTTGTACCCCAGGCTGCCTCCAGGTTAGTCAACACCAGCTCCTTTCTGGACCCACATATCTGTCAGATGTGTACATGAACCACCAATAGGCTCTATCTGACCCTCTCTCCCACTCCTTCACATAAAGGATATACTGACAGGCCTGCTTCTTGTGGCAGACCATGCCAAATCAAGGATCAACCAAGATATGGCAAAGTTACATACAGAATATTTCATACCATAAAAATATAGCTTCTAATATATCCTTTGCAATCCAATATTATGGGATCCCACCACCACCAAGTATATACTCCTACCATAGAATGTCTTAAGCATAATGCTACACAACTCGAACATAGTAGTCTTTGTATGTGTCATGTTCCCTGCGCATTTACAGTTCTCATGCATGTACCCAGGGTATTCTGCTGCAAGCAAGTGCCAGGGAGTGAATGTCTGCAGGACAGTGCTTTGCAAATGGCAGATAGGAGTAGTTGAATTAATAATCTACTTATCTCCCCTCCATTGAAACCACTCAGACTTTTCTCATGCTCTCCCAGATTTCCCAAATGAATGAGTTGCCTGCCAGAACAGAATGAACACATCAACTCACCCTATACCAGTTTCCTTCACTTTTTCTTTCAGATCAGGACCTAAAGACCTCTTCTATTAGTCAGGGTTCTCCAGAGAAACAAAGCAATAGAATGTGTATATCTGGACTAGATGATAGATATAGATATAAATAGTTAGATGTGTGCATGAGTGGGTGTGTAGGTGGGTGGCTGGATGAATGGATGGATGGTGGATAGATGGATAGATGGATTAGAGAAACAGATGATAGCCAGACAGATAGACACATAAATGAGAGATAGAAATAGATGATAGATAGAAAGACAGACAGACAGACAGACAGATAGACAGACAGATATAGATAGACAGACAGACAGATGCATGCATGGGTAGGTGGGTGGGTGGGTGGGTGGCTGGATGAATAGATGGACTGATATCCAAAAAGACAGATGATAGATATAGATAGACATAGATAGATAGAAGTACATATAAGAACTTTATCTCAAAGAATTAATCTGACCATTTAGTGGCTAACGAGTTCAAATCTGTGGGGTGGGTTTAAAGGCTAGAGACCCAGGAAATAGCTAATGTTACAGTTCAAGTTGAAAGGCCATTTGATTATGGAATGGCTCTTGCTAGGAGGTTAGTCTTTATTTCTATTCCAGTTGAATGAGGTCCAGTACCACTGTGGCTTCACACCCATAATCTACTTTACTCAGATTTCACCCATTTAAATGTTAATCTCAGTCAAAATAATTTTTGGTCAAATATGCAGACACTGTGGCCCAGACAGGTGGACATATAGAAGTAATCATCTAATCTCTTTTTGCACCCCTCCCAATTCTTGAGACAGGATTAGCTTCTGGAGGAACCTAATTTAAAGAGGGTATATTTTTAGCAAAGCATGATTTAGAACATAATTGTGGGTAAGGAAATGCTCAGTCCTCTTTCAAAAGTCCAGTGGCTCACAGTTTAGTCGTCACTTTGGGAACCACAATATCACTATCATGGGTGGAGTTTCATGCTGAGAAAGGTCCATGCCATCTCTGAGGCCAGGTAAACACAGGTGTTTCCAAAGTTGTTGCTCATTAGCATTCCTAAAAAGTGACAATGATATTACAGCTGCACCAAGACATCCCTCTCCAGTCCTGCTGTGTCCCACTTCCCAGGGTCAGCAGCTATCTGAGTGGGTAAAACCCCTTAGCATCCCAGCAATGATTCCGTTTTAACACCTTGCTCCAAGGGCTTAGAATAGATTCACAAGAGACAACACATTTTTCAACATCCCTAAAAATACATCAACCTATCCTAGGTGACAAGAGAAGACCAGGTGACTCCTTGAAGTCATAATCACTGAAAATTGCAGTATTATTGTCTTTGAATGAAAATTGCCAGAGGACTCATGTTTCCTTGTCTCGAGAACCCTAGGCAGTCATTTGCCACATGGAGACCCAAATCCTCTGGTGTTGAGGATCGTCTCCTCCTCTTTGTATTTCATTTGCAGAGATAAGGTTAATAAAAAAAGTTTAAAAGTTGACTGCCTTCCCCCAGAGATTTATTTAGACCTCCTCTGTGGGGGTGACGGGGAGTGGCAGCCGACACTCTCATCTCTCCAGAGCTCGCTCTGTCATCTTCCTCTGTGGTCCCTGAAGTCTGCCAATTAAGGTCCTCCTAGAGGACATTCCGCTGCTGAAGTTATACACACATAAATCACTGTAATAAGAGAAGATTGTTATGTTAACCTTCGTCACACAACCCCTTTCCTTTTGTGAGAAATATGAAAAACATGCGTTCATCTGGCACAAAGGAAACTAGTTCCCGGCAGATGCCTGGGAGCCGCCCGGGATGTGGCCCCTTCCTTGTGGTTCCAAAGGCAGTGCCTCTTGCAACAGCAGGCACTAGTCAGCTCCAAACACGGAGCAGTGGGGCCAGACCCAGGCGGCATGACATCAGAGACAGGATGCCTGAGATAAATGGGAGCTGGCTTGAGAGAGGAACATTTTTCCAGGTTTAACCAAGCAAAACCAGAGACACTACTGAACACACAGTCTCAAAGGTCAGTTCTTAAGGAGATGAGCTCTGGAGAGGGGAGTCGTGCACTTTCTGCTGTGGCAGTCATCCGCAAGGTGGCTGGAGTGGCACTGCCAAAGCGAGGGGTGGTGCGCAGCGCCGCGAAGAGAGCCGAGGCGGGGGCTCCAGGGGCCCGCCCTGCCAGTCTTCCCGGGCTGGGCTCAAAAATTCCCCGGAGTCAGCTTCTAACAAAAACAACAGGGAATCCTTTATCAACAATAGCATAAATATGAATGCGGCATTGATTACTTACTACGTGTTAACTTGAGAAACTGATATTGAAAGATACAAAAAATAAAAGTCTAGGCAACCATTGGACTGCTTCTCTCTACACTTGATCACCCCTTCTTAGCAGTCCTTTCTCCAATAGCTGATTCACTTTGGAGTGGGGGCACCAGCCATGGTCAGACATCCCCTTCTCCTGTCCCTAGAGTCCTGGCCATCAGGGCTGCCCCACAGGCATGTGCATCTGTGTGGGGTCAGTTCAAGGCTTAAATATTTCCTCCCAAAGCCTGGTTCTCTAAAGGAGATAATATTTCTAGAAATGAAATAAAATGGTGTGTGGTTGTAAAGGAGTGGATGGGGAGCAGACAGAACACAATTTGCTCAGTCACTTATTGCACAATCAGAATGAAATTTCATTCTGGCTCTCCCCAGAGCATTCTGGGCACTCAGTACACTACAGTGTCCCAAGTGGCAATTGTACTCAGTTCTATGGAACTCTCTGCACCTGACCATGTGGTTAAGTTCCTTCTCTTATTTACACTTTGTTTTTTGATCTTCAAGAGGTCAAGGAATGAGACGCCGTCCTCTCTCATCAGGGTGGCCAACCCTCCTGGCTGACCTGCAGTGAGACGTTCCCATGACGTAAGGTCTTCGAGGTTAAATTAGGCAAGTGTCAGGGAATCACAGTCGGTCACCTCCACTGAGGCAGCATCGAAGCCATAGGTTAAGCCTACTACACAAGACAAATGAACATGCGCATAGTTGCGTGAAGGCAGACGTAACAGTGTGTTCTGCTCCCTGTGGGAAGGAGGTCCTACTGGGCTCCTGGGCTGTCAGTAAAAACCCACCTTATCTGGAGCAAGAAGATGGGGTCTTTCGCATGCTGCTGCATGGTTCCAAAGCATGAAATGATGAGGGCTGGAGGGAGGGCAGAGAAAACACAGGGACAATGGTTTTGTAAATGGTTCCCATGCGGCAATGTAGACAATTTTCATCAGTCAGCCACCATCCCCAGCAGAAACAAAGACTTTTCCGGATTTTCCAGCAGGGATGGCATGCTTTTCCCTAGCATATATCGTCAGAGCACTATCTCCTTGCAGGTCTTTTATTTTTACCTAAAATAGGTAGGAATAATTGAGGTTGTAGAACCAGTAAACTCAGACCTTTATAGGCAAAAAAAATTATCTGTCAAGTGCTTTTGTTTTTGTCTCTTCAACTGTCCTGAGAATCATCATGCTAACATCCTTTCAAACCCCAGTTCTTTCAGAGAGCCAATGAGCTTCAGGCATGGAAATGGGTCATAAGCTTGACCTCGTTCCCACCCTTGCACCTGAGTTTTCCAAAAGAGCCTGGAACACCTCCAGGGGACATGATGCATGTGAGTCGGACTTGGTCTTTCTTTGCGAAAGCACTGTTGTTTTTTTCTTTATGCTTTTGCTTACTTTCTGGATTCTTGACTTCTTTCACTCATTCCAGATGCAAATTAAATTTTTCAACTCTTACGGAGTTGGGCTAAAAGATGGTGACTACTAATAGTAATAAGGGAAGGAGGAGAAAGCTCTCATAACTGAGTGCTGAGTATGTGTGGGGTTATTTTTGGTGCTTCTTAAATCATGACTAAGAAACTGCCACTTCTGTGGGACCAATTTTACACTGTTCATCTTAATACATAATATCCTATAATTCTCCCAAGTGCTGCCTCTACCTCTTTGCACACGTCGGGTAGGAAAAGAACACAGTTCCCATACAAGGTAGAGCCCAGCTTGTTCCAGGCCACCCACTCACCATCCTCGAGAGCCCCCATGAATGCAGTTCCCATGCTTTTGTTTTTGCCATACCCCTCCAAGCAGCCGGCCGCCTAAACAACCAACAGAGGCCCAGACACCAACAAGATGTCGCAGATGAATTGTTGCACGCTGGTGACCAGATGGAAGAGGGGACAGCATGAGCCGATGCCTGCCCAGGGCAGTTGTGCCTTCAACCCGTGGTGATGAGGAGCTCAGGTTAATGGAACGTGAGTGCATGCAGAATCTCATGGTAGAGGTGATAGGAGTCACTTGTCCCCCTCGAGGGGCTGAGGACAGAGGCTAGATGGACTTGACGCAACCTTGAGCCTCTCTCTGCTCCAGGTCACATGGCTGATGACCCAAGCACGGAGCCCACCGAAGCTGTCCACAGGACAGGCTGATGCCCCTCGCCACCTCGCCAGGAGGGTGGGTCAACACAGGCACTGTCCTCCCCTTCACTTGTTTATTTCAGCTGGGACCTTGCTGGTTCAATCTTGAAAACATCTCAGATATGTATATACTGTGTTCTGAAGTGCTTCCACGGACACAATTTATTAGTCACTTTGATCTAATTCATCACACACAAAAATCTCCAGCAAGTACCAAGTGTCCTTTCAGGGGGGCGTGCTGAGGCAATAAAAGAACACCGAACCCCCATTTCCCACAGCTTGGCCCTGGGTGCCACGGGTTCAAAAATGTAATTAAAAGAAGACTGTCTAGTTAACCGTTGTCAAAATGCCACGTCACCCCCTGAAGGAGAGGCGCGTTTGTCGATTTCCCCATCCGTGCCCAGTTTCAGAGACCCTTCACTTTATAAATCAACTCACAGCTTGGAACATCCTGGCAGCCCCTTCAAGGAACGAAGGGAGTGATGGGGAAAGAGAGGATAACCATCATAGTGACTGGATACAGGTGTTTGCATTTACAGACGATCCGCAAGCGCCTGGATCTTTGACAGGCGTTGATACTATCAGGGAATCGCAGCTATTATTGGCTCCGGTCGCCGAGGGCTGGGGGCCTTTCCCTTAGCAGCATCTCTGAGGCTGATAACATTTGGCTGAACTTTTCAGATCTTAACCTCCCTTCTGACTTTCTGCAGTCAAACCCGCCTAAACTGATCAGAAGAAGAGACACGCAGTGGGAAGACAAGTAAAATATTATTGACTGGACTGTTTCATGTCTATTAGGAAGAAAGAGCAGAGAGGGGAGGGAGAGCCTTACAGCTTGACAGGCTTCAAGATAATCAGGGGAGGAATCGGGCCTGCACAGTAACCCTCAGTGAAGTTGGAAAGCACGGGCATGCGAGAGGTCATTGTTCTGTGCAGGAGGCCAACAGGGTGCCGTGCAGACAGGGTATGAAGCCTTCCTCCGGCAGGACCCCGCTCCAATGCAGGGGCCCGGCTCCTACCACAAAGCACAGGATGGGAACCAAGTGGCACCTAAAAGAGTGGCTTGTCCGCATCCCCAGGCTCTGCTCTCTGGACACAGCTCACGTGCTGGCCCTCCACGCGCCCTCCAGGATCGTTGTGCAAGGCAGAGAGGGGCTGCGACACCACAATGCTGCCCTTGAAGAACTGGGCTTCGGCAGCTAGGTGTTTTCAGTTTGCACTCACTCCCCTGCTCCTAGGCTGGAGGTTCCAAGACTGACACCCTTGCATCCCCAGGTTCATGTCTTCAGCCTCCTGTGTGTGAGAGTAGGGGCCAGGGGGTCACTGGAAGGGCTCCACTTGCTCTGAATAGGTCTGAGATCAGTCAACAAGGCCTTCGAGGACTCCATTGATGGGTCATTTGATAAATGGCACGCTCATGAATGCCCCCAAGCCCAATGGAGGGGACGTCACCTCTCAATAAACAAATGCAAGATCAAACTTGCATCTAAAGCAGAGTGCAGGTTTTGGATGCTAACAAAAAAAGTCAGCATTAAGTCATGTGCCGCACTGGACCTCCATCCCTCCCCAACCCCACGCTCCTTTTACTCACAACTCCAGGTTTATCAGGTAAGATCCTTCACAAACTGCTCTAAAGAGTCCTCAGAAAATCTACGAGCCTTCCACACCATCGGATGGCTCTGACTCACCATGGAGTCATTTTTCTTTGGGATACAGGGTCTATGCTCCCCCAACATGTTTCCACTTTGTACTTTAGAAGCCTTGAGCTGGGGAAGGCATTGCTTGCGACCACAAGGCACATCCATCAGTTAGGAGAACCAGCTGCTGCCCCGTACCACGAGATTCGTTGTCGGATGCTTCCCGCCCCACAGGACTAGGAGGTGACATTGCAGCAAACCGCAGGACAGAGAGACAGAACCAGAGGATGGCCGCACTAGAAGGAATTCAGTCACCTTCTTCAATTCTTTATCCCACATACGGGGAAATCAAGGCCCAGGAAAGGGAGGAAGGAATACTTGGTTAATAAAGAATGTAAATTCCCCAGAGTCTGTGCCTGTGAAGCCACAGACGACTGCCTCACACACGCTCACACGCCATTCATGCTCAACACCCCAAGCAGAGCCCCCCCAACAGGAGCACTAGCCACCTAAGACCAGACCAGTCCCCCCACTCCCCCCAGAGACCCCAGCTGGACCTAGACCAGACACCCTGAATATGATGGGGAAGAAAATCCAAAGAACGTGACCTCCTGTTGACCTGAGAGCTGGACCCGTGCACTTAGAGACTTCTCATCACCTCTGAACCCTGCCTTTCTCTTGCCTTCCCCGCCCCAGACACTGCCCAAGGACACACCCCTGAGATAAGCTGTACTGTTAAGAACATCTGGGCGGTGCCTGTGAGAAAACCCAGTTCAAGCCTCTGTATAAACTTATACAGAGGGAGCTGGGGTTGGAACAGTTCTTGTCTTGCAGCTACACAGGACGAAGCTGTTCGGTACATCCCTTTGGTTTTTAACACTTCCTCTTACCAACATGGAGTTATCTGCCTCTTCTTCAGTCTCTGTTGCTCTCCACGTATGGAGACCAGTGTCAGATTACATCTGAGTTGTGACCATCTCTGAAATACACATACAGGGACCTGTCATTCCTTCTCCCTACACCCCAGCCCCGGAACCCACTCCCGTGCCTGTCCCCTCACTGCCCTGCACTTTCTCACTCCCACTGTGATCACCTTCCTAGTCCTTGACACAGAGCCTTCAGAGCCCTAGTTCCATGACGATGATGATGACAATGACGATGACAGCAATCAGTTATGAATCACTGTGAGACATCCATCTTGGCCTACAATGATGGATGGCACGGATCTGACCTCTAGCTCCCGACATGCTTCTGTTTTGCATTAAGATGGCCAAAATCCCATCGCAAAGCAGTACCATTACTCCCACTTGAAGTAAACGAGAGAGAGGAGTATCTTGCGCATGCCCACACAGGAGAGTCTTCCTCCACTCAGCCACCTTCGCCCAGCGTCATTGCCACAGGAAGGGCTGATGGCAAGAATTCTAGCATCCCCACCTCCACTCCTCCAGCCACAGATTCTCACCTCCAGTCCCCAGCCTCTCTGGTTGGGGCTCCCTAGGCTCCTAGAAATGATCTCTAACAGTCCCCTCCTAGTATCAGATCATCTGCACTACCTGCTCTCAGCAACACCCAGTTCCCTCACCACCTCAGCATTCCCTGTGATTCACCTTCAAAGGTCAAACCCTGCTCAGTTCTCTTCCTTCTATCCTAAACCCACACGACTGGGCACCAGTGGTAAAAATCACAGTAGGAGTTCATCTGCAGAGATGTATGCACTCCCGTGTTTATTGCAGCCCTATTCACAATAGCTAAGAACTGGAAATTACCTAGGTAGAAGGTGTGGTACATACATACAATGGACACTACACAGCCCTTAGAAGAGATGAAACACTGTCATTTGAATCGACATGGATGGATCTAGAGGGGATGATGCTAAGTGAAACAAGTCAAAAGAAGAAAGATAGATACCAGATGACCACATTTATAGGTGGAATGTGAATAGACAAATCAAAGGAGCAAATGAAACGAAACCAAGCCTGGACCATCTGCAACAGAACTGAGGTCACCAAAAGGGACTGGGGCAGGCGGGGCAAGTGGTGGTGGAGCCCACTGGACAGTGGGGAAGAGCACTTGGTGACTTGGTGGAGGGCATGGTGTATTGAAATATATCTAAGAAAGGGGGAACCTGTACATGGGAAATTATTTTAATGTGCAGAATAATTACCACAATAAGACATATTTTTTAAAAATCGCAGGTGTAGCACACGGTCTGCCCCTCAGCAGGCCCATTCAGTCTGCCCTTCACCGCCCCCATGGGGGCTTTCCACCTAATTTCATACCCTCTTTCATTCCTCCCAATGGAAGGTCCTGGGACCCTCCTTCATTCACCCTCCCACAGGCTTAGAAATGCTGACAGCTTCTCTTTTCCTGCTCAACTCATCAACTATCCTACTGAAGACCCGCCTTCTGGCTCAGCTCCTTCCTTCCTCCCACAGTCCTCTCTCTCTTCTACGCCAGTCTCTTCCTCATCACTGACTCAGATTTGCCTAAAGAAGCCAACCACCTACCCTTGCTCAAGTCATCCATGACCTTCCTGCAGTCTGCTCTCAAGGACGCCTCTCAGTCCTGCGACCGCTAGGCGTCGCTGACACCCAAGCACCAGCCCAAACTCTTGCCACAGACTTCAGGCTGAGGTGCAGACTAGCTGGCCACGTGCAGGTGCCTTCAGTAGAAGAATGTACTCACCATCAGGGCTCATTGTCTATGACTTTCTTCTTGGTAACTGGATAATATGGTTTCAGATTACAGCCTGGCTTCCTGGGACAATTCACCATGAGGATAACATCGGTTGGTTACACCAATGGGTACATTTCCAGGTCAAGGTCGTTATATTTCTCATGTCAAATTAGTGGTTAGTGTCCCACACCTGAGTGGTGACACCCTCAGCTCTGACAACCCAGGTTCTGCCCAGTGGAAGACCTTGACTCATGAGGGAGGATCAGTCAACCATCTCTTCTCCCACAAGGCATAGCCATGGTCCTCTGTCCTTCTCTATGGTCGTTCCCTGCTGGGCCCAATCTGACTCTGAGTCCCTGATGGAGAGAGGAGTGTCGTGTTGATGAAGGGTCAGAGCCTGCCTCCAGCTCTTCTGGGCTCAGCATTTCCAGGGCGCACAGGAGTGACTCCACCCCTAGTGGGTGGAGTCCACCCCCTTGATTACTCCTCTGGGAATGTGCAATGTCACAGGCCTGGGAGAGTGTGAGACACCGGGAGGAGCAATGCTTCAAATGGGTCTGATGCTTCTTCTCTGCTCTCAAAACTGTCATGAAGAGGAAAAGGAGGCACAACCATTGCTTCTCTCTGTAGAAGCTCCTCTTGGAAACCCCGGCCGGGTCTGAAAGCACAGAGGGGGCCACGGGAGGAAGTCAGCATGGGAAGCCTGTCTTCCGATGCTGTCTCTGTCACTCACTAGTTGCATAACTTGGGGAAGCAGGTTGATTTCCGGCCTATCGGGTGGTTTTCATCAGAGAATAAGTAAGCCAAGGACCAAAAGATGGAGTCGGCGGGGAGGGAGTCCCCACAGCCTTGCCTGGGCCTCCTCGTGCGGCTCCTTCTGCTGGGCACCCTCCAGAGCTGGCCCGCTCCGTCTCCAAGCTTCTGCTCAGCAGTCACCTCCTCAGAGAGGAGTTCCTGCCGCCAACTCTAGTCACTTTCCAAGGCATTGCTCTCTTCCAGTTTCTGAAGAAAACAGTATCACCAACTGGATATTTTAATTTCTGTGTTGCATTATTTATTTATCATCTGGCGGTCCAAAAACTTTAGATCTTGGTCATGGAGGCAGACCCTGCCGGGCTACAGTGCCGCATTTTGCTGTGTATAATGCACACTCTTTTGCCCAAATGTGTGAGGGAAAATTAAGGATGCATGTTATACATGTGTGGTACTAATTCCATATCTATACACGTCTTTCATTCTTTTATTTATGCTGCTGAGTTAAAAGTGTAACTCTAGAAGTCAATAATGATACCCATACGTAGAGTAAGAGCCTGGAATACTGATCACTGGTTTTGTTGAACTGACAAAGAATTTACAATGGAAACAAGTTTAGCCAAAAGAAGAGAAACGTATCACTGCTCACAGAGTAAGTGACTCTGACTTGATAGGAGAGGGAAGCCACTTTATGACCATACAGTGGACAGCGCAACATTTTTCTTCATACACTTTAGGGGGCAGCTAGCAATCTAGCTGATATTTTTACAAAAATACAGACACTGCAAGTTTTGAGCTAACAGTGATTAAATATGCTAAAGAGCAGGACCATAGAGCTGCCAAGAGATATTGTGGCCCTTCTCCCACAGAGGGTGTCCTCAGACTGTGGAACAATGTGTTTTGTAATTATTTGTTACATAAAATTTTTTGTACCATAATGTTAAAAAATGAATGCTAAATTCCTTCCTAACAAAAAGTACCTAAATATAAACAAATAAAAAATTGAAAATTTGACACAAAAGGTATTTTTCCTGAAAGTTTGGACCAAAAATGTAGGTGCACATTATACACAACAGAATATAGTATGTCCTCGAGACACAGTCATTAGAAAGTGAGTGAAAGGGCACCCTGGTAGAGCAGCGGTTTGCTCAGCTGACTCCGGCCGACACAGCCCACACATCCCAATGACCTGAGTTCGCATCTGGGGGCTGGGGGAACAACCGAGATGAGCAACTAAGGACAATAAATAAGTGCTTCTTCCGCCTCTCTCTTCCTTCCCGCCTGACTCTGCTCATCTTCATTCCTGCCTGCATCTTTCCTTTAAAAAAAAAATTATGTGACGGAATGATCAAGTTGACATCTTCTGCCTGAGGCTGGGGTGGCCTCAGGGCTCTCAGGAATGGAGATACTTGGAGTTTAGTGCATTCTGCTGCTTGTCACTTTCTGCTCCAATCACCATGTCAACGAAGCAAAATCAAGGTTCCTCTGCTGGACCCATCCCAGCTTAATCCAGAGATATCAATACGCCGTTGGATGCTACAGACCCCAAATCCCTTCAGAAGAGACCATCCTGCGTGTAGTCCCCCAGCCTGTGCCCCTGCGACCTACATCCCCTGAGAACAAGAGAAACCCTCCATGTTAGACAGAATCAGGACTTAGCCTTGAACTTTCTATTGAAGTGTTACTAACGGCACTGGGAGTGTGTCCTTCCAAAGCCACCCCTACAGAATCTAGGACCAGTACCTATTCCTGCTCCAAGCCATTCTTCCCCTTGATCTCGTTTGATTCCCCCCAAGCTCATGAGGAAACAGGGACCTAACAAGGTATTTGATACCTGCGATAACTCCTGTAGTGTCCAGATACAGTACTCCTGTGCCTTAACCATCCACGGAGCTATGCCCAAAGTTCTAGCTGCTCAAGAACCTTGACTGTCTGTTCCCTGTGCACCTGACCATCATCTTCTCCAGCTGCACTGCTGCCCCCGGAGGGCTGGAGTCGGGACACCTCCCTCAGCACCTTGAACAGAACTCGCATGGCCCACGCTGACTAGTCCGACAGGCCACCTTGTTTGGTGACACTCACATTCAGCAATCTGCTTACCTGGGGAAGGTGGGAAAGAAGAAGGCGGAAGAAAGAGACTGACAGACACATAGCCAGGAGGAGAGAAAAGATGTGAGGGAAATGGAAAAGCAAGTGTGAGAGAGACCAGGGAGAGGAGTCTTGTCTAGACACCCAGAAAGCTGAAAGGAGAAAATTCACTGACTGCTGAGAAAACAGCCACCGTGGTGTGCGAGGGAGGCTGGCTAGGAGGGGAAGGCTCGCTGGGCCTGACAGACCCAAAGCCTTACATCTCCCCGCTCTGCCACCACTCCACCTTGTCAGCCGTAAGCAACTCCATGCCAGATCGGATAATCCAGCAGCCTCACACTGAAAAAATCGTCCCCAGATTCAATGACAGTCATGAGAGCAGTGTCATCAGAGTCTGGAGGAATTCCAGCCGACATGCTCCTCTGGTCCCTGGACGGACACTTTCCTAGCATCCTCGGGAGGTTTCTATCTGGACAGAAGGAGGCTACCTTGTCCCCGCACCTGGCTCAGCTGCTACTTAGTGGACCCCCCACAATGACCTAAAGTCGCAGCAAGGAGCCCTGTGCCTCACCCCCGGAAAATAGGGACAAGAGCTATCTGATATGCTCCTGGATATCACGCAGAAATCGGAGGGAAGCAATACCTAAGTGACACTAGAATGGGGATCCAAGTGTCCCCTGCCATCTCCATGGGTCACACCAGACTCACAGCCTCGGGAATATCTCTTTCCCACCAAAAGCTGGCCCTTTTTCTGCATCTTTCGAACAGACTTTTCGTCAACACAGACACCATCAGCAAGTTTGAATGTATAAACAGTTACTCTTATTCAGAAAAGAAGATGAACATTTTTATATGAAAGTTACATCTCCATTTAAGAAAGAATATATAACTCCACATTCTACTGTCCCTCCAACTTCATTCCCGTTTATGTAGATCTTAACACAGTTATACAGTCACAGGGCTAGCGTCCCCTCTGGATGGTAATGAGGTCCTCTCGAACCCTTTAGCTGCTATAAAGTATGCAGAAGTTAAATGCACAGATGGAAAAAAATTTGTCTCAATTTTATACTTCTGCAAAATGGTAATTTTGTACTTAAAATGTACAAGATGGATGTTCAGAAATATAGGCTGATAGCCTAAATTATATTTGGTCATAATTTATGTAGTACAGTCCCAAAGAGATACAAAAAGGCAGAGCATAATTTATCTGCTGGAATCAGTGATAGCTTTGCTAAAACTCCCATTTATTCCATCCCCCATAGTTTTAAGCAGCCTTCGTCCTCAGGGCTCACTCCATTTAAGTTTCCCATACTGCTGTTTGATCACATATTGTAGTCTATAATTTGCCTATCATCTGAAGCAAATTTAGGTCCCAGAAGTTATGATCTCTACATAGCAACCACTTTATTTGGTAAATGCAAAATATTTATAGCAATATAAAAACCAGATGAAAATAAAATTCCTATAATCCTTGGAACATACACACTTTATCACTGGGGCTCATAAAGACCATTAGAGAGGGACTAGCATGTTGCCTAATACAATTACCCTTGGACACGTATTTGAATTTGCTGATGCTTAGAAACCAGAGAAACTTTCTCCAACACCTCTTCCATCTGGTCAATAGTAGGAAGCATCGAGCACCGCCTCGCGATGGAGTTGCCCCAAAGGAGATTAGATGAAAGCTGATGATCAGGTGAGGATCACCAGGCCGTGGAAGTGGAAAGGAATTTCCACGCAGAAAAACAGAAACAAGTCACTTGATATGGGCACTGCTGTGGACAGGTTTACCCCTTACCAACCAGGGACATTGACAGAACCAAGGAATATTGACCACAGCCCCATCTTTGAACCGAGATCAGAGACTTTCCACATTAATCAGCTGACCTGGCTTCTTCTTTAAACCTTCATTTGACATTAATCTTCTCACACCTCTAACTTTTCTTTGTGTCTCTAAAATATTCCATCGGAGATGTTCAAGCTGGAACTTACACGGTAACTGAGATCCAGTTAGCACACAGCAAATGCAAAAAGCAATGCAACTCTTCAAAAAGGAGTGGGGAGATGCAGAGGAGGAGGAGGGAAGAACAGAACCTCATTGGAATGAGTATCTGAAAACCAGAGAGAATGACATCAGTGGATTAATAACAATGCACTGTTAACTGCCTACTCCAGATATTCTGTCCATTCTTTGAAACAACCCTGCAAGGTAGATCTTGTCATTCTTGCTGTACCAGTACACAAAGTGAGGCCCAGAGGGGTCACCCCATCAGGTAAGGGACACAGGTCAGAGACTGACACCAGGACTGATGCCCTTCAAGCCACCGGTCTCGCCCACTGCATTTTTCCAGAGCCAACACAGGACACCAACTTTTCAAGTCACCTCTACAAGGATATTGCTTCTCTATCCTCAGGCCTCTCTCCGCCCACCTCAGCCCCCTTCCATCCAGCCCTCAAGGTTGCCTTCAGCTGAGTGAGGATGAAATAGAGCCCCAGATGCATCTCTACAATAAAAACTTCAACTGAAGCCTCATATATTTTGTAGATACTAAAGATCTCATAGCTCTTTGAAGACGAGTGTTAGTATTAATCATTGTGGTTGTTCAGATTATTTCCTCGTTGTTAACAATGCCCAAGTCCTCCCACCAAAGAGTCACCACTCCTTGTCCCAGACAGTCAGGCTCTCATTGATGCCCTGGGTCTCTTTAGATGCGCACATCCTCCTTCCTTGCAAATTATCTCCAGCTCCCGAAGCCTAAGGGAATCTCCCCTTTTCAAATCTGTTTCACCCCAAACATGCTTAAGCACATACTTGAATAGATCTCTGTTCAAATCCAATCATTCCACAAGGTCTATTTTCAGCACTTTTTTTCATACTGATGTGGGAGAGAGACAAACAAGAAGGAAGAAGAGGAGGAGGAGGAGGAGAGAAGGATGAATGACCTTAAATAAATGTGACCCAAAAGTTAAAGAAGATATAAAGAGGACAAAGAACTACCTTGGTCTAATTTATCCCCGAGTTCTGTGATTATTTGGAGACAGGTAGAAGCTCATACAGTATCAGAGTAGGAAGGAACTCTCATGCACAAGAACTGCTCATTCTACAAAGGAGAACTTAGGTTGCAAACAGAAATAAGGAGACCAGCAAGGGAGATTACCATGTGGGTCTTCCTTGGTCGCATGAGTATGTTCTCGAAAGGCAGTAACTCTTGCAATCAGATGGTATTTCAAGACTATCTGACATGTGGAACTATCCTCGTCAAGCCACCATATGTCCTCCAGGCCTCCTGGGAAAGATGTTAAAGCAAGCTTGCAGCAGGGGGATGGATTTCATTTTCCATTGTCTGTGGTCTGTCCACCAGCTCTCCTCCCTAGACAGGTCTGTGCCCTTTTTACTTCCATGCCACCCTGGGTGCTTCTGTTACACAGGTTAGCACAGGCGCTATCCAAGCAGAGAAAAGGCCAGTGACTTTCCCAAGGACACACACCTGAAGCGATGATAATCATATACAAATGCTGACTTAACCTAGAGGTTATTTCAGAGGAGGAAGTAGCCCTGATACCTGAAAGAGAAATAGACATTTACAGTGCATCTTTCAGGACAGGATGGAATGTGTGAGCAGAACCCCCAAGTCATCAACACTTGAAGTGATCACTGTCTCAGGAAGGCATGGAAAGAAAAGGCCCCTGAAGAAAGGGACCTTGAAGCCCCACAGGAAATGCCTCTCCAAGCATGAAGCTAAGGGGCTGGTCATCCACCGGTTCTCAGGACTCCCTCCATCCAGCCTCACTCCCGCCCCCGGCAGCCAGGAGAGCCTGACATGCAATATTATAGAGTGCCAGAATGGAAAGGCACCGCATAAAATCAAATTCTCTTCTATTTTAAGTTGAGTGGTGCACCAGTTCAGCTTTAAAACCTAATTTCTTAAAAGTTTCAGAGGGAAAAAAAATGTCCCTTTGCAATTGGAATGGAGTCCACATAAATTAACAGGCCAGCTCTACGTATCCATCTTTTAGAACTTTCCTTGATTGTTCATTTTAATCAAGCGGCCCACATTCTTTGACTTTTCATCCTTCACTGCCCAGAACGATGCACTGCGGCGACTGATGACACGCAAATGTTAATTCTGTTCAAGTTCAAACAGCATCCAAGAAGGGCCTATTTTAAAGACTGCTTCGCAAACACTAACTGAAAATGAGGTTGAACTGACTCAGAAACCCAAGAAATTCAGAGGCGAAAAAGCTCTGGTCTTGTGGAAACTCACACGCTTTCATCTCTAAGTCCTTAATTTCTTCGAGGCCAAGAGTAGAATCATGGATTTTAAGAACTGACATCACCCAGCCCTGCCATTCAGTCTGGTTATGGAGGGAATGGTTAACCCGGATCTCCCTCAGGTTAGCCCTGGCTAAAGCAGCCTTTGGTAAAATTTGAAACCATGCATTTTAAGCCCTTCTTTAAAGACTTCCTTTAATTGGTTTCAGGAATAGCAAGGCACCTGGCACACACACATACGCACATGCATGTACACACATTTTACTGGCTTATTTTAGAACCCAGGCCAACCCCTACACCAGTGACCCACTATCCCTGTCTTGTTCGGTCAGCACATGATGTCACCATTGTCAAGGGAAGGGCACAAGAGTAACAGCTGCTGGGGGTGAGATGGGGGAGCTGCTAAAGGACTTACAGGCTTGCCTGAGGGGCAATCGTCCAAGTTCTTCTCCAGAACTTGTCACATTCATAACAAAGTACACATGGGTCTTATCAAGCAAGTTTCGGTTTCATATCCAGCACTCACTTTTGCACCTTGGGTTTGAAGGAGACCTCATGGTAATATCGGAATACATTGTGTCTTTTACCAAGCCCACACACAAAGTAACACCTATTATGATTAGAATGGTTTCCTGACAAAACGAAATGGAGCAAACCTTGCAGACAAGCAGGACCCACTAAGAACTTCTGAAAAACTGTATGACCTTCGTCCTCTCCTCTCCTCTCAAGGCAGCCTCCATCTGGTTACTGTGTATTGTCTTCATAGTCCTTCACGGATGAAATTAACCGAAACATATCTGTGTACTTATTCATTTGTATCTGCCTTGCACAAAGCTCCATCCTGAAAGAACTCCATCTGTGTTAATCGCTACTGCAGCTTCAGAGCACACAAAGAGTATTTTTGAATGAATGAATGAAAAAAATTGATTTATTTTTCACCAGGATTCTCCAAAGCCTACCATGTCCTGTAAAGCCCCTGAGCAGAGAGATCAGGGTCTCCGGATCCCTGCAACTTGGAGGACCAGCTCAGAGCAGCATGGCCCTAGAGCACAAACCCAGCTGAACGCCTGGCCCGGGCATCTCTGCGTCCTGGTCTTTAGAGAGCCAGCCATGTAAACAAGCCATCAGCAGTGACGGTGACCAGTTTCTGCAGCCCATCAGACTAAACTGTTCACAGTGGCGGCCCATCTTCTGAAAGAACTGGCAAGACGCTGCCACCGAGATGTCAAAAAAATGACTGCCGCTATTCCCAGAGCGATAACAGCGGATCTTGAAATGCAGGACATGTTTCATTTGGCTTATAATAATCGTGTTCTGTCTTTTAACCCTCAAAGTGTTAAGTGTCGTCATTTCCTCTGAGGATGAAAAGATCTGGGGTTAACAACTTTCCCTTTTAAAAATTCATAAAGGTGCAAACAAACAGCAATACATCCAGTGACTACGCATTGGAAGAAGCCAAGGGAGAGAGAGAGAAAAAAAAAAAAAAAAAAACACCAACCACCACCACATTTCCCCCCACAGGACACTTGGCAATTAACTCCAGCTATGTCAGCAATTTTTTGAAAAATTTCCTAAACATGGAGAAGGCTCATCCTCGCCATATGAAAGACAAAACCAATGCAGTCACTCTCCCATGCATTACAATGTGTGTGTCTTACTTCTTAACCAAGCCGCTAATCACGCAAATTATTGCAACTAATTACATCTGAAGGTCTAATTAATTCTTTCAGTACCACATCATTTAGTACGCATTCACAACACAGCACCTGTTTTGAAAATCCTTGCAGTTAATTTGTTTATAAACAAACACTATTTGCATAAAATGTTTAATGAATGGTTTAACAGTTAGTACAATACTCCAGTTTTGTCTTAGTAGATTTGAGGTCATCAAAGGCCACCATAAATTAATTTTAAACTACACAAATTAATTTAAATAGAATGTGTGAATTTCTCATTAATAAAGAAAACATTTCCAACATGTTAATTAATATCTCTGTAACAGGCTAATTACTCCCTATACAACAAGTACATCTTGCAAGCAAACCTTAAAGATCTGCGGGGCAATGGGGTGGGAACTATTTTAAAGCTGAAGAAAAAGTGCAATTCAGAAAAGAAAAAAAAAAGAAAGAAACACAAAGCCCAATTAGACTGAGGAATTCCTTGTGTAGAGTAAGCAAGCCAGGAAAAGAAACTATCCCCTTATTTGATGGATACAATACATTTTAGTCATAAGGACTGGAGACTTGAAAATGTTTCTAACACAGACTCTGCAGAGATGGTTAGCAAACGCCTGCCTTCTGGTAGGAGCATGCAATTAATGAAAATATTAGTTCTTCTGAAAGCAAAGATCTCTCCTGTGAATTTAGGGCATATTGGTTGTTTGTACCTCAATGGTAAATATGGATTTCATTAAACAAATCTGCATCTTAACATCAGAATCTCAGGCTCAGCCATCCTCCTTTTCCCTGTGGCAAACCATGGAAAGACACAGAGAAACTAAAGAGGAACCACGTTATTGCTCTCAATCTAGCACAGCCCTTGCTAAAGCCATCACTGAAATATGTTCCCAGCCCTAAAGTTTGTTTCTGATTTGCAAGCATTTTCACATTTGATAAGCACCTGTTGTAAATTTACATCCACTCAGGAAGTATTCTTATGATAGGAAGCTGAGAATTGTAAAGCATATTTATATTCTTACCCTTGTGTGGTGTTGCCGCTTAATGCACAGGCTGATGAAATCACTGGCTACAGGGGACCCAGAGGGACGTGCTGCACCGCCCGGTTCTCATGGCATCAGCCCTGAGGAGCCACGTCCCTGCCTCCTGGAAGGGATTTCATCAGCACTGGTCAACAAGCACTTGGCGTTTGTTGTTAAAGTCTGGTAACTTGAAGAACTTGTGCGTGCGTGCGTGCGTGCAAGGGGTGTGGGATCCATGACAGATAAACAAAGAGATACACAAAAACAAACTGAACAACACTTCCTGGGACCTAGGACTATATATCCAAGAAACCAGTGGGAAAATAAGTGGGTGTCTCCTCATCTGAACATCAGGGGAAGGCAGGCGATAGCCAAGCCCCTGACCAGACGTAGGTCTCCAGGCTGATGCCCCTGCTCAGCAGGGTACACACTGGCCACCTTGCCTGACATTTCTTTAGAAGGACATGGAAAGTGAAACCGTCCAGAACAATCCACCACCCAGCTGCCTTGGTGAGCCCGCATGAACCCCCTGGCCTTGCTGTTTGGGCGGATCAGTGCCAGCAGCAGCATCGCCCCCGGGAACCCCTTGAGGCCTCAACACAGGCAGCCCCCATGCCCTTGGCTTCACCCAAGAGGCTGAGCATTTCCTATAAACTCAGGCATCTGTGAGTGATGTGGGGGAATGGCTGACTTCAGAAAAGACAGTTGCTCCCCACCCCTCTCTGCAAACTTTTTATTTTTTCCAAGTTTCCCACCAACTGCTCTGCAGTAAAAACTCATGCCTGAGAGACAAGTATTTCAGGACTCGCTGAGCCCAGGAGAGACAGGTCATTCCCTCTCTATCTATCAGGCCAGATGTAAGTTGCTTTATCTCTATAATGCAAATAAACAAACCAGAAAAGAGGAATGGCTGTTGGCACAGTACTCAGGACTGCAGGCCCATTTTCATGCTGGCTTCTCTTTTGGGGGAAAAAAAAAAACATAGGAAAGGCACATGAGAGATTACATGCCCCAGTGGGAGAACCCAGGCTGAGGAGGGGGCAGGGAGGCTGCCCTTTGAAGGACAGAGCTGGCCCTCCCAGGAGTGGGGACCAATCTGCAAAAAAAGTCAGACAGCCTTCTGGCACAGAAGGAACCCAGGAGTCCCCTGCAGCCGGTTGCCAAGGCAGCTCCCAGGTACGGAATGTCCTGTTTAAGCCCAGCTTGGTCCCTAACTTCTCTCCAAAGTCAGAGACAGTGGCCCACTGCAAGCCCCTCTCCCACGAACTCTTTCCTGGATCTGGAGCCTGGCTTTTCCTCTCCCCATTAAAAATCACCAGCATTTCGCAAATAAAGGCGATCGCCATGTGAAAAATTATCTTTTAAAATGGAGTTTAATTTGCATATAAGGAACGAGAGATTTATGACGAGCCACATCGTCCAGTACTGCATCTGCCTAGCATCAGTCGTAATTTAGATTGTTTGTGACTGATCTTAAATTCTAAAGCTTGGAGAAGATGAAGTACTCTGTTGCTGTATTATTGTCAGGAGTCTAAGACTTACCAGAGATTTATTAGTAATCTTATCACAAACATGTCTCAAGTTTTTGCTTTTAATATGTGCCAAGCTCCTCCGAGGAATTTTCCTCACTGCAATTATATTCCTCAATGCATGCATTCTGAAGCTGAGTTGATTTCCTTCCCAAAATAAAGCGACCTATCATTACACCACCGCAGCTCTTGTACATTTTTCCTCTGCTACTTAATAATCAATGTATTCATCATTAAAATCTGAGCCCTGAAGCAATGGTTTTTAGCATATTCTAATGACTAGAGACTTGCAAATTACAATGACCTTTCATGTACATTCTGTAAGCACCTTGTTCTAATGTGTACTGTATTTATAGTTTGCCAATACAAACTAGCCAAAGATTGGATAATTACTGTAATCTATTAGCTCGATTGCTTTCCCTGCTCATTTATAGCATGTGCCACGCAGGCCATTTTCCAAAGCCGGCCTATCTTTCATCTCCCGCAAGCTCAGAAAGTAAAGGATACTTCATCTTCACAATATACACACTTACTAATGTCTGAAGAGCGGCCCATCTCAGCTCAAGGAGGTTTCAAAAATAAAGAATCTTCCTTCCTATTAGTGTCATCCTGCTATGTCTGAGTGACAAAAAACACCGCTCCAAGAGTGTAAACTTTCGTTGAAGAATGTCAAGGTCAGTTCCATTTTCTGCCCATTACTCTGACCTCCAAATAGCATTTAATAAGATCTGCTTGTTTCTTCGCTTTGAAAGAAAAAGATAAAGGCACTTCTCTTAAACAAGAAACAATTTTTTTGCTCTAAGTAAATGTTTCGAGGGAAGCATTAAACTTTCTTTGAAGCGCGGCGATGACTGGGAGCCGGTGAGAGCTGCGCGTGGAGTGCCAGCCGGGGTTGCCTCTGACCCTGGGTGACGGTCTATTTCAGGCAGTTATGGATAGATAACATTAGACACTGGTAATTAAAACAACACTAATTTTGTCTCGGTGGCCACGCTTTGTTGTTAGAAGCCATCTATCATGGGCTTCACGCATCACACAATGAGACGACATTTGTCTACGTACATTGTGTTTGGTCAACGGTTTTACCCATCTCCCCACGTACCTGGGTGCCCAGGCACTTTTAAAGACGGAGTGCTTTCATTTCTACTCTATGGCTCTGATTAATAAAACATTTTGCCTGCTTTGTCAAAACACGCCGCAATCTTTTCACCACATATATTCATGGGGGAAAAAAACAATGTTAATTTCCTTCCTTTTAGAAAGAAAATAACAACAACCACCAAGAAATTCTCTTTTGGATTGGAAGAGAAAGAAAAAAAAAAACATCAAATATGGAAATATGTGCCTCCTCTGTAAAACAGAGAACACCCTAATAGAAAGCATCCTATTAAAAGACACACGACCAAACAAAGCGACTCCTCTGAGAAGATACACGTTTTTGGCTCGGTGTGGTGGATTTTTTCCTGTGCCTCCATGTGTTTGATTTATGGATACTCAATCTCATTTCACCTTTTATTACAAGAACGACAGTTGCATTAAGACTGATAGCAAGTCCAATGTTTTTATCATTTGGTAATACAAAATATATATATATATATATGTCTATTCCACAGACCTCACAGAAAATTAAGGATTGCTGAAGTGCCCACTGACTAGTTTGGCTCTGTTGTAATAAACTAAAAGGAAACTGTAATGGTGCATTTCAGAGAGGCTTTAGCAAGTGACATAAACAAGAGAAGAAGCAGACAGAACCATTTAACTTCAGACTCCACCAACGACAGCCAAATGCCGGCTTCCTACAGCAAGACCGGTCAGCGGCTATGTGACCGTCTTCATTTCTCCATGGAAAAGCCACCCTCTCGAGACACTCCAGGCACCCCAACTGCATTTACTAGTGAGTGTCTGAAAGGTGGGAGCTGTTCGAATTCTTTGCTCTCCTCACAGAGGATCACAGCCCTTTTTTCCCCTTTCGCTGCAGATGCACATGTAGTTTCACATATTAGCTAGTACTCCAGCCGCCACCAGCCCCTAATTGCTCTCTCAGGGAAGGGACCATAAACACAGGTATGGATGACACAGATGTAGCTTCAACTTGATGCAGGCAGGAATCCTACATCAAAGCTATTTGCAAAGTGACACAACTAGTTATTTAAAAGTACATTTTTATTATATTCCTGAGAATTTGCGTTTTTCAGAAACCACACGGATTTTTTTTAATGTTGTCACAGAAATGTTGGGGTAATTGACCGTTAATGAAATCTGCGAGGGAAAGACACCTGTATGTTTTTCAGCCAGTTTAATAAATTCGAGTGCTTCTGCCAATAAAAGTCACCTGATCATTTAAATAAGTTAATATTAGCACATCTCTCTTACCAGCTGCTGCGAGCATTCTGCCTACTATCCTGGAGGAAAAGCAAAACAGAGTGGGAGGGAGACTTAGACAATCTGAGTTTATCTGGTCCAACCTGCATTTCTCATACTTATTTACTGAAATAAATGGAAAAGAAAAGAAAAACTTACTGACTTTTGTTAAACTACAAAGATTAACTATTCATCATGGAAGAAAGTGATTTCTGTCTGTCCATATATTTTAAAGATTTAGAAGGCACCTGGTGGTGTTCTCAGGCTAAAGACAGGTGTTTTTTGTCTTGGGTATATGCAGTTTCCTCTTTATATTGCTGGTCCTATCAAAAATCCCTTTTGGACTAGAGAGTTTTGGAAATGAGACTATTTTTCAATGATATAAAAAACCAAAGTGTTTTCTTCTCAAGATCATTCACTAGTCTTTTAAGGTAAGTCAGGGACTCTGAAGGTGCTCTTAACTCTGAGAAGAGTTGCAAAGGTGGGAGAAGAACTCTCCCCATTGATAACTTCAGACAATGTGCCTCTCCTGATACCACTAGCTCCTGCCCTAAGATTTCCAGAGACTGCAGGAGGTAAAAGGTAAACTGAGAGGAAACCAGGAAACCGCAGGGGAAAGAAACCTGTGCCCTGGTTCTGAAATCAGAACTCTTAAAGCCACAGCTCTGAAGTTCAAAGCCCAACGTGCAACGGCCTGATAGAGAAAGGAGCTAGGGAGCTCAGACCCTGAGAACTGGGCAGACAGAGCCTTTCCTGGGGTCCCACTGTGCTTACAACACCCAACAACAAATCTTTTCACTTTCTAGAACTCATTTGCATGAATTTACTTTTTTGCCTTAAGAGGTTGTTGTAATGTGTGTTAAAACACACAGAGCAATTTTATCTCCATAATATCACAAAAGAAATATTATGTTAGTATAACGTAAAAAAAAAAATAAGAAGGAAAAGAAAAGAAAAAAAAAGGAAGGAAGAATGCTGTAAGATCCGCAGCTCGCTCGCAGCAAAGCACTGCTCAAAAGCACCACCCAAAGGCGGGAGGGGTGTAAAGGCATCAGGGAGTGATTGTTTTTTGTTAATTTCAGCACTCCGAGTGTAAAAAATGACAGCGCCATGCAAGTTGACGGAGGCTTTTGATTGAAGTGACTGATTGCCTCAGCTGCACCTGCGGAAAATTGATGACAATGCTGTCTAAACCATTCATTAGGATTTGGAGCTTCATGCCGATGAATGCTGGATTCATAAATTTGCTAGACATGTGTTGTAGATAATATGGCAAAGCACTGTTTTCAAATGAACATTTCTTTGACCTAATTTTATCAAAATCATGCAAAGGAATAAAAGAATATTTGTGCCCGAAATCTTCGGAAACAGCTGCAACTGAGTCTCTCTCTCTCTCTCTCTCTCTCTCTCTCTCTCTCTCTCTCTCTCTCTCTCTCTCTCTCTCTCTCTCTTTCTCTCTCTCTCTCCCCCTCCCTCCCTCCCTCCCATTTCTTTTTTGTCTTTCAAATAAATTGAAGTGAAATCTATTTAGAACATATTTACTGGTTGGGTTTAAAATATTTGTTGGCATGACAAAGCACTTATTTTTTAACCTATTAGTAACTATAGTACTTGCTGCCAGGTGGAGGAAAATTATTTAAAGGTTTTTCAAGCCCCAAATTTGCGAAATTCAACACAAGTGGAAGACAGATTTATTTTTAAATAACAATGTCATCTTCAGAGACATGTGGGACCGAACCATTTCAATGTCAACAGGATACACGTTCTGGACTGTGAGAATCAAACAGACCACATGGGCTTTGAAAGGAGATGAAATCCCTTTAAAATACTGACACTCATGGTCAAAAAGAGTGAAACCAGGAAGAGAATGTCATCTGTCTACACGTGTGTGGATATGTGTGTGTGTGATATACGTTTACTTGTTGATTTTAATGTATCAAAACACTATCAATATTGAATGAAGGTTTTCCTGCACGTCCAAAGGAAACAGTGACTAAGAGCTGCAAGAGGGAACCATTTTCATACCTGACTTTTCTCAGCAGCTTGAGGGAAGAAAAGGCCGGCTGAATGCATCTCCCGGAGCAGTCAGTCGCTAGAGGTTTGACTTGTTAGGAAAGAATACCCGACACTGAAGAATCTGAAATTCTTGCTATAGTAAAAGATCTTATTTCTACAACAAGCACCCTCTGCCTAGTACTTGGAATCCCCTGCATAAAATGAAAACGAATATTTATTAACATCAGAAGAACCTGGCACAGGTCGATCCCAAGCAACCCAACCTACCCAAAGGCTTCCAGATCTCTTCCCTGGCATTTCAAAGAAATCTATTACTACACATTCTCCTGAATTGAGGTTTTACTCCCAGGAAGGTAATTTCTGATGAGGCATCTTGTTTTCTTTCCTTTCTCTTTTTTTCTAAAGCACCCCTACAAATACCTGGGGTGCCTATATTAACCCCGCACCTGGATGGAGAAAAACTGCAGGTGTGAACAGCGAGGCTAAAGGAGCCGAGTTTTGCCAAGCCGGCTTTTCCTGCTCTAGCAGTTACTGTGAACTGGAAAGCGTTTCCCAGACAAATCCAAACCAGGCTCTTTCCAGGTGCTGATACAGTCGCAGAATTACCAAGTGGATATGTGAAAGCCCTTAAAAGCAGAACAATCAGGGTTCTCTCCCCGTGGATGGGTTTCCTACTGGGGAATACATAAATACCTGGGGGACAGGAAGCCCAGAGCAGTAAAAGCAGAACGTTCTTGTGTTTCGGTCAGTCACACCGGCTGGTTCTCCAGCCTGGTCTGGATGCCCGAAACTGCAGCCCACTTAGGACGATCTGGATCCTGTGCTTGCTTCCAGTGTGGGGCAGTATGTTTCAAATGGCTTCCCCTCCTGTCTTGGGTGGTCTTTGCAGTGAGACTCCCGGCTCTGGCACACACACACTGATCTCGCCAGCCCAGCAGCAGAGACAGATGTGCAGGCTGCTGCCCTGTCTTGGACACTGCTGGGGCACAGGAACCCTCAGCCTCGCCCTGGAAGATGTTATTGCCTGGTCCGAGTGTGTGGCACACACATGCACAGGAGGTATGGGGAGTAACATGTGCATAAAATTCCCAGCGGCGCAAGACAAGAGAACCCAGATTGGCACCGACTATAGATGAGCTATAATAACTCTTAGGTGATGGGGGCACATGGACTTGGTTAGGCTGCAAAAACTCAGAGGGAGGGGTCCAGGGGTAGGACACATGAGCCTACAAGGACAGGTATAGACTGGCCTCGATTACTTCCCTGTGGCAAAGCTAGGGGGAGTGGTCCACACAGAGGACACCCAGCCTTCGGTCCTCACCCACAGCCTCTGCCTGGCCAGTGAGGACACTTGCATTTGTAATCCCTCATGGAGACAGACCCTCACCCTCTATTCTGATGCCTTATCAGGAAACCTTTAGACTCAAGGAGAAAAAGGGCTGCCTTCCTCCAAAACCTTTAGCTAAGAATCATGTCAGCCATCCTATGCATTCTGGTCATTTCATTCTCCAATGTCATTTTCTCAGAAACCCTGTGCTGCCAGTAGAGCTAAGGAATCTGCGCTTTTTCTATCTAAGTCTCCTTGGCCAAAGGGTTTTTTTTTCCCCTTCTCTTATTCACATCCCCCACCAAAGCCACTCCAAATCCCCTTCTTTTGTAGCTAGATGAGGATTCTTTGAGCCTCTTAGGAGAGCACTTCTGTCCCTACTAGGGTCCCAAGTGCTGAATTAGTCTTCATTTCCCATAGGCACAGTGAACAAAACCCCAAACTTTTGAATACAGGCCCGTAGTAAAAGCAGACCCACGCTGACTGCTCTCAGGTGACTGCCATCTCAGCAGACACCTTCCAGTGAGGACCCGCACAGAGGTGCTTGACATGCAAGCCCTTGCACAGGAGCCAGGGCCCAGCACCCAGGTCCCATGACCCACATCCAGGCTCAGAGCTGGGCTGCACAGAGAAGGATCTGCATTCTGTTTCGGGACAGCAAGTCTTTGAAAGGACGGAGGCTTCCCACTGACCGATATGTGATGTTACCTCTAGCTCGAGTTGCTGGGAGACCTAGAATGCCCTGAAGAAACCTGTTTTCAGAAGCTCAGGTCCAGTAGGGGTGCATAACCGACAGCATAGGGAGCAGGGAGAGGAGCAGAATGAAAAGGCTCAACAGGCAAATCTGACCTCACAAATCTGACCCAGCCCCTCAGTCTTCCAGGAAAACAAAACAAAAAATCAGTTGAGAAGAGGCAGCATCAAGACTCAGACCAGGGGCGCACCACTGCGTCTCAGCAGCTAAGGGGAAGGCCATGGAAAGCCCAAGGAGCCAGGTTCAAGGCCCAGAGCCAGGGAAAGGGGAAAAAATCCAGGCACTCTTCATCCAATAGGGAAGAGTGACGGTAAACAGGACCTGTGAGCTACGCCCAGCAGCAGGGATGGCCTTGCACAGAGCCATTCACACTCTCGCAGCTCGTCCCCTGGTGCCAGACAAGCACAGAGTAACGGAGACCCCACCTGGGCACGCATGTGCATGCGCACATACACACACGAATATATACACATACACCTTACCTCCATGAAGCGGAAAGAAACACACATCACTGTGAACAACAGCGATGTGAGACCCATCCTCAGCAGGTTCCTGTTTCAGGACAACAGCGTCATAAATGCCTAAGGAGTGCATTTCTCCAAGTGGAGGTGGGTGTCTGGTAGAAACTGTCACCCCACCTGCAGCAGGGAGCGAGAGAGCTGAGCGCCCTTACACACCAACTCTGCTCCTTCCAGAAGCTGGGAGGACAGTGTTCTCAGCAGCATGGCTGCTTCTGGGATGAAAGAACATGGTCCCAGTGGAGAACAGGAAAGTTCCCACCTCTGAGCAATGTGGCTGACACTCCTTAGCCCACTTGTCACTTGTAACAAGCCCCTGCTGGCCGTGCAGCGAGGGGAGGCTGGCCACAGGCCAAGGCAGTGGCTGAAATGTCCCAGAAGGCAGGGAACTGAGCCCCCTACCAGACACCAATGTTGTGTAATGCCTCAGTGTCAGGAAGGCCAGACAGAGAACTGAGGGGGAAGCCTGCTGAGTGAGACCCAGGGAGAAGGGGCTGTGGAGGCCGGGAGTGGTCTGCACCCTCTCCGGAGGCAGGTAGTCAGTTCTGATTGACTGTTCTGCATAGGTGCAGGGACCCCATGTTCCCAGCACTTCCAAACATTCAGATGAAGCCAGGATTCCTGAAAATTAGGCGAAATCTCAATTATTAAATTCATGTTTCTTTCAAACATACTCAGAGAACCCAGCAGAATCCATCTTGTAGGTAGAATGGGCCCCCCCGGATGCCTGTGTTGGGACTCTGGTATAAGCTTTTCCTCCAAAGATCCTGGAAGCTCATTCTTTAATTGTTCTCCAAGTCAGGTCCCCCTGAGTAGTGCCTGCCCCCAGGGATGCCTTTGGGGCCAGGTTGTCTGGCAGAGTTCTAAGGCTTTCCTCTGAGTGTGAAGAGGGGACCCTGCATCCAGAAGAGCACCCTGCCATTCCCCGGGAGGCCTGCCTCTAGCTCAGCATGAACTTCCACAAGCCCTCAGGGGAGAAGAGTTTGCAAGGATTCCCTTAAATCTGACCAATTTCTGCTTGCTGTTTCTCCATGAAAGGTACCAGAATGACCCCTTAGTTATGAGAGAACCACCTTTCCCAAAGCACAATGGTCTATGAGCTGGGTGGTATTTAAATTTTAGATTTTGTCCACATTGTCTTCCCTGAGATTGTTCTTTTTATATATTGTACACATGCATATTTTAAGTATCTATGAATATCAATATATTTAGGTATTTATTTCAAATGGCTATAGAAGTATTCACTTGATACACGAGAGATATTTTGTGTCTCTTCTCCTTCTTGCTAACATCTGCAGATGCAGCCCCACGCAATAGTTAAACGATCACACTTCTCCAAATGGGTTTTTCTATATTGCAATGCAATAGCTGAAGCTCAGTGGAAATCAATTTGCTCTCAAGTTCCCTGATTCTCGGCCTTCTGATTTCAACAAGGAGAGCGAGAGACTCCAGGCACCCCCATTTGGGGGGCTGCCTCCAAAGACCCGTCAATTCTTCACAGAAGGGGACACGGAACACAATCTTTTTCCTCTTGGTTGCAGCTGTTTGCACCTCCACTATGTGCAGCTCGTGTATTTAAAAATCCTATTTAAGTATGCAAAGGTCCATATAGTGCCATTAAAACAAATGAGTATAACCCTTTGGTCATCTAGGTGAAAGCATTTTGTTGTGAGGTTTTTTTTTTTCTTTTCAAATTGCTATTGCCATATATAAATGTAACGTATAGCAATAACCGTAGAAAGATACTGTGCCCTTGTGTATGGATAATTAAAATAGGAACATCTCTGGACTAAATTAAAATGTGTAAAAACCAAACCCTTATGGCATCCATGAAATTGCAGAAGTTCCAAGTGAATCACTGGCCCAGGGACGAAACATTTCTCTCATTACTTCAAGAACCTCTTCCATGATCACAGTTTCCCATTTTCACAAATCTACATGGTTCTTTTTATGTCACTAAATATCTCAGCTCACTTTTACTGCCCTCCTTATAGATGTGCTAGTTGGTAACAGCAGGCAAACAGTCTCCAATCATTTAAGAGAAACCAACACTTTTAGTGCTTTTGATGACACGATTACTGCAAATTATGAACTAAAAATCTGAACAGGATAGATGGAGATAAATTACATTTTTATGAACATACAGGAAAAAATTGCATGTTTTCCAGTATCAGAAAAATCCAAACCCACAGGTCACAATCTATGAATCAGAAAGACCTGAATTCCTGAGCACTTGTACATAGATTTCTCCTTAACCCGTGACCCGCACGAGCCACACGCTTCCCCTCCACGGAGAGCTCCTGGTGTGCCCTTTTCTCCTCTGTACTTTGAGCGTAAGAGGTGTTATTACCCATAACTTTTTATTTAAAGGAATTGTGCAGCTGGGAAAATGAATGAATTTAATTATCAATGCAGTGTGAAAAAAATCATTAGAGCAAGGGCCTGGAACGCCACATATTAAAAATAAACAAAGGCTATTAAAAAACAGTTCCAAAAAAGAATGTCAGTTTTTCTTCAATTCTTAAAAGGTAAATACCAAAAAGAAAACCATATGTAAACATCCATAGTTACAGAAGAAATTACTCTTTAAGAAAATGTTAAATGACTGACTGGGTCATTTAACTTTAAATCTATACTTTATGTGGCAGTATAGGAAGGTCATTTGATTGCTATGCATAGAAAAATGAGAATTCTAATATGTTCTCAAAGTTTCACCTTCATAAGACAAAATTTTCATTATAAAATTTTATTTAATGGTGAGCACGCAGAACTTCTTCCTTGGCTGTAGAGGAAGGCACTCGTGGAACCAGAGAGAGAGAGCACTTGGCTTTTCTTTTCAAAGACAGTAGGACTATGTTTTTTAACTTCCTTGTTTTTAACACTCTATATGAGTAGTCCTTCCACGACTGGAGAGTGAAAACACTGATCTAGCTTGAGTATGGAGGACAAATACTAAGAAATGGCACCCCAGAAAGGCCTTTCCTTTGGGAAAGGAATTGGAGAAATGTGTGTTCTTGACAAGCAGGGAGGGATACAGCTCATGGGAGGGATACAATTTCCTGGTTAGGACCAAACTTGACCTACTGCTGCACAGATGCTCATGGGATGTCTAGAGCAGAGCGATTACAAATTCCAACTGAGCCCAGGCAAGAGGTGGCTCAGCTATTTGACACCAGGAGATCACAGGTCAATGGTCTATCTCCAGTCCGAGCTGAGTTCAGCCCAGGAGGGGCAAACTCAGCAGCAAACAGCAGGAACACCAGATCAGTCCACCCGGGAGGGGAAGAGCGAGTGTCTCCTCCATCCACTCAAGGTTTGACTCTAAGACAGGACTGAAGAGAATCCCGGCTGTTGGAAAGCATCAGAAAGATGCAACAGAAGCAGTGAAGTTTCTGCTCCCTCTGCCAGAGGGAGGGTGGTCCCAGAGTTGCCTGGGGCCTCAGCTGAGTTCTACCCCTTCTGGACCAGAGCCTGCACTTTGTGGCTGGGAGGCAGACATGAAGGTGGAAATGCATGTCACATGATGGGCACCACTGGCTGTGTTGTCCTGGATGTGTTTCCCACTTATTCACATTCTCACCTGTCTGTTTCCCTGTCTTTCTGGAGGTCGGGTCCAGCAGGGCTGGTCTCGTCTCTCCAGCCACTCCTCAGCTCTCTCAGGATCCGACTCCAATGCACCCCCAATAGAATGTGCCCAGCTTCTCGGCTAATCCCCCAGCTGTTTGGAGAGGTCTTGTTGTCCCCTCCAAAACCAGGGCATTCAACAGATATGGGTTCTGGTGCCCTGAAATGTATCTGAGCCCCTGCTGGATTCCAGCCCTTTGAATATCAATGAGCACCATCGACTATCTTCCTCGCAACAGAATGTGTGCCATGGCCCCCAAAGCTCACACCTGGGCCCAGACTAAGAGCCCTGAACCGGCTTTAAGGCACTACACTCGCCACCATGTGTTTTCACATCATGGAAACTGAAGCCCAGAGAAGAAGACAGTGCTCCCCAAAGTTTCCCCAAAAGTTAGAGTCCAAAGTGGGATGTGAACTGATTTCCAAACTCCCAGGCCCCGGTGCCCACTGTCCGCTGCCCTCCCTCCCTTCTGTGCATGCTTTTCTGATTTCCCAGCTAGAAGTTTGCTGCCTCAACTCTGTAGATCTCTGCGACTCCAGAACACACATCCCAGCCAGGGCAGGGACCTTGGGAAGGAGAGAAGGAGGTAGGACATGGGTCTCCTAACACCACTAACACCGGCAAAGCCCTGGGTGGCCACTGCTGAGAAAATGGAGCAGGGGAGACTACAGTGGAAAGGGGATACCTGTCCCTCCCATGCAGACTAGGTGGCCCTAAGCTGTTGTCTCAAAAAGCACATTCGCTATCTCTTTTAAAAAATGTGGAGGAGGAGGAGGAGGAGAGGATCCTCAGTCTAGATAAATCCAGAATGATTTGAATACATTACTGTAGTTAAGTTTAGTACATAAAGTACTGGGGATGGCTCTGCCGTGCATTTCAATGAAGCCAAAAATAATGAGGCTCTGAGGGCCTTTGTCGCTTTGTCAGAGCGATTCTGCCCCAATAAGCAGGAAGGTGTCTCCAGCCCCTTGTCTGTAATCCGTCCTCATGGGATTCAACCTGGCTTCTGGAAGCTGGACAATTTGATGAGCGGTTGAAGACCTAGAAGAAAGAGCAGGTCATTTCCTGAACCAGCCAGTGAGTTCTTTAAGGTACAGCCAAAGTCGGACCCCAAAGCATGCAGGTCAACCAAGGTTGACCAGGTGGAGTGTAGAGTCCACATGAGTGGCAGGAGGGTGGTGTGTGACCAGCTTTGTCAAGCTCCTCCTTCTTCCCCACTTAAGACCCGACCTATGTTCCGACCCTATGGCTGACCCAGAGAACATGGGAACAGCACCAGGAACTGAGGATCAAGAGGCCTCCAGTAATTCCTCCCAGGACCTATCAGAGCGACGAGTTTGAAGAGAGAGGCAAGGAAGGATGGATGGAGAATGGAAGGAAAGAAAGTGAAGTAGGGGAAGACGAGGGAAGAGATAAAAAGAAACAGTCACCCCACTTGGCCTCCTCTGCAGTGGGATAGAGAGATGTCAAGTGTAGCTTTCTCCAGAATTTCTGAGACCCAAATGATTAAATCTACATGGAGAGAAAGACTGACACAAGAAGCAACCAAGGAAACATATGTTCCAGAAAAAAGTCCCAGGAGCAGTTGTCTAGGATGTGAGGACAGAGGTGCAACCATATCTCAGAAAAAAAGAACACTTGAAATACTGCTGACTCTCTGTGAGGCTCTTCCCAGTACCCTGTTTCTGACTCCACCAGTCAGACCCTCAGGAAGCTGGAGCAGAAAGAGCCCTGATCTCCAGCCAGTAACTGAGCAAGGTTTCCCACCCAGCCAGGGGGCCTTGCAGATGCTGTGAGCGCACATACTGGGGGAAGTTACTAGCCTCTCATAAAAGGAAACCCACTGACTTTGGGCCACCCTCTCACTGAAAATATAAATAGTTAAATCAGTAGAATCAGCCTCCTTTTCTGTGCTCTGGATAGAACTCCTGGACTTCTGTGAATAGTTAACTGAAAAGCTGCTGGGTGGACATCTGTTGTTTTTCCCTGCCCAGCCGCTTCCCTCCTTACTGGAAATAGCATCCTGATTTTCCTTGAGGAACCAGCTGCCCCTCCCCCGGGCTCAATCCATGTGGTCTTGGGTGGGTGGGGCTGAGCCCACCCTCAGCTCCAGGGATACACAAGTGACCCAGACAAAGGCATCGAGGACACTCATGTCCACTGTGATTGGCTCCAGGGAGGGCGTAAAAGCAACTGCATCAGGCCAGCCTGTCTCCGTTACAGGTCTTTGTGTAGAGAGTCATTTCACCGGAGTGCCTGCAAAGATTAACGTCTACAGCTGCTAGAAGTCATCTTGCTCCCCCAAAGAGCCCAAGCTGCCAGAAAATGGAGTCAAGGAAAGCAAAACAGAACCTGCTGACAGTGTTCCTGCTCCTGGATCCAGCCACACCTGGAGCTCTGCCCCTGGAGGATTTTTCAGTTACAGGAACCAAAATAGTCTGGTTTGACAAGTTCACCTGACGTGGGCTCCTCTTAAGAGACATGACTAAGCCAGGGGTTCCTGGATGGACTGATGGACATGGAGCAGTTGCTATGCAATCACGGGAAGGAGGGAAGATTCTCCCCTCCCAGGTAACACAACGCCTACTAGGTACTCAGGTCTCCAAAAATCAGGACCTGCAGGTCCAATTGCATTTCAGGAGACACTAGGATGTAAGGACTCCTTCCCTGGGATTCATCTATCAAGCTGTGAAATATTCACAGTTTTAAAATTACTCATCAAGAGTCAAATTTGTTTCCCTCTCTGCTACCTTAGTTACTGATTATTTCCAGATCCATCAGCTACACAAATTCTTGTTTTTAAAATGCAATCATCTCAGCCACGGCCCCTCTAGACATAGTAAGGAATAGTTAGCAGAAGCCCCTGGAATGTCACACTAGCAGGCTGGATGAAATGGACAGTGTCACATACACACACTGGACAGGAAAGTACAATGCAGCGGGTCACTTAAGCTGGGGATGAATAATCAGTTCATTTGGAATAATGAACCACTGCCATGTAGCAAACTTGGCCAGACTTGTCTTTGAAAGCCTGGTGTGGCTGTGTCACCAACGCAGAAGGTCAGCGTCCCTCCCAGAGGGCCGGGCCTCTGTCCCTGGTAGGTGGGTGCCAGCTGGAGACCACCCAGATAGACAGCTTGGGCTCGGGCTTCTCATCTGGCTGCAGGGCTTGGGGGCTCAATCAGAGGCCTCTCCTTTCTCCAGCTGCTGCATCTGGAGAAGGGCTGACGGTGCACAGCTCTGTGGGTGTCCTCGGCATGTTGGGTCCCATCGCTGGGCTGCTCGTGGCCAGGAGCATCCAGATCCTTCCAGTGTATCCTGACATGGCTCCAGAAAATGCCCAGGTAAATCAGAGATAATGTGTCCTTTAAGACTACTTGAAGCACAAACCAGAGAAGTTTCAACACAGAAAAACATCTTCAAAACATCACACAGAACCCAGAAGAGCCAATTTTGACCTGTTTCAAAGAAAGTTGTTCCCTGGGTGGGTGTGAAAGTAACCTGGTGTGTGTGTCCACACTTTCCAGGCCCGGCGATGGACATACTGCACTGCCCTACTGGCTGAGGCACCAGCTCTTTCAGAAACAGAGCCTACAATCTCCCTGGTGTTGGCCAATCTCTTGAAGGAGGGGCTCCAGGCCTCAACCCCACTCTGCAGGGACAAAGGGTCTGAAAAATCCACACATTCTGGGGTTTTGCTCTGGACTGAAGCCAAGTCCATCCCAAAGTCAGATTCTCTGCCTCCACAGAAAGCTTTGGAACTTTATTCTCATGAACCACTGACCTAATCCTTGCATTGAGACTGCTACTTACATTAGAATTGGTCACATAATGGAAAAAAAAAAAGTAGTTCATTAATATGCTAAGAAGTGCTAATTTGAACATTGCCGAAAAGCAATTGCAAATTCCATTTTGCAACTTGCAAATGTGATGCAGTGCAAATTAAGGCTGATGGACCCATCTTCAGACATTCAAACTTCATCTGGTTGTTTCCGAGCTCCCCGAGCCTCAGCTGTACTCATTGGCTTCAAGACCCAAGGGGGTGACTTCTCCTCCATTTGAGAAGAAAGCTTCATCAGGCTTCCAGTACTGGGAGCTGTGAGGCAGAGGAGGCACACCATTGGGGCCCACAACAAAGAAGAGGAATAACTCCAAATTTGCATCACCATGTCTTCAGTAACATGGAGTGGGACCAGATCCATGCCTTCAAGTCAAGAAGACCTGCCCCTAACCCCTAGCCTTCACTTACTCTTCCCACAAGTGAATTACGATGCTCCATTGACCCAATTTGACTTGAGAACTAGCCCGATGCCCTCTCAGCAGGGAAAATTCATGGGAATTAGGGCCAGCTTAACAAGGATTGGCGACTATCCTCCCAGGGATACACTGGGGACAGCTCTATCAGTGGAAAAATAAGGACCTGGTGACTATGTGGCACTCAGCAGCCCCTTCCAGCTTCCCGCCATCTTCCCACCATCTTCCCATAAGCAGCAGAATCAGAACTTATGAGAAGTTAGTTTCAAAATAAGCTCATATAGGACAATTTGTTTGGAGTCAAAATTACACAGCACTGACCTGCCTTTGGCACCATGCCACTTTTTTTTAGATGTATATTTTTAAACAAATAAGTTATTACATGCAGCAAGACAGTCCGTTTCTGAGAGGCCCAGTCAGAGATGTCCTACCTGTACCCAGGGCTGCCAACCAGAGTGAGCATCAGCAGAAGCCTTTCCATGTCTATGTGCCTGGACGATCCATCCCCTCCTGGCCTCTACCTTCCAGGCAGGAGCATCTTCACTCTTGACTGCATCCTCAGAAAGTGCTCCTTCCTCCCTCCTTCTCACCTTCCCTTCCTCCTTTCAAAAGGATGAAGGAACTCAGGAAATACAAGAGCAGGAAAGCCAGTAGAAGAATCAGAAATAAGTTCATACAGAGTGACATGGACTTGCAGTACCCAGAGGGGCCTGGAAAACTTGGCTCTGAGCTTCCCACGGGGCAGAGCAAAGAGGGAAACAAGAACCAGCAAGGAGATCTACATAGGGCTCCTGGACGCAATTCCAACATGAGTGTATAAGGGTTCCCCAGACCAGCAAGTCATTTTCAGACACTAGCAGGGTGTCTGAGAACTTAACTCAGTGCTGTCACTAGCTGGAGACAGTGTCCGATCTACAGGTAAAAGGGTTCAGTCTCTCAAGACCGCCCTCCACTTCAGACACCAGCTGCACAGCCAACTGGTAACCTCTGCTTCCGACCAACCCGCCACACAGTGGAGATTCTCACAAACCCCGACTTCAGATTCCAGTTGAAGGCCAGGTTAAAACCACCCAATGTAAGTCGGAGGTTCCCAAGACACCCTCCTCTGGGTGGAGGTTCAATCCATCCACTGGAGTGGCTCACGGAACCTGGGAAACTCACAAGAGCACTGATCTGTTACAAAGGACAGAGCTCAGGAATAGCCAGATGGAAGAGATGCCTGGGGCGAAGAACGGGGAAGGACACGGAGCTTCCAAACCCTCCTCCTGCACCATCCTCTCCAAATCTCACTATGCTCTCCAATCCGAAAGCTCTCTGAAGTCCCTTCCTCTTGAGTTCTATGGAGGGTTCATTACACAATCATGATTGATTACATCATTGGCCATTGACGATCAGTTCCACCTCCAGCCCCTCTCCCCTCCCCAGAGGTCTGGCGGTAGGGCTGGAAATTCCAGCCCTCTAATCACAGGTTGGTTCTCCTAATACCTCGACAGAAGTCTTAGGTTCTTCTCCCAAAAATCACCTCATCCACCTAACAAGAGATGCCTTGATCATTCTCAAAAAAGGAAATACCAAGGCTTTTGGGAACTGTGAGTCTGGAACTGTGGATGAAGACCAAATATACAGGAGCAATACATTTGGGTTTTCTGAATGATAAAATAGATATTTCATACAAAGCACAATTTTGCCAGAATTTTTTCCATAGAACCAAAAAGGCCATGGGTCTTCCTTCCCTACAGCGAAGGCCTAAGAAAAATTCTCTGGTGGGCCCACCTCCAAGGAAATGGACTACAGAGAGGACAGTGTCCTCCCCACAGAACACGACAGATTTAAAAACATGCCTTTGTCAGGTCAGCTTCCAGGCAAGCCCACGACAGTTTGAAAAGGCAATTTTACCAGGCAGTTCCTGGGCCCCACGCCAGAGCCGGACCTGTGCTTAACTCCCAGAAAGTGTCTGTTTGGTGAGGGTGTTTCTACCCCAAGATGAAACTGAAAGGAAGAGAACACAGGTACAAACACACAGACACAGAGACAGACAGACAGAGACTCACAAAACACACACACAGAGATGCACGCAGACATACACAGAGACACACACACACACACACAAACTCACACCACCTCTCTTCTACGTCTGTGTCTGGACGCAGGGCTTACCCACCCACACCTGCCTTCTGCCCTTCCTGGAGGCAAAACACCCCATAATTGGGCTTTGGCTCATGGCAACACCTCTGCATCACCCAGACTCCTCCCTAGTGGCCGCCCACCCCTCACACAGGCTGTCTAGGACCTGTCTTTCTAAGCTGATGGTGCCCTCAGAGCCCTGTTCCAACCAGAATCTAAACTCCATGTGGGTTAGAACTTGATCTCACACAAGCTGAATGAATCCCAAGCACTAAGAATTTTCCCGGCGCAAGATGAATTGTTAATAAATATTTGAGAAAGAAATGAAACGACATAACAAACCTTTCCATGGCACATTTCAAGGGGCAAGGCCTTTACACACGATTTGAAAGTAGCAACTCCTTTGACCCTGAGAGCAGCCCTCCTCTGTCACTGCTCCACTTCACAGACGAAGAAGCTAAAGCACACCGAGGTGAACCCATTCGCCTGGGATCACACAGCCCCTGAGTGGTGGGTCCAGGAGTCTGGCCACAGAGTCGGTGTTTGATGGGACAGGTTGCCCCGTGCATGGCAAGCGGAGTGTCCATGCTTCTCTGCCACCCCACTGCCCCTCCGTGGTAGGTGCCCTGCCCCTTGCCTGATTCAGGAGATCAGCGGCCTAATCCGTGCACATTCTTCTTTCCTCCACGTTGTTGATTTTAGCGGAAATGCGAAGCGCTGAGCAGAGGAGCCCCGACGGCCTCCGCCGGAGAGTCTGGGATTAGTTCATTAATGGGTTCAGCTGCGCCCATGAGGCAGCATAACATTAGAAGCTAACTGCTCCCGACCACGCGCCACTTAGAACTGCGCTTTCACAAATCAGCTCAAGATGCATATCACCGTGAGAGATGACGGTGTTAAAGAAATGCATTTTTCATGTATTCTATTAGTAATCGCTATTATTAAGTACGATTGGTGTGGACAATGCTAAAGGTAGTTCTTCTCACTCATTTTCGACACCGGCCCACACACCCCTTTCACACCAGCACGGCTCTGTAGGCGTCTCACACAGGGACCCGCCTGTGCGAAGGAAGCAGCCTGACCCGTGCAAACACACGTGGCTGGCTGGGCCTCCTCAGCCCTGCCCACACACATGCCCCAGGCCAGAGCAGCCCCTGGTGACAGTAGTTACATCTCAGAACTCATGAACACGGAATGCAAACTCCGGGATGGTGGCCCCTCTCTTCAAGGGGAGGCCTGCAAAGCAGACCGCTTCTCCCCAAGACGCATACTCTGGTGTGACTGTGTTGTGTTTGTCATTGAACAAAGTTAGTGGCGTGCCAGCCACTCCACATCAGCTCTGTCCTCAGCACACTCTCCTGTCAACGCTGCTCTGAGTGTTTGCAGTTTCATTGCTTCCCAGCTGCTGCTTCTTCTCAGTGCCTGCTTTCTGGTGACTTCTCTTGCATGACCTCCCATGGCCCCATCCACCTGGTGACTTTCAGCTTCAAGTGTGGCTTCCTGCACTGGGAAACAGCCACCCTGGGAAAACATCTGCGTAAAACAACAAACTCATCTTCCTCCAGCTTTACCTCCTCTTCTTCCTTCTCTGCTACCTGTTTAAAGAAGTATCCAGGAGGTATCAATTCTCCTAGAGTCCAGGAGGGACAAGGACACCAGTGCGGCCATTCCACCCGCTACCCTACCCCGGGCACAGCACATTCAGTTTACCAGGCCCACAGAGTCAGAGCCAAAAAAAACCAAACTGCTTTAGAGAGATCCTGCCTAAACAAATCTGTCATTTAAGAAGAATGAACTCTCCCATTTAACCTACTGGTGCAATAACTGCCTGCCTGAAAGGGAAGGTAGAAATTACTGCTACAGGAAATAGCTTGTTCCTAGCAAAGGCCAGCTCCTGAGGATGCAAGAAACTCCGTTTCATATCATTATTTTTCTCACTGTTAAGTGGCATGTGGTGTTTCTGGATGTGTATATCAGTCTAATGATCTTGACTAATGTGAGTCTATACCTAATAAACAGAACCACTCTCAGGATCCAGAAAAACTCCAGTTTCTAGAACTGTAATGTTGAGAATCAAACCTCAAGCCATGATAAGGTTGCCAGACAACAAACGGCACCCCGCAAAGGCTGCCTGCGGTATGTGTCCTTCCTTGTCCACCAGATGTAGTAAAGCTCATGCTTAAGCATTATATATCAACCACAACCAGGTCAGTGATTCTCAGCCGAACTGAACAGTGGAATCAACTAGATTTTACCCCAGAGATCCTGGTTTAAGTGCTCGAGGATGTTGCTTGGGTATTTGGGGTTTTCCTAAACGCCCCAGATGGTTGACTGTTTCTTAAGCCACCTAGAGCTTGGAAGTCCTCAGGTCACATGTATCTGCAGAAATACTCAACCTGATGAGGACGAGAGGGTAGAAAGGAGAAGCAACCCACTGGAGGCCCAAGCAAAAGCCTTTAGAGGCAGGGGCATGACCTGCCCCAGGGATTATCTGCCTCATCCTTCTCCACCGTTTCTCCTTGAGTTCTGCCTGACAGCACCTCGTAAGTCAGGCGTCTGTGTCAGCTGCTAAGAGTAACTGCTGGTCCTGGCTGAAGTTCGCAACTGTCTTTGGATGCCAGTTAGGACCTATAATTAGAATTCGCGCAACTCCAATCACATGGCCAACCCACAGCCCAGGGCTCTAACAGCCCAGGCTTTTCCCCGGTGATTTAAAACCTCGGTGGATAGATTCACCACACCTATTGTGCCCCTCCTGGTGGGCGGCCCCTCTGATGGCCACTGAGGAGGAATTGAATTATGGCCTCCGATGCCAGATGGAGAAGTTGCAGGAGGAAGTTGCAATTATGCATGGACCCAGATGGGCAGTTTGAGGAGAAGGTGACGAGGGAAACTAAATCTGTCTCCCCTTTGTCCTTCAAGTATCCTTCCAGGAACCCATCTCAGCAGCACCCACCCTGGCCGAGAAACAGCCTATATGCTCAAAGCAATGCAAGGGGGGTGAGCTTCCCAATGAACCTCTCTCATAATGCCAGAATCCAGACAGTATAATTAGTCTTCACTTTCACAAGTAATAAATACACTCAAATTAAAAATACATTTGTACCACTCGTTTTACCCCTGCATATATCATAACATGTAAATACACATTCCACATGTCTTTCGCTAATCATTTACTTTATATGCTCCTGTTGGTCAGCAGGGTAAATGACCCTCTTCCCATGTATCTCAATATCATTAATATTCTTTTAAATTTATAGGCTCTCACATAAGATTGAGTGAGGCCGATTGCCTATGGCAGTGGAAACAATTGGAAAATTTGTGAATTATATGCCTGGTTTGCTCCTATTTGCCAAGCTAAATATTTAAGAAAGCCCTCCTGTCATGAGTATTCAAAAGTTTTTGGTGAGCTTAACAACTCAGTGAAACGGATTGTGGAAATGATACCAAATTTGGAATTGGGAGACTAGTTGGAGTCCCAGCTTGTGTCTAAAACGGTTCTGTGACTCTGGCCCTCGGCACCTCGGGGGTGTGAGCTTCCTTGGGGCAACGGGGACATCTTACCTGCCCCACTTAGTTGGTGGGCACATTAGGTATTCACAGGGGCCCTGAGAGGTGAGGCAGGCTGCTGGAGGCAGGAAGCGATGGGAAACCGGAGTCACTCCAGATGGGGGCTCTGATAAGGGAGGAAGTCGTGTTCCCAGAGCCCCCTACACACAGGAAGTTCAGAGGGAAGAGCCCCTGAAAGGAGCTGATGTTGAGGGGTGCCCGGAGCAGGAAGGATTGAGACCACTAGCCCACTGCCTTCTCCTCCTGCCTCTGACCTCCTTTGGGGGATTCCCTAGTCCAAATCCCAGTGGAACCAGCCAGCAGGGGTGATGGGGGAGAGGATAACCTAAAATCTATAGGGCAGTGCGCAGATGTATGAGTAGAAAACTAACATGCAAAACCTGAGACCTCTAAGAGTCTTTACTTTACCCCACCTTAGCATCCTGAGTCTAGGACACACCCCTAGATACTCACTCTAATTTTACTCCAGGTAACCTGGGCACACCCAAGAAGGGAGAAGCCCCTGCCCCTCACTTATATTCAAAAATCCATCTTGCCTGAGTGGGAGGCAAGCAGCGCAGGTCCTACACACACATGTGCATTCCCTTGATGTGACTTCCCTGGCCCACAGAGTGTTTCAACTCAGTTTCTGCTTTTAACAAATATGCTGTGTGTTCCTGACCAAACAGAATTCTTTCTGGACAGACCCAGCATTTCATCTGTGTGTCTTGCTCACCCTCACCTGCATCAAAGGGCAGCCAACACAGGCAGCCTCCTGGGGCCCAGACAAAGCTGAATATGGATGGCAGGGGCGAGAGCCAGTAGAAGACGCTGCAGGGGCGAAATCTCTGCTCCTCCCTGAGTCTGTAAAGGTGGTTCTTCCCTGCAAGACACTTTCGAAATGCCTCACACTTCAGCTTCCCTCAACTAATGAAGCTTTGATGTTGAGAACAAAGGTGTCTGCCGTTTTCATCAGTGTTGACAGGTGAACACCACCTTAAGAAGTTCCATTTCCAAGGGAGCAGAGCTGAATGTTAGAGTAAAAGAAAGGTTCTTTGCCTTCCATGTATTCTCAAGGGCTTTGCAGCTACACCTCAACTCCTCCACCTCAAGGTCAGAGGCTGGTGGGCTGAGGGCTGAGGGCTGAGGGGTGATTCTTGCCCACCAGCCAGTCATGGGCTCACCCACTACCTTTGGTCTCTGACATTCCAGTGTCGATGGACACACGTAACATCTGGAGCAGGTTTTGCAGCCCCACAGTGGTTGGCTGTATCCGAAGGCTTGTTGATCCTGGAAGGCCTCAGAGAATGTCCTAGAATTTCATTTTAGGAGAACATGCTGATCTGGTAACAGGGAGGATCTCAGAGGGTTCATCTAGTCCAAGTTTGACAGATGAGAGCCAAAAATCAGCTATGACTTACTCGAGACCACAGAGCAAGGCAGGGATGGAAGTACTCAGCTTCCTGACTCCTGGCCTGGTGCTCCTGATGCCCCCGCTGAGCGAGGACCAGGGAGGATGCATGAGGGTGAGGTCTCTGTGGGGCTACAAAGAGGCTAAGAGCACAGACTCTGGAATTAGACTGCTGTGTTCAAACTTCTGCCCCACAAGCCATGTGAGTTCGGGCAAGATGTCTAAGTTTCAGTTTCTTTATCTGTAAAGTGGGTGCAGAAATTCACCCCTTCAGAGAGTTATTAAAAGGATAAGAGGATCGTATAAAGTGCTTAAATGGTAAGCAGTAAGAAATGAATGGCCTCTTTATCAGTTCATCAGAATGTCCACATTCACTGAAACCTCAATTTCTCAACCAGACTGAGCAGTCACCACTTGCTGGGATTTGGCATCCGGCTTGATTGGAAAACTCTGAATCAGCTGAGAGCACAGCCCCTGCCACCATCTCATGAAAAGTGAAAATGTATTCTGGCCCTGGCTGCCCTGGGGTCTGGGGGCCCATGTCTGCAGGGGCTGGGGGACAGAGGCAGAACTGGGCTGCTCCAGATGCTGGCCTGGCCTTGGTCAAGGTTGTGAACCTGGTTTGTCCATGTGTCACCAGCATCCGGTAGCCTAGATGGAGAAACATTAACTACAAATATGCAAACTACAATGACCTGCAGTGCCCACTGCCCACTGCCGTGATTCTAGAACTGGGCTCATTCCTTCTGTTGTTGGCAAAGCATCCTGTTATCCCCAGGAGGTTTCAATGGGAGCTTTTCAGACATTCATAGATCGCTCCAGTGAGCACTGCAGACACCGCAGGGCACCCCCTGCTATGGGCTTCCCTGGCCCTTCCTTCTCTTTCCCCTAATTGCCTGGTGCTCTCTCTCCTGACCTACAAGGAGTGCCAGAGTGGAATCTGTCCTGCACTGAGGGAGAGGAGACAGGGCCTGGGTCTCTCCCCACTCAGCCAGCACCCCCATTTCCTACTCCTCATCCTTCCACCACTCTCCAGATCATCTCTCACCCTCTTCCTGGCCCAAATCGCTCCCTTTGGGGTCCCCAAATATCAAGCTACATTCTAGGATCAATTCCTATATAGAACAGTGGAACAGGTCTGTCCACCGAGAGCTGATCCTTAGAGAGTAAGGCACCCCAACATCCACTGAGGCCACTCCAAGGGTGCCTCCACTGACCAGTGGATGCGGGAATTTTTAAAGAATAAAGAAAAAGAGTAAAGCGGCTATTGCCTCTGTGTGAAAGATCCTGACAATCACAGGAAAGTAGAGCTTGAAACCATAACCATAATCATCTGTGGTCTTTGCCTGTGTAGACCTGGCCAGAGGCTTAAATTTAAACGCACAGCGACTCTAAAAACTACTTGAATAGTTCATTTCCCAACAAAACTGCCACACAGGGAGACAAATAATTTAAGGAGGGATGACGCCTCACCAGCACACACATATTAAAAGTTTAGAATCACAACCCAGAGAAAGCCAGAGAAAGAAAGAAGGAAAAACACACTTTCGTTTCATTTCTTCTAGCTCAAAAGCGCTCCCTTCTGAGGCCAGTTCCCAGCCAGATCCACTTCTCCCTTGGAGCAAGGGAGCCAGGAGTGGGTGGTGTCATGAGGGACCTGTGGAAGGGGAAGACCCTCCTTGGAAGGACAGAGATGGGAAGTAAGAAAGAGAAAGAGAGATACAGAGAGACAAAGAGGTACAAAGAGAGACAGAGACATAGGGAGAGACAGAGAGAAAGAGATACAGAGAGAACAAAGACAGAGACACAGAGAAAGAGTTACAGGAGAGAAAGAGACAGAGAGAGAGAAAGAGAGACACTGACAGAGAGAAAGAGATACAGAGAGAGAAAGAAAGAGACAGAGACAGAGAGACAGAGAAAGAGAGAAAGACCCAGCTAGAAATTTACTCTGCAGTAAATGTGCTTCTAACCTAGAAAAGCAATCAGATACCTATTGCCATCAACTGAGATAAGTGAGGTCTAAATTCTAACCCGGAGGCACTGCCACACTTTCAGGTGACTTTATATTCAGAATGTTTCATAGACATTCCCCCAGAATCAATGTATGGGTTATAGATTATTGATCACTAAGGACCCAGACCACAGCCTCTCTTTCAATGTCAGAATGAAAGCCATTGTTCTCCTTCCCAGGCTTTCAGCCATGAGTCATCATACATTTTCAGACACAGAGCAATTATTCATAGTCAAGTTATCCTACCCAAGCTTATCAAGAATTTAAGCTGAAAAATATGTATATGTGCCTTCCTGTGGGAGCACTCTAGATACATGAGCAAAGTCAGAAAAACGTTATTGGTTCAAGAGCCAGCTCGGAACAGTTGACTTTTGATTCTCTCGCTAATACACAGTCATTTCCATGAGACTAATATCGCCACTCAGTGGACCTGCCAACAGAGAGAAGTCACTCCATGATTGTGGTCTGTTTCTGAGGACAAATAAAGTCTGCTGCTCTCCAGTGTTCTGCAGAGCACGCCACGCTATAGACAGAAGTGTTTCAAGTCAACACAATATGAAAAAATTCAAAATAAAATGAAAAGTGTCTGAAAACAAACCAACATAAATATACAGCAGTCCTGTTAATTATGATTATTTATGATCATAAGAACTGGCATCATTACTGTGGTTTCCTTTCCAAAATCTCACAAACTTGTGACTATCCAGCAGTTTCGGAGTTCTATAGCCTTACCAAGGCGGTGGGCTGCGGGCAGAAGTCATCTGGGGCAGGGACCACGGGTGAGCCAGGCTGAGGGCCTGCTGTGGGCACACACACACGCACGCATGCACACGCACGTGCCGGTGTGAGGCTGCCCACCAAAACAACACGCCTGGACCTTCCAGCGTCCCCAACGTTAAACCGCTGGTAATACATTACAGATGTCTCTGATGAGCACCGCCAATCTATTAAACAAAGTGCTCCAGTCGCCTGCGAGGGGCCTGAAGAATGATCCAGAAATCCACCCCCCTGGGGGAAACAGCCTACGGAACATCACCGGCAACACTGAATATTTCATCAGGGATGACAGGACTTTTCTCTTCCCACCACCCCCTACCCCCCGCTTCCTCCATCACCCTGCCTGCCACGTCCCCCCGCACCAGCCCACCCCATTTTTCCTCCACTCGCTTGACAACTAGTCACGGCCACATCACTGCCGTCCCGCTGTCCTTGCTAGCTGACCTCTGTAGTGTGCGGTGCCCAGTGGTCATGCTGTCCTCGTCTCTCGCCAACCACATCTGACAGGAGACGAGGCCATCACAGCAGCCGCTCCTGGCACCTGAGACGCCCTGGGACTACACAGGTAAGCCAGGGGAGGCCGTGTTGTCTCCGGACAAACAACAGAGGGGAAGACATGACATCTCCAGCCAGGAGCCCACATTCGAATATTCAGAAGTTTCATCATGCGGGTGATGAAGGCAGCCCTCTTAGCTTCCAGCAAGGCAGGAGGGGGTCCGGAAGGCGCACCTGGGCCTGTCCTCAATCAGGGGAGAAGGGCGCAGGTGTGGCAGGCACTGACGGCAGCTGGGGGAGGGCGGGGGAGGCTGCCAGCCCCACTGGCTTCTGGGGCCCCTCCCCGGCAGGTGGTGGACCCCGAGGACTTGTGTGGCCACAGGGGAGGCTGAGCAGCTAGCTTTTCCTCGGGGCCACACCTGCCCACTGTCAGTGCCCGAGGAGACACTTTTTCTTTGTCAAGCAAGGAAACAGTTCCTTTAAAAATGACATGGTGGTTTGAAATTGCTATGTTCTCTGGCAACTACTTTTTGGTGAAGTGTCGGAGCAAAGAAAAAAAAACATGAAGTATTTTGACTGAAATAAATGCTATCATGGAAAACAGAGAGCCCTAGAGAACATGCTATGACTTGAAGAACGTCATACTATTTTAAGCAGGTGACAGTAATGTCATTGTCTGAGGGTTTCGGGTGTTTTCTCTAGACTTATCAGAGGAAAGAGTGAGCTTGCTTCAAATAGAAAAAGTAAAGACCCATTTCTAGGGGCACAGCAGCAACGGATAGCCAATGCGATGAGGGAGAGCTGGTTAGATCCCAGCGGAAAACCGCATTAAGTACAAACACTCTTCAAGTCGCTCTGACTTCTCCTGCTTTCATCACACCTCCCACATTGACGTGGCTGCGTGTGTTTGCACACAAGCTCGCCCCAGCAAGACCTGTGCTTATCGTGGGTGCAGAAGGTCCAGGCCAGTCCCCATAGCACATTTATCTAAACTGGAACGTGACTCCAAAGCCCTCGCCTCGTTACTCACTTTTTGGCCTTGGTGGCACCGAAGAGTCCAGCTCAGAGAAGACAGCATCCAGGCCCTCCCTCCTACAGCCCCGGGCACTGATGGAAAAGTCACTCCTTTTTATAAGAACAGGGCACTAAAAGGCACAGGAGGGTCCTTGCAGAAATCCTGTCAGAAGACTGTCTAGGACCACATCCCCTTACCTGTTTCCTCTTTATCTAAAATGACGTGATCCTCATGCCTTTTTGTAGCTGTCCGAGGATGATTCTCAAGAGGTGGACATGTCACAAGTGGCCCCTGCTCTCGTAGGCGCCACACCGAGGTCAGGCACCCCTTCTTCACTGGACATGGAGCAGACGAAGCTGCCGGCTCTCCTGCAGTGCTGTCCCCGTTCACCGGCCTCCTCTTCCCAGCTTCCTGAGTGCAGATGCAGCTGTCTCACCGTGCCACAGCCCGGCACCAGCACCTGGGGTCACCAGGAATAGAAGGAGAGGAAAAGGGAGGTGACTTAGCTGGGTCCTTTGAGTCTCTGAGTTCAGAAGAACACCAAGGTGACAGGGACAGGCAGGGCAGAGCCAGAACACTCCTCAGACAGCAAAAGAGACGATTAGAAACAGAGGTTCTTGGGAACAGAACCAAGCTTGAATGCCCTTGAGGACAAAGCACACCTCACAGAGACAGTGTTGTGGTGGACGAAGAGATAGCCCTCAATTCTCTGGGCCCACCCAGGCCTCTCTGAGAGGGTGACATTTGGACAGCGACACCAGTGACTAGGAAGGGGCAGGGATGTGCACACAGCTCGAGCCCTGATGCCAGTGAGAGCCGTGTGTTCAGAGCACAGAGGGAGACACTGTGGCTGGAATGGATAAGAACCAGAAGGTGGGATCAGTGATCAGAAGGGGCAAAGCCAGGTTCATATAGTCCATAGGCCACGGTCAGAAACCAGGACTTATTTTAAATGAATCAAAATTATCCCATGGTTTTGAGCAGGTGAGTAATATGGTCTCTCACCAAAAAGACACTGGGGACTCGGGAGACAGCAGAAACGTGGGTGGGACAGATGGGTTCCGGGAGACCAGTCCCAGGTGAGCAATGACAGCAGCTCGGGGTGGGGGAGGCAAGGGGTGGGCATCACAGGGGTGTTTGGAGAACCATACACCTGTCGTGGCAGAAGGGAAGGATCAAGCTGGTGCTTCGTTCTGCCTCAAAATGCTTCGAGGAAAGCACCCCAGCCATGGGGGCTTGACCAAGGAAGCTTTATTGCATTTCTTTAGCTCACCAGTCTGATCGTGGTGATTCAGGCTGACTTTGGCTGAATAGTTCTAATCTCGGTGGGGCTCACTCCCACATCTGGCAGCTCATTAGCTGGTGGCTGGGATGGAGGCAGGTGGGCTACCTCACTGTCCTCCTCCAGCCAGCCAGCCCATCATGTTCTCCTGGCCAAGGCCAAGGCCAAGGTCGACACAGGATTGCAGATGACCCCCATCAAAAAGCGTTTTCCATGTGTCTGCTGATGTCTTGCTGGTGACCCCACTTTGGCGAGAGCAAATCTCAGGACAGATTCCAGAGTCAGAGCAGCAGCGGCACAGGTGATGAGGGGTGAGGACTTGAGCCGTTTACGCAGTTGGTCTGGATGGCTGAGCCTGGGAAGGACCTTGTTTGATTTGCATAACTGGGTGAATGAAGCTGACTTTCACTGCAGGGCAGACTCGGGGAGGAGCACACTGGAGGCTTCAGAATGAGGAATTCTGCTTGGCTCAGGGGTGTGTGGGGCCCTCGAGTGCCCCATGAGGGTTCATCAAGAGTTCCCTCTGCCTGGATCGCTCTTCTCTTCTTGTGTCCAACAAAATTCACCACTTGGCGTTCCAGAGTCCCAACAGCACAAAGCCTGTGGGTGGCTCTCTCAATGAGTTTGTCCTCAGGTGAAACATGCCCGGAGCCCAGTGTCACAGTTAGTGGGACGGTCACGAGGGTTTGTCACCTAGCAGTCAGCCTCCTCCGTGCGCTGTGCCCACCCTCCTGTCTGCACTGCAGAACGAACCAGAGTTCCCATCTATTCTGAGAGACTCTCTGATTTTATGCTGATCGTTAACTAAGAATATTTCTCCCTGGAGATTTATTACATTAATGAGCTCTGAAATTACTCATAGCAATTAAGTATATTGTTTTTAAACTCTTCAGAAATCATCAAAACATGTTGGTTGTTTTTCAGAGAAACATAAATAAGGGGTAGCAGTTGTCACCCAGGCGAAGCCAGCCGCTGCTCTCTACCTGCGGGTTCTGGGAGCTTCTGGGGCCCCGGCCAGGTGGGAGCACACCTGCCCGGTGTGTGGAGGCTCCACATCCAGAATGCTGGACTCTCTGGAGGGACTGGGCTCCCCTTCGGCCAGGCCTCACAGGACTCTGTGCCTGTGGCTGTTAGGAGGGTTGGGGGCACGTCCTGCAGTCAGCTCCCAGGGACGTTCTAGCAGCAGAAAGAGAGCCAGTGGCCACACATCCTGCTCATTCCCAACAGCAGTGTCACGTCACCAAATGTCCCACATCCCATGTCTCCACAGGGCACGTCAGACCCAGTACCTCATACAGTGTACTTCCCCCCACCCTTCCCAGAGCATAAAACCGTCACTGCAGTCCCCTGGAGCCTTCAGCTGGCCCTGAATCCACACACGTCTCACTCCTCCAGGCCAAGTCACCATCACTGCATTGACGCTCACAAACCATTTCCAAGGCCAGATGGGGATGCGCAGGCACCAAGGGCAGGCTCTCGGGTGTCAAGATGCCTGATGTGAGTAGAGACCGGGACACTCACTCACTGTCACATACACGGACGTGGCAGTGGGGCGGGGGGCACAGAAGTCAGGGCCTCCCAAATAGACAGGAACTCCTTGTGGCTATGTTTCAGTGCTTGTCCACACTCTCTCCTCTGATAGTGTTTGTCCCCATTTTACAGATGAGGAAACTGAGACACACACAGGGGACAGGATTTGTCCATGTCATTGGTCATCCTGTGTTTTGTGTCTTCCGCATCCTCTCTCCACACAGGGATGGCTCACCCTCACAAGGACCAAGTCATGAACTTCCAGTCTGGGTCAGAGGGAGGGAGAAGAGCGTAGGAGGTGTCCATTCTCCCAACTCCCTCCGGCAACAGTGCCACTTGTTAGTGACCCTCCACACAGCCTTCCGTGTCTTCAGCCTCCAGCCTGCTCTGTCCCCCAACACTCAGGTCTGGGGTCCCCCTCTCCATCCCACACCCACGGCTGAACCCCACAGGCTCCTTTGTAAACAGTCCTTTGAATAAACTCTCCTCAGTGGGCGCCCTTCAAGCGCACCATATCTGTCCTGCCAGGCCCCACATCCCAGAGTCCGTCTCTAATCATCCTCAACACAGCCTGAGTCCCAGGCCTCAGGGTGAGCGGGTGAGATGGACTGATGGGGGTGAGAGGATTACCTCTGCATTTTCCACTTTCTAGGCTAAACTGAGACTTGAAAAGTCATCAGAGTTGAGCATGTTGGCTGGGTGGGCTCAGCCTGTTGCCGGACATCGGGGAGACTAGAGAGATGTCAGCACGATCACTGGTGCCCGCAGACACGGGCAGAGCCTGGCTGTTCACACACAGCCCAGGGCCGTCCCAGAAGCTCCGCTCAGCTCGGCTGCAGGCTGTGTGGTCCAGGAAGGCGCCAACAGTGTGCACAGAGGGTGAGGGGAGATGCAGACCCCAGTACCAGGAACTGCTCACCAGCAAGTCCTTCCGGGACCACTGCAAGGAAACAAGCTGGCTTTTCCACAGGAACCTCTAAGTCCCAAGTTCAACCGAGTGTGACCCCAGTCACTCCAGGCCCCACTGGCCAGAGGGAGGTGGGCTTGGAGGGGGCCAGGTCCTTTTCCTCTTCCCCACTCCCCACTGCAGACCTGTGCCTGCAGCACTGGGGTGAAGGCCCTGCCCTGGAGCTCATGAGGACGGCAATGTACTGAGTGAGGTCACTGAGGTCACAGCACAGAGGAAACGGGATAATTTCCTTGTATCTTCACTCCCCTCTTCATCACC
>RJWH01001097.1:395128-466930 GCA_004363575.1 Solenodon paradoxus
CACACACACACACACACACACACACACACACACACACACACATACACACACACACACACCACCTCCCAAGATGTACACACCTGGATGTAACTCACACTCTAGAAACACTTGTTGGCAATTACCAAAAAATTAACTAGAGCAAAGAAAATGTTCCCTTATTGGACCTAGGAGGGGCCTCAGAAACCATCTGAGCCATTTTCTAGATGGGAAAACTGACACATCCAGGGGAAGACGTAGGAAAAACACTTTATGCAAAGACCCCCTCCAGACTGTTTGATCCACTTTTATTGCTAAGCTTCCCCAGAGCCCTGTTGCAGCCCCCGCATCCCATCCCTGTGCAGCCAGCTAGAGGAAGTTCACTATTATACCGCCTCTTGGCGTGGAGAGAAGTCCTCTCAGGTGCTAGCTGGGTGGTGGCACCAAGACATTTGTGACTAATAATCAGTGTTTGCTGTCACTGTTGCCTCAGAGGATGGTAACTGGCGCCGCTGACGTTGAGAACTGTGTGACATTTGACTGCATGGGCAGCATGGGGATGTAAAAGGTGGTCCCTTGAAAAAGCATCCATTAAAAATTAAAACCCCCAAGGAGCTTGATGCCAAATGTGCAGATTCCACCTCCTCCCACGCTCGCCAAGTCTTCTGGGTCAATAAAGTGAAATGGTTTTAATATCCCTTCCGATGAACATAGAGTAAGGCAATCACATAAAAGTACATTGAACCCCCACAAAAGATACTAACAAAAGGGGATGAGTGGGACTTGGTACAGCAAATTCCGAGGACAGGACTGCTGCTTACGACAGGATGTCCCTGAGTCCCAGCCTTGGGAAGAACTGTTGCATTACTATTGGGAGAGGCTTGTTTTCCAATTTTCAAAATAAGATCTTCATGTTCAGGGTATTGCAAAAGCCAGCCACATCCAGGAGTCTTTCTAGAGCCCATTTGAGCTCCCCCTGGAATCCATCCCAAACTGAGCTGCTCTGAAGAACCATTCAATTTAGCCCATAAACAGTGTCCAGTGCAAAACCAGGAGGAGGGGTTCTGGAGGAAAAGAGGGCCTGCCCATCAGACTCAACTCCAGCCCTCTGCCCAGTTTCCTTGTGGCCTCAAAAACCAAGATTGTAAGCTGTATCCATCCTCCCAACCCACCTCAGTCCTCCCCCTGGGAGCAGGTGCATCCTCTCTGAGATCTTCTCAATCTTTTGCTGGAGCCCAACAGTTTGAACCAAGAAGGATCACTCTGAGGTGACTCACACCCACACAACCACAAGTGACCAAACTGTCGTGTCCAAGGGAGCTCACAATGGCGCCACAGACAGACCCTTAGCCACAGCCAGGCTCACGGGCACCATGATACGACAGAAATAAAACTAAATTATGTCACTTGTCATCATTAAGAAAAATTTTCATCTCCGTTCTTCATTTGAAAAGCACTATATTTAATGAATGAGTACTGAGTCATGACACGTAAATGACTAAAATATAGGAATTATACTGAGGTCAACTAACGTATTTTTAAACCATGAAATTAAGGGGCCTATTCATGCCTGTCGACCATGCCCCTCCCAGTCATTATAATCCTCTGCAAGGCTGACCATGAACACTGGGGAACAGTGGACCATTGTACAAAAGGCAGACCAGCCTTGCATGCACACACTCCAATGATCGAGATGAAGAAATCCTGCTGACCTGTTTGCCCCAGTCCAGAGAGCCTGCGAGCAATTTGTGCGTGTGCTGTGAAAGCATGGCTGGCCTCGTGCAAGGTGCATCCGCTCCCAAGGTGCATCCTATGGATTTATTACTGATGAAAAGTGGGGTATGGGCTCCAAAATGGTGGCCCACACAAGGTGTGCATCAGGAAAACAGGTCTTTCCCATTTATCTCTTTTAATTTCTCTAAGAAAATAAAGAGGCTGAATGTTGCAAAATTTTTAAGGAATTATTACAGAAAGAGAGAGAACGCCTGAGATCCACCAGGAAACCAGAAATGAAAAGCTGGTGGGAACCATCTTCTAAGGACTCAACACTTACAGGCTGAAGTGGTTGTTTGGTTTTTTAGATTCTCCACACTGTAGTCAACTTCACTTCTTGGTAAAATCGTACTCCAAGTTCCTTAAGCGAAGGGCTCCCCTCCTTTCTTAGTCATTAAGTTTGGGTGGGTTTGACTCCTCAAGCTGCACGAAAAGTGGACACTGTCATAAGTCAGTGGATGTATGCTTTCACCCTGATGCCAAGAATTAGTGACATACTTCTGGCCAAGAGCTGATGATCATATGTAGACAGAAAGTTCGTGATGCAAAAACTAGGCATTCAGGAAAGGAAATTTTAGAGCTATCAGAAAGAGCAGTTAATCTTGTGTGGACGCTGATGACAAAACCAAGACCAAGAAGGTGCTGGGTGACATCCTGGTATCTGCTGGCTCAAACCTTATCTGAAGCAGAAATGACTTCGTGTTTTGTTTACAAAAGCTAAAACATGTTTCCTTCATGTTTAATCCAATGAGAGTGGGGTCGTTTTCATGACAGACGGTGTTTCCAGAATTTGGAAGGGCTTCTCTAGAATCCCGTAGAGTGTAGAGAGTTCTGACCCCCTCCCTCCAACACGTAAAGATACTGGAATCCGAGCTGGAGTTTAACAAGAACTGACAACAACGGCAAAGAGAGACATAGCTGAGTCAGTGCCCAGAAGAGGGAGCCCCCGATTTCCAGAGAGCAGGGTCAGAGTTGCCAACCATCCAGGACTAACATCCACGCTGTTTATGGCTGACTCTGTCCTTGTTCGTCAAACCCGAGGGCATCCCAGCCATTGATATTTGAACTGCTCTAGCCCATGCCGACTTTCACACTTACTAGCTCCTCTGGAATGCTGAGGGTATGTGAGGAAGAAAATCGTTCAAAAAAAACCCAGCCAAACTCTCCATAAAGGGACTGCAGAGTGCCTTCTGAATGTGACCACAGACAAGGAGGCCGCACTAGTCTTGGGAAGACAAAGGCTTACCGATGGGAAAGGAGAAGATGCAGTAGGGGAGCCCACATTCTTGTCTGGGGCTCTAGTCCAGTAGCTGGGGAGGGTGAAGCAGCCTGCACCGCTCGTTCTCTCTTTCCATCATTCAGATCAGGGGATACACATGGAATTCCAAGCTCTGCATGGGTGAAAGGACCTAAAATGCCATCTACTCTGATCCCAAATTTGATGTTTAATTTCCTCCCAAACTCTCCTATAAGTGGTCACATAGCTTGTGTTGAGTATCTCTGGTGATGGAAAACTTTCCACTTTTCATGCAGGTGAAATCACCGTTAGTCAGAGTTGAAAGTCTCACATTTCCCCTTATTCCATGCCTCTGAAGCTCCCACCCCATGGGACTTCTCAGAATTTGCTCTTCCAGCTCCAAGTGCAACCACTTCAAATAGCAAAAGCCAGAAATCAAGGTCCCCCTGGGTATCCATGTGCCTGGACTGAACAGTCCCTGTTCATGACTCATGCAGCCTGGGTCCTCTAGATCTAAAGCCGTCTCAATGTTTACTCACCACAATAATTTCCAGTGTGGTCAGCATGATAGGCTAAGGCTCTTCACCATCACCTCCATAGTTCTTTACACTGTACTCCCAGTAATGCATCCACAGTTGCTTTGTGGTTGAACAGACCTACAGAATCGAGTAGACAACACAGTTCCCCTTCTTGTTTTTCAACAAATGTAACATAGGGCTGCTTATATCTTTCAAATGCCGTGAGTGACAATAAAGCCCAGATCCTTGTTTTAGAAGACTTCTGTAAGCTTCCCCACCCCCGGCATCTTGAGATGGTGAGAAAGCACTTTTCCTCCCCACCTAAGAAAAGGTCAACATTCGTGTAGTGGGACTGAGGGTGGTGGGGGCACATTTCTCAGCTTCAAAGATGAATGTGTAAGCAAAAGTGAAGGCTTCCAAATTGAAACTGATCTATGTAGGCCACCCATCGCTAATTGTCACTCACCTATTTTGCTTCCACTAGTCACGTGGTGGGTGACAGCCACCGACATTGATGGATTCTGAACCAGATGAGAAATCAGGTTCCTCAGAAAGAGAGGAAAGGGAGAAAGAGGCAATGAAGCGAGTGGCGCAGCATGAAGAGAAGGGAATGGAAACAAGGGGTGTCTGTGGCAGCTCAAGCTGAGGAGGAAAATGAGGAAAGCAAGCGGACTTCACCGCCATATGTAGCGAAGCTGGCCAGGACAGCTGGAAGAAATATCGTCCAGCCCGAATCCCTGGCCGGGGTTGTGATACACGCCTGCATACGGCTATCAATAACCCTGCATGATTAATGCTAATGATTTATGTTAATTTTGCCATAAGCTTTATTTGTGCCCGGTGTTGAACTTGAGGATGTCAAATCATTCCTTAGGAAGTTGTTAGAGATTTTTTAAAGCAAAGTCTAAAATATAATGCCTGACATTCCATAGATCACAGCACCAGACTCCCCAACTTTTTCTGTGAGATCAGGGTCAGCATCCCCTGTGGAATCGCCTTCATTCAGTCATCAGACCCTGGGAAACGATGTTGCCTCACATGAAGAATGGATCCGTGGGGCCTCCAGGTTCTCGCTTCTGGGGAACGGGGTCGGATGTCAGGGCAGCTAAGCAGGCAGAGCTCATCCCACTGCTGGCACCCCAGCTGCTGTCCATGTTCATCGGAGGCAGGAGGGAGGCAGCTGCAGGCTCACTGGGGCCTCATCCCGGGTGGCCGTGGGGTGCTCGCTCCGCTTTCCAGCTCCCCGCTTCCCTTCTGTTAAATGGAGAAGGGGGAATCTCAGTCCAGTTCACATGAACAGTGGGGGCTCAAGCAAGGTACTGCCATGGACTACTCTCCTGATAAACCAGACACACAGCACCGTCTTCTCCAAGGCAGGTGTTAGGTTCTCGCTTCGCCAGGACCCAGGCTTGGGGCTGGAGGTGTGGGGCAGATCTGCCCTGCAGGAGGTCAGCGGCCACACTGTTCCTGTCCATGCATGGAGGGTGATTCAGGTGCCTCTCCGCAACTGCAGAGCTCCCCTGGTCCAGCTGGCTTAGACCAGGCGAGCAGGAACAATGTGGGCAGGTAGTAACTCAAAGCTCTCCGGCAGCCAAGAGCTGGACCGAGTCACAGAGCATCACACCTTCTGGTGTTGAAGCCAAGTGCCCACTATGCAAGGGACACAAGGAAGGCTGGTGGATTCGATACAGTCAGAATGGAAAGAGAGTGTCCAGTGCAGAGACATGGGACAGGGCAGCCATCCAACAGCAGTGTGCCCCCCTGGGGAGGTCAGGCTACACAGGGTCAGAGGCCCTGGGAGCTCTGACCTTGCACTGCTGCCCTGCCTGTCCCTCACTCTTCTGTGAAATCCCATGAGGGACAGATGTCATCCTCTGTGGCCTCCAGCTCCAGCCATCAGGTTCCTTCAAGGTCCCATGAACAGCTCAGGGGACTAGTAGTTTCTTCCACCTGTAAACCAGTCACCTTGTCAGGAGCTGCCCTAAATTTAAAATAAAGCCCTTCACACTCCCCTGTCAGAGGTTGGATCCACGCAGGACACAGCTAAACCCAACTCTTGGGAGAAGTAATGCCTAGATGACTCTTGCCCTCCCTCCCTCCCTCTCTTGCTATAAATTCATTACCTCTAGCTTAAAAGCAGCCATTTCTATATGAGTTTGTACCAAAAAGGAAATATTCTCCCTGTTCCTCTGGCTTCCTGTGATGGGCTCCACTAAACCAGCTTGGTCTGGGCTGTACTGCGAACACCTGTCAAAACGTATGGACCACGCCATTTATCAAATAATCTGCTCCGAGAACAGATAGGCACTATCAGCAATCTGGTATTGATCTGTACAGGCCCCTGCTATTGTTCATCCCTGCATCTCGAATGGCAGCAGGAATTAATGAAAGAAACAAAACAATGCATACCAATCACTCAGCCCCACAACTTTGTTTGCTGCTCTCATTAAGTTGGCCAAAGTTTCCCCAGCCAACCCAAAAGCTTGCCTGGAGGAGCTGTACCCAGGTGGTCAACCCTCTGTTGGGCCAGTGGCATATCCGCTGTCCTTCCTTCCTCCTGACGTCCACAGGACCCTTGTGTATTGATACTGCTGCACCTTCAAGACCTTTGGAAGAGGGCACGCTAATGGCATGCAGGAACCCTGCCTGTGTGCAGAAGAAGCTCTGCAGGGCCTGGGCAGAGATGGCCATTCTCTAACAGCCCCTTGCTGGTTGTTTTCAGTTGCCTTGGTCTGCAGTCTTCAACATGGAGTCTGTTTGCCTCCCATACACACAGACTCACATTGGAGAGGGATGTCTGCAGACAATGCCTGCAGATCACCAAGAGGTGACGAGGCATACTATGAGGGAGACTGAGGGGGTCAAAACCCAGCCTCTCCCCCACAAGAAGTTTCTCAAGAGAGATTCTCACCAATCGCCATTTCTGAATCACTCAAATAGTAGTACACACACAGAAACACTCTTATCTCACCATTACTGTGTCCACATGCAAATCAACTTCAATGTTCAGTTTAAATGCCCACCCCTTGAATCCTTCCATAAGCCTTTCAACTAGAATGGGTCTCTTCTTCCTCTAAGCATTCAGCATGCTTTATCTGGGCTATAACAAATAATAACTTGTACCTCCTGCAAGATTCAGGATGAGGGAGTCAGGGAAAGCAAGCACGTAATTATGAGCCCTGTCCTTCTAGAGCAGGGACATAGCTAAAGCCAGAGTGTCTAACACAATCAATAGTGGATGAATGGATAGATGGATGGATGGATGGATGGATGGATGGATGGATAGATGTCTACACATGTGAGTGGTAGGTAGATAAATGGGTGGATGAATCTGAATCAGATGGTACAAGAACTCCAGTGTACAAGGTTATAAACCCATAGTAATGGCATCTTGATGATAGACAGCATATAGGTTTCATTTTCCTTTGCAAAGTACAAAATATCTCCTCATATTCTACCCAGAGAGCTGGCAGGGATGGGAAGGTTTCTCATCCTAATGGAGCTAAGGGAGGCTCAAAAATGAGGTTTTGTCACAGATCACACAGAGCCAACTCTCAAAAAGTTCAGATCTCCCGAAAGGAAAGAAACTTGCTCATTATCTGGCTTTAACTGGACCCCCAGTCCCTGACTCTTCAGTAAGGAGAGTCCCTGGAAGTCTTAAGGCTGGGGTGGGACTCAATCAAAGCCGCAGACCAACCCAGTCAGTGAGTGCCACTGAGCCACATCTGAGGGTCCCAGAGTCCTGCTTTCCTTGAAGGGCACCTTGCATTGCCTCCTGGTTTGTCTGTGTGAGCTGGAGAGGGCCTTGTGTGGCCCCCATGCTGTGACAATAAGGTCTTCCTTTCCTCCGCTGCTTGGAGGAGGCCTCAGCAGAAACCACGAAGAAGGGAACTTTCCACTCAACTCGAGGCTGTTCAAGAGAGGCAGCTCGCGCCACGTCCAGAAGACAAAGCAGCAACACTAAGTGGCATTGTTTGCGGCCTTGCTCAGCTGAACGCGGCCTCTTGGGGGACAAGAGACAGCTCCGGTCTGGAAAAGCACAGACCAAAGGGTCAGGCTGGGCCAGCCAGGCGAGTGACACGCAATTCTCGGAGGACCGGTGGCAAATTTCCACCCATGCAGGACCCTCGGAGGGCAAGCTGGCTGTGGGGCCATTCCCCCCTCACCCCTGAGGCATCACCTGCCTGGGTTCTTCTCTAGGGCCACATCGCACGTCTGCCTTGCAGGCAAGGGAAGCAGGAGTGGCTTCTGTTTCCAACTAGGGAAGACAAGTGTGGATGACGAGGGTGGCTGGGCCGTTGACCAGGGAAGACGTAAGAAGGAGGAGAAAGGCACACTGACAGAAGGACAAGACGCCCTGTTCCTGCCCGCAAGGACCGCCACATGTCGTGGGGAGGAGGGCCGTGATATCAAACAAGACAAGCAACCAAACCACAGACCCACCAGGGCATCTCCTGTGCAGAAGTTAGTGAGCTTCTCCGAACCCCATTTTCCTGAACGTCCAAGCATCTCTAGCCCAGGGCTCAGTTGTGGCAGAACTGTGACCCCTTGATGAACCACAAGCAAATGTCGCCATGATAAAAGGAGGTCCCCACGCATTGTCCGACGGGCCTCGGAAAAGGACCTTTGGTGGAGGCTGGGCCCGCTCCCATTTGGCCAGAACGTGGTATCTGTGAGCAAGCCAAGCCCCACTGGAGTCTGGAAACATCGGCACGAGGGCCAATTCCTTCCTCGGTGGCCCGTGTCCCTTGACCATAGAGTCCACAAAGCTCCCAGCCTGTGGCAGAGGGGAGAGATTCAGGAGGAGGAAGGGCGCTGTGTGGCGGCAGAGGTGGAGCGAGGCACAGGGAGAAAGCCGATGATGACCTCCCGTCACGTTCACCAGGCGAGAGAAAGCTCCAGACCCGACTAAGCCTCTGGTGTCCTGGTCGGTGCTCGGAGCACGCTCCTGGAGGTCAGCTCCCTGTGGCTGCTCGATCACGCTGCGGGCTGACAACAGGACCAAGTCACGGCGACGCTGCACCATGTTCCGGGGAAAGCCAACGGGCCAGGTGCCGGTGCGTCTTCAGCAGCCCAGGGTGACTCCAGCAGAACCCGAAGAGCCAGTCAGCTCACCCTGGCTACGCAGCGACTCACGTCACCTTCGACAGCAGAGGCTGTGCGAATGACACAGGCTGCCTGGCTCCAGGACTCTGCTGGGACTTTGCTGGGCGGAGCACCCCCTGGACGCTCATAAGGACCCGATGACAGCTCTGCCACACCCCTCCCCTGGCCCACATAGGCCCAGCCTCCAGGGCAGCCTCAGACACTCTCCGCCTCGAGTCCAGTGCACAGGCCCTCTGGCGCTGGGTCAGCTCCCAAAGTGCTGACAGAGAGCAGAACTGGGCCTGGCAGCCCCTGAGAGGCCTGGGGCATCCTGAGCTGGCGTGGTGGGCCCGAACCCTGTACCAGCCAGTGCCCCTCTGTGGCAAGATGATGCTTTTAAAATGGTTAGGTTTGCTGCCTGCAGTTTGGAGAATCGAATGGGATGTTACTCGATGGGTTCTTCTTAGGCCCTGAAAGCCAAGGTCTCCAGGCTGCCCACCTCCCACAGATATACATCACCTCTCACCTTGGAAGTGAGCTGCCGATTTGTTCCTTTTGCCTGCTCGGGAAGGCTGGTCTCTTCGTCTGTTTATCTGTGTCTCTCTGTGTCTCTCTATCTGTCTGTCTGTCTCCTAGCTCTCTCTGTGTCTCTCTGTTGCTCTTTCAGTGTCTGTCTCTGTGTCTATGTCTGTGTCTGTGTCTCTCTCTCTCTCTCTCTCTCTCTCTCTCTCCTCTCTCTCTCTCTCTCTCTCTCTCTCTCTCTCTCTCTCTCTCTCTCTCTCTCTCTCTCTCTCTCTCTCTCATCAGTGTACACCTCCCTAGGATAGTAGTCCCTTCAGGTACAGCCTGGAGTGAGACACCATGCATGGAGCAAAAAGAAAAAAATCCTGGGTCCTGCCCCTAAGCATCTTGGAAAGGAGCTGGGAAAGGGAGCCATGAGTTCATACAGTCAAGATCACAAACAACTCAAGCACAGGAACTCCTCCCAGCAGCATCTTGTCTGGAATTCCAGGGAACACACAAAGTCGGGTGAGATTCACCCAGTCCCTCGTTTCTGAATTTCCAGTTATCTCTTGCCAGTGTTCACCCAGGTCCTAAAACGCACCTCTCAAGAATCTCCTTCAAAGCTGTTTGGCAGAATGTTTGCACGGAGCTGGATCCTGCAACTGGAGGCATGGGAAGGGGCCCAGGTGGTCCTTCCAAGTGTCACAGCTGTCCTATGAATGTCCACTATGAATGTCCACCACGGCAACTGGGGCATTGCATGACTGCTCGGCCCCAGACTGCCCCAACACCAGGAGAATCTAGTCAAGGCAGGCCCATATGATGGTGCCCAGACAATTTTACCCCCAAACCTTCCTTGAAGTCAAAACTGGGGTCACACAGCAACTGTAGAATGTGGGATGGCCAGGGAGGAGGAAGTGGCTGTGGGTCTACAGTCCTGCTGGCTTGGCAGGCACAAACTGTTTTACACTATAAATACCAATGTTTAAGATTCAGAAGGTGGAATCCTGGATCCAATCCTAGACGAGAGAAAGACTTAGGCAGAAACCCATTAAATGAAGTAGGTCCTTTAGTTAACACGGTTGCAATGTTCATTTCTTGGTTTTGACCGTCGTATCATAGTGCCACCACCAGAAGGAGCAAGAGAAGAGATAGGTAGGAACTCGGTACTATTTGCAACTTTTCTCTAAGTGAAATGATCTAGCATTGCTACTTCCACTTGGCTTTCTCTGGGTTTACTTGCTCTGGGGGAAGCCAGACTTCATGTCGTGACACCATGGAAATTCCACATGGTAAGCAGCTGAGACCTCCTGCCAACAGCCAGTGCCATCTCCCTTCTGTGAAGGAGCCACCTGGGCAGGGCGTCCCCAGCCCCAGTCAAGCCTTCTGATGACTGGGGCCCTGGCTACTAACATCCTTACTGCTAGACCTTCCAGCCAGAACTGTGAAGATAAGTCATTCCCCATGTTAACATCTAAACCCGAAAAAAAAAAAAAAAAAAAAAGTTTTTACTCTACTTTTATTTTTAAGGTTAACATTGGTTCACAACACTAGGTTTTGGGAGTGCAGGCTCACACTTCTTCAAATGTATGACCACACTGCATCCACCACCCAAGTCCAGTCCTCCACCACTGTCCACTGGAACCTCTGCCCTTACCTACCACCCAGCCACTTCCCCTCTGGGAATCTCAATTCATAGTTATCATAGTCCACGGGATTATTTTTGTTTTGTTTCATTTCTGTTTATTTGCTTTGATTCTTTATATTCCACATGTAAGTGAAATCATCTAGAACTTGTCATTCTCCTTCTGGCTTATTTCACTTAGCACCCTTGAGTTCCATCCATGTTGTTGCAAATGGCAGAATTTCTTTTTTGATAGCTGAGTGGTACTCTATTGCGTATTTACACCACATCTTCTTTATCCAGTCATTTATTAATATTTCCATCTCTTGGCTATTATAAATAGTCCTATGATGAACATAGGGGTACACATATCTTTTCAAATTACTGTTTTCATTTGTTCTTTAATTCAGATAGATACCTAGCAGTGAAATTAATGGATCATACAATAGATTTAGTTTCAATTTTTGAGGGACTTCCATACTATTTTCCAAAGTGATTGCACCAATTTATATTCCCATCAACCATGTACAAACATTCTTTTTCCTCCATATCTTCACCAACATGTATTGTTTCTAGTCACATTGATACACCATTCTCCCTTCACCAACATGTATTGTTTCTAGTCACACTGATACACCATCCTCACAAGTATGAGGTGATATATCATGGTGGTTTTGATTTGTATTTCCCAAATAATAAGTGATGTTAAGAATTTAAAACAATCCTGAGGAAAAAGAAGAAATACTGAAGTACACACTGCTGGCTTCAAACTATACTACAAAGTGATAGTAATCAAAACATTAGGGAACTGGCAACAATGGGATGCACAGATCAATGAAACAGAATTGAAATCCCAGTAACAAATTCACACATACATGGGCAGTCAATCAATGACAAAGGAAATAAGAACATACAATGGTAGAGAGAAAGTCTTTGTTTCAAAAATGGTGATGGGAAAACTAAATCAACAAATACAGAAGAATGAGACTAGGTCACACTAACACCACCACAAAAGTTAATTCAAAATGGAATAGAGACTTCAACGTAAGACCTGAAACTCTAAAATATGGAGAGGAAAACAGGAAGTCCAAGTCATTGTTTGTCTTAGAGAAGTCTTCGGGGATTTAATGCCAAAGGCAAGGAAAACAAAGGTAAAAATAAACAAATGGGACTACATTAAACTAAAAGGCTTCTATACAACAAAAGAAAGTATCACTCAAATATAAAGAGCTCCAACCGAATGGAAGAAGATATTTGTGCATCACATATCTGACAAAGGGATACTATCCAAGAAGAACAAAGAATACACACAACAATGACAGAACTAACCAACCCAACCAAAAAGCAGGCAAAAGATCTGAAAAGACACTTCTCCAAAGAAGACATACTAATGGCCACCAGGCACGGGTGGTAACTTTTTTTAAAGTCTGTGCTAACACTTCCTAACAACCAGTAGAGGACCTGACACTAGTGGGTCAAGTTCACATGGGGGAGAGCAGCAGTGACCTTCTCCAGCCCATTTCACTGATGTCAGCTACATACCAGGCCCCTGCTCAGCGACCCTGAGATGGACGACGGCCACAGATCTCAGTACAAGGAAGAAGAGGAGGAGGATCGCTGGGTAATACCTGGCCCCCACCATCCCAGACTCCTAAAAGCGTTCAACCTTGGAGAGCCAATTCCCCTGGGAGTGGGGCACTCCTGGTCTTCACACAGGAGTCAATGTAACTTTGCTAGCAGGGTGCAGGGAATAGCATTTTCAGAGAGGTAAGGCCAGATCTTTCTGGGTCTCTATGAAATGAGACCAGCGCCCTGGTTCACCGGGGCTAACGGCCAGTGGGTTCTCAGCTCGTGGCTGTTTGCAAGCAGGCTTGCTTTAAACGCAAGGGGGGTTGTGATTGACTGCCGAGATCCAGTAAACAAAGAGGGTTAAAAAAATAGAGCGCGGCTCCCTGTCTGCCCTTTGCACACTAGCAGCCGCAGCGTGTGGGGCTTCCACATGAGTAACACGGGCGCGCCGATTTCTATTACACAGAACATTAATAAGAGGAGGCACTGACCCTCGATTGCCAAGAACCAGGTAAATGACGGGGAGGGAAAGGGGCCGAGAAATGGTAGGCATTTTACACCACGCGACTTGAAGGGGAATGCATTGCCTATAAAGATGACGGGTGCTGTAGCAGTGAAGAAAAAAACATAATTTTTCATTGATGTACGGCAGCAGGGCTGGAAGGAACACAAATACTACAGTAGATCCATTAACTGGATGACAAGAAACAGTGTTCACATCCACTGACTAAACTGTTTTTGATTCTTTAGTACCAACATGCAGAATGATCCTTACATTACGTTGCCAGGGAAAAACCTTAAAATGCATTTATTTCATAATGTAACTTTCTTGTATTATCATAATAGAGCCATAACGGTTGTTGCAAACACTATGGGGTCCAAAAAAAACACCTAAGTAGAGTTATTAAGTTGGAAATGCTTTAAAAGGGGGACATTTGGAGTGTCTACAAGGTTGTAGCTGCCTGGGGGACAAGGGGAGTGGCCAGTGACCTCTCACCTCTGGCCTCTCCTCCTGACTGACTAAGCTCCACTCAGTACCACTGTCACATCACACAGAGCCAGAAACGCCTGGGAAAGGTAAATGGAAGACACAGAGTCATTTGTGCCCAGTTACCCCCATGGAGAGAGGGTTTGCAGAGAAGTCCCACAGTCCCCGCTTTTAACTCTTTCCTTCCTCCTGCCACCTGCCTCTCTCCCCTCTCATTGTGCTGTGGCTGGTGTGGCGGCAGTGTGACAAAGGGGACAACAAGGGCTCTTTCAGGAAACAAGCCAGGCATGCACAGTGCCATTGTTACCGGTCACCCGCACTGCGACCACCGTGCTGACGGTCCACACCCACTCGTCGGTGGCAGTCAGGGTCCAAATGAGCCGTCTCGGGCTGGAATCCTGTATCTGCCATTTCCTCGGGCCCTCAAAAATGGAAGTCATCCTTTTATCACAATTGTCACTGAAACCAGTTAACCAACTGCTGAACCAAGTTTAATCACATTCTTTAGTGTTGTCTCCCAGGAGGCTGAGAAAGACCAGGACCAGATAAACAAGGGAAAGTATGCAAACTCTGACCAACAGTTACCTGATGACAATGCAGCCCTCGAATTCCCCTAAATTACACATCAAGCCCCCTACCCCCAAAAAAAAAAAATCACACCTGCGACCCATGAAGATGTATGAAGAGTCCGCTCACACATGCAGTACAGCACATACGTGGCTGAAACCTTCACCTTTCTATTCACGCAGTCATCACCCCACCCATGTGCTAATCTAGATCCTCTCCAGGGCCCGTTTCCAGGGACCCAGCTGAGCAAGTGCTCTGGTGTCCGCATTGGCTGGCCCACTGGGAAGCTCCGACCCTTTTGCAAAACCCAGCATCAAGGTCTTTGGGCTGACTGTGCACATCGGGCAAACAAGCTGACGACTGGTGACATCACAGTCAACATACCTGAGCCAGCACTGTGTTCAGGTGTGAGAACTCAGCCTCTCCCGCTGCCGGCTTGCCAACCAGGAGAACTGCAGCCATAGCAGCGTCCAGAGTGAAGGAGGAAAAGAAGGATGTCTTCCCAGGAGACATTCCCAGACCTGGACTAACAAGCACAGAGGTGGTAGAGGCTTTCTGACAACATGAGGGTCCAGGGAGATGACCTGTGCAGCTGAGGAGAGGGCTCATCTGGGGCAGTGGAGCCCAGCACGTTGTAGAAAGCATCAGGTCCTGAAGCCACCGAGAGGAAGGCTGAGGTAGTAAGTGGGCTACAAACGCCGTGCTTGTTCACCACCGCGCTGCCCGCATGACCAGCCTGGGTGGCTGGCATAAGCCTGAGGAAGAGGAGCCATTTGGAGGAGGTTATAACATCACAAGGACAGGACATGACATTGAGGATGGTGACAACACAAGTCCCACATTTGATCTTGAAGTTGAACAAGAAATCAAAGTAATAACAGCAGCACTAGCAGTATTGAGAACGCACGGCCAGGCGGTTATGGGAGGCCCACTGCACACATGATCCCACCTGGGTTTCTCCACAGCAGGGGAGGGACGCCCCAGCCCCACTTACCCAGGACAAGCCCCGGACCCAGAAATGGCAGACGGTGGTCCACTGCACAGCTGCTTAGAACTGGCGCTTGGCTTCACACACAGAACTCACCGATTCCAAAGCTCGCTTTCTAAACTGGGACCGTTTCTTTGAATCACTGCTAGTCTGTGGATGGCAGGGAAAGAAGCAACCCCCAGAACGGGGTGGCAAGCCTCACCGTGCAGCAGAAATGATGGTCCCGCCATCACCGATGGACCATTGATGGGAAAACACATCTTCTACCCATTCTTCACACCACTGTAGGGAAAAACAAACAAAACAGGGAGATTCAGAATTTAAATATGGCAAAATAAAACCACAAACCCCTAGATGGAAATCAGATAAATGTTTTATAAGCTCATAATGGGTGTAGATTTCACCAGATTTGACCATAACTACTTTCCAAATTATCTGCAGTAACTGCCCCCCTCTCCCATTGTCTGGAAAGAATTTGGTCTTCAAGCTTCCTTTTTTAAAGGGTAGATTCTCCCGGGGAGCCGGGCGGGGAGCCGGGCGGGGAGCAGGGAGTAACACCTTTTGCAGGAGTAGCTCATCAGTTCCCTCTTCAGCGTACAGCACACAGGATTAGGGATGGCCTTGGATAAATGCAGCGATTTGGGTGGGGTGGGGGAGTTAGGAGCGATGGTACCCTTGGAGACCTGAGTAGGGTGAGCAATTTCCAGGCTGCATAGGCATTTCCCTGGAGTTCCCAGCCCAGATTCTACAAATCTACAAATCTTTGCTGAGTAGGTCCTTGTGGGACCTACTAGGTGCCAGCCATGCCCTGTGTCCTGGGTGATGACAATTTCATGAAGAATATAAGTGGGCAGAAGGTTCAGTGACTAGAGGTGATGGCAAGACACAGCCTGTTCAGGGGGTCACAGAGTTAGACTGTCATAGGAGGTAACAGGAGAGGGGCCTCCGAAGCCATTCCAACCGCCAGTTCCCTCTCACCAGTCTTAGGAGAAGCTCCTCTCTATATTACTTGTATGCATTTTAATGTGACCAGATGACCTAGCTGGGTATAGCGTAGGGTCAAGTCTCCATAATCTGCTTACCCGCTGAGGTCAAGTTTTCTCATTTCCACAGAGGTGATGACTTCTGTGACCCAGTTTCAGCCCCGACCACCTATAAGGAGACGCAGAGGTCTCATCCCAACTCACGGCGCTTGCAGCAGGAAATGCCCTGTGCCGTTTGATTTTTCCTTTTTTTTTTTTAATTTTCCAATGAGCATGGTTTGCCCTAATGTGATGTTTTCTCTGAACACACACACACACACACACACACACACACACACACACACACACACACCAGCTTTTGGTGCCATTCCCATAAATAATTCGACGTGAGAGGTATGCCTGGGAAAATCATCATCTGCCATCCTCAGTGAGGAGTTAGAGCAAAGTTGGAGCGTCAGTTGTCCCACTTCTTGTTATCTGTCCAGAAGCAGCCGTAAATTCACTGCAAAGCAAGATCCCAGTTTCCAGGGAGTAGAAGGGTCACTAGAAGCAAGTTTAGAGGATGTGGCTTTATTTAATTGAGAACTAAATATCTTTGGGATTGTTTCCTTTCTCCAAAGGAAGGTCATTTTGCTGTGCAAGCATGTCAACACCTCCTTGGTGGTCTGTCTCCTGATTAAGCCCAGATCCACCCACCCCACCCCCACGTGATAGGTTCCCTCTGCTGTATTCCAGGGACACGCTCTGCCAAGCCAGGGTTTGGATCTCCAACATCACTCCCATACCCATGAGCCCACGGCGCCTCCTTCCCCCACTCAGTCAGGTACTCAGAGGCCCCCACTCATTAGCCAGAGTCACAGAGACTCGCAAGGTATTAAGATGGCAATATCATCTTATTGGCTATTAACACAAATGTGCCAATAAACATAGTGCATAAAAATTATACATATTCCCTTGGAGTCCATAATCCCGAACTGATATGGCATAATGCAAAACACACTTCCCCAAAAGTAGTGCTTAAAGTCACGATGTACAAATTGAATTTTAAATAAATTTCCTGAAAACTCACCAGTGGTTTTAGCCCCATTAGCTAGACACATTTGCTAAAAATAAAGCATGGAGTGTCCTTGCCCACCCCAACCCCAAAGGGATGGGACCTGCAGGGGTTTCTCTGCCTTGCCCTGCTGTTTCCGAGGTGGGCTCACCACACAGGCATTCCAGTGCAATTGTTGAAAGTACCCAATATCTTTCCCCTCAAGAGTTTCCCCTAATTATCAGTGATCACCAGGTTCCAAAAAGTCAGCCTGTCTTCACCTCACTCTCTATCAAAGAGGGAGATGTTAATTGCATTATCGCCTTGCCAACACTGGCAGAAATGCTCAAGTGATCATTAGCAAGCTACCCTGGAGCCAATCAGAGCCAGCCCAAATTCAGAACCAGCCAGTGAGCTCCTTCCCCATCCCACGTGTGTGCAAACTCTAGCCTCATAGAAAAGGGGGCACTGGGGTGCTTGAAACCAGACCTGCCCCCCCATACAATAATAAAGTAAGGTGTAACACTACCATAATAGGCCAATTGGTTAGACACTGAAGTGCAACTCAATCAAGTATGCAGTGAAAATTAGAAGTTCCCCCAAGTCTTGTCCTCAGGCTCCCCAACCCAGCAGATGGTCCCAGGAAGAAAATCAAAATGGCACCGCTGTCTTCTTCATGACAAACGTCTCCAAGAAGGCTGTGGGCAAGCCTCTTTTCTTATGTGGTGGTTTGCAAGTTATTTTCAGCAGAGACCAAACACCAAAAATATTTTGTTTTATTCACTCAATCCATTTTCTTACCTGCACAAGGTGATGTGTAGATTTTCCTAAGAGTATTACTCCCACAGCTTATCCCTGCAGGTACTTTTTGGAGTGAAAGAGGACCCAACTATCAAAATCTCTCCAAGTCTTCTATGTCTGGCTCACATCCCAACCCTCATGTCTCCTTTCTCAGCCCCATCAGAAGAAAGATGAACTATTCAGCAGTTGATATCTTTATGCTGTAAAAAGCTCTTTCAAAGAGTCCTCAGAAAAAAAAATATATTGGGTCAAAGATCAAACAATTCACAGAAGAAATACACAGACCCAGGAGATACAGAAAATGTATTCAACTTCAATGCAAAAGAAATTCCAAGTTGTAATAGTTTTGTCACACAGGCAAGCATCTCCTATTTTGGAAAATGAAGCTGCCACTCTCCCTGTTAGTCATAGGACCAAACTTCCCTGGAAATATTCTTTTATTTGAATCAGTGGACCTCATGACCTAATAGGACATCCTTGCCCAGGAATTCTCTGTAAGGAAAGAGTCAGAAGTGCCCCCAATGATTAATGTGAAAGGATGTTTGTCACAGCCTCACTAGAAACATCAAACAATTAGAAGCAGGTCACTCCTGTGAGGATGACCTGCCTTCTCCCACCGGCATTGCACCATCTTCCACCTTTTACTTCCACTTTGTCACTCTGCCCTCACTCTGCCCATGCTGCTCTGCCAATAAAACTTGGCCTCCAAAAAAATAAAAGAAAATTAGAAGCAACTCAATGTTCTCCAAGAAGGAAATGGTTAAATGATATGATACATCCATAAACTGCAATTTTGTGAACTCTTAAAATTTAAAAACAAAAGTTTTCAAAAACTATTAAGAGCATGGGAAATGTTTACAATATGTGAAGAGGGGGAAAAGCAGGACATAAAAACTATATGTATAGTAGAATCCCAATTTTGAAAAAATAATAATGCATCCAAATGCCCATGGGCCTATAAAGAAATACATAAAAAATTCAACAATGTTTATCTCGGGTAGTGAGATAGCAGGCAGCTTTTATTTCCTTCTTGAAACTTCCCTGTATTTTCAAATGTTCAAAAATAAATTTGTATTACTCCTCTATTCACAAAGCAATGTTTTGCTTTTGTTCTGTACATGCACTGGACCCCCACAGCATTTGCTGTCAGAATGACTTAGAGCAGAGCCCCCCAGCTCCGTGTGAATGCAGTTTCTCCAAATGGGGCCTCCCAGCTCCAGAATCCCACATCCTTGCTCTTTACCCCAGGTCTATAGGTTCAGTCCTTATTTTTGCCCTTTGCCCTCACTTACCTTCGATCTGACCACTTAACTGGGACCAACAGCCCCCAGACAAGGTACCTTGCTTCCCCTGGGGCAGGCACCCAACACACACATTGCAATTCTGAGAAGCAGATGGGCTTTGACTGGGCTGTCATCACCCCCATTGGTGTTCCCTGGGCACAGAGGACTGCTCCACCCAGAGGACCAAAGAGGCAGCAGTGGTTGAGCTAGAATCCTTTCTGCTAACACTCTTGCCCACATTTAACCTTCGGGCTTGGAGTTCTCATTGGAAGCACCTTCTCAGGGTGGGAAGTGGAGGGGAGAGAATGAAGCAAGGAAGTTTGAAAAATTCTCCAGGATCCTCCTAGAAAATTGGCTGCAATGGACTCAGTTGGTGCGCAAGTTGAACTTATGGGAATTTCTATGCATTTATGAGACAGACTGAGGATGATGCTACCGTCCATCACCATCCCATGTGTGAGCCCCTATGCCTGGAACGAGAAGACAGGAATATACTGGTCCCTCAGTTGAGGTCTCAGCAATTATGTGGTCACTGCGGCCTGATCAAGTCACCAAACCGAGTGTGATTCTAGGAAGGGACAGCATTCTGTTCCAACACTAGAGGGAATCAGGTTCGATCAGACTTTGGTCATTCTCTAATGCAGTGGCTTCCCAGCAGACTTGCATATTTTTTTTTACCTTGCATAGCACACTGACTTGGAAACAACCTCCTGGTACTGTGAGATGTTATCCTGTCCAGTCCTAAAGTGCCCCCTTCCTGCATCCTGCCATTGCCTAGGAAGACCTTCTGAGCCCTGGATATCATGCCACTCCCTAAAGTGTTCCTTCCCCTTCTCCTTCTCCTTCCCCTGGCAAAAGTGGGAGACCAATTGCCCCAGATCGTAGCACAGCCCTGTAGCAAACAGCAGGAGGGAAGCATCATATAGTATCATTGACCTGAGATGGGAGGCTCCATTGTAGAAGGAAAAGAGGTGAATGGCTCACCATCTGCTCATGTGTGTCCCTAAGTGCTTGTGAGTCATAAACTCTCGCAGCACCCATGGGCTCCTCCCTGAACGGCTGTTTCATTTGTAATTTCAGACACCAGGAGCATCCAGATAAGCTCTATCTCTGGCTGGTTTTGCCTGGCGAATCAATCATCCTTTCTTTGCCTAAAACCATGCCAAGGAGATTCATCCACGCAGGTGAGTTTTGCCTTGTGGACCCTTCAGTCCTAAAGGAGCACCAGCGGGTCTTCCATCTGCCCCAGGAACCAGGCCTCCCGCCAAAGAACTAGTAGGTAACAGATCCCCGCCGATCACTCATGACAACCTGCAACAACTCCTTCTTACCCAGGCCTTCGTCTCAACAAGCCCTTCTCATCAGAGGGAGCTCACCCGGGACGTGGCTACCAGCAGCCACGGTGAGACGGGAAGAGACGTGTGCTCTATCCCAGCAGTTGACGTGAAGCTACTGTCTTTCACCTCCCTCCACCAACAGGGTCAGGTTGTCTGCTGACCTCCCTGCAGTTAGTCTGACACAACTAGGAGCCTCAAAACAAATTAAATGAGGCAGGGAGGCCATGCAGTGATCATTCCATTATGTCCCCTCTGGTCCCTTTCCACACGTGACTCACACTATCACTTTCAGGAGGTGAGGCATTTTATTGAATCAACACTTAATCTCCATGCAGCATCGTGGAGGAGGGCTGAGGGGACAGCGGGTGCTTTATCCCTGCTCCTTCTATTTACTGAGGCCTCATGGCGACAGTCAGGGTGGGGACAGGATGAATGGTGGGGAACCTTGACCCCATTCCAGGTAAGCCTCTGATTTACAGTTCATTGTGCTTTCTAACGAATAATTTTTATGTAATAATTCCACCAGTAAGCACCAAACCTTCTTCTTGGGAATGCAATTAAAGGAAAAATTAGCAATAAATTGTTTTCAGTACTTAACCCAGCTCCAAATTTATGGTTGCTGGAATTTATTGTTTCAGAGGCCTGAAAAATGGCAATTAATTTTATCCCATTGCCTGTCATTCACCCTCAGCTGAAATGTAAATAAAGGATGGTTCATGTTCTGGGTTCTCCTGCTCATTAGAAATCTCAAAACTCAGCCTCTGCAGTCAGTTACCTCTGACAGCCCCTGACCCTTAGACATGGAGGAAAACACTCCTTTATCTGCGGGCGGGTGGTTTTCGTGTGGCCGCAGCAAATGCACACGGTGCCGTGAGCTCCCCACCTCGGGATGCGCTTCCCAGAGTGAGTGTAAATGAGAAAACACTACGTTCGCTCTGACGGCCAGTGCTGGATGTATCCCTTTGCCCTATAAATAAGCACTGATCACCACCATTTTATTGAACTCATTTTCCAGGCAAGCAAAGACCACAAGATTCCTTTGCACATTTTCTCTTTACACCCTCTAGTACTGCTGCTTGTGTCAACTCCGACAGATTTATAGCCCATTCATTCATGGGAACAAAAACCCTGCCACGGCTGGTCATGGGACATGCAATCGCAGTTAGTTCAAAAGATAACAGCTGCAATACCTCACCTCTCCATTCAGCACTACAGAGCCAGCCCCACTTTGGAGGTAATAAATGCTCCTTCTTGTGTGCTTTGAGTCATAATCCAGAAATAACTGTGGTGGGCCTCACCCCAGGCCCCGCCCCTTGGGGAACCGCTCCTGCTCCTCCCCTCATCTGGGAGAGGCTCCAGGCAGTCCCCTGAGCCTGTGGAGAGAAGACCTGGCTTCTTGCTTCCAATCCAGTCAACCTAGGCTGAGGCTAATGGGCTGGACCTCTGCAGCTCAAGTTCTTATGCAAAGCTAAGGAGCCTGGCCTTCTTCCTCCTGGTGAGTGGCCCCGAGGGCACAATCATCCATTCCAGGCTGACAGAAGACCCTCAGCCAGCCCCTGCCTGGTCACACAGCCCTTCTAGTACCCTCTGTCAAGCTGTAAATGAGCCCTGACTCTCTTAGCAGAGCCACAGTAGCCAAATATGCTCCTGAAAGGAGCCCATGCATCTGATGGAGAATCAAAGAAAACCTGGTCTTTACCCTGCCCACTGAGCAGAACCAGTCAGAACAGGAGGAAGAAGTCAACCTGCCAGTCCACCAGTGTCCCTAGAACTTGGAACATGCCAGGCACCAACGAAGCAAACATTAAGCATGGGGTGAATAAATCAGTGGATAAAAATGAATAAGCAGGTGCCCTGGTGGAGTAGTGGTTAAGTCAGCTGCCTCAGAAGAAACACAGTCCATAGACATCCCAAAGACTTGGGTTCATGTCTCAGGTTCAGGGAAAGTACTGGTGTGAACAACTACATAAAAATAAAATGGAATGTTTCTTCCTGCTCTCTCTTCTAGCCTGCCTGCTTTCTCACCTTCCTTCCTGCCTGTACCATTCCTTGAAAAGAAAAGAAAAGAAAAAGAAAATGAGCAGTCTGGAAAAGAAGAGAGATTCTGTTTCAAACCCCTCTTTGAACAAAGCAGCCATCTAAAGCTCAGAGCAGGGACAGGGTTGGACCAAGAAGCGACAGAGTGGTTATGTGTTCTGCCTGATTTTGGAGTCAACTCAGGTACTTAGAAGCCACTCAGCTTACTTGTCTATAAAAAAGGGGATATTCACCATAACTAAGAATATTGTTGCTAGAATTAACCTACATGCACCTATTCAACACTACATAAAATCATGTGTCTCTACAGTCCCTGTGCAGTAGATGTGCTCTATCTATGCAAGTGTATGCAAACGTGTGTGTGTCTGTATGTAAATGTTGTACAGCGCTAGCCACCCAGCATGTGTTTTCAAGTAAATTAATTTGTTTAGCTGCAGAAACGAGAGGCACATACAAGAAAATTGAGAAGCCATCAATGGACAGTGATGCTTGTGGGCTGATGCCTTCCATTTTGGCATCTGTTGCACCTGCCTTGCACCCGTCAGTGCTCCGTGCAGCCTTTGTGCTTCTTTGTAGAGGTGCTGTTGCTACTCTTCTAATGTCCTGACCATTAAACACCAAAGAGATGGATAGCTGAGAGTGCCAGAGTAGACCGGTCTTCCTTCTGGGATCATCCGCCCTCACCTGTGGGTGCGTATCTTCGGCCCCGGATGGGAGAGGGGTGTGGAGACAGCAGGGCAGGGCAGGGCAGGGCAGGGCAGGGCAGGCATCTGAGATGCCAGCCGGGAGCCTCCAGGCTGTAAAAGATGCCAGAGAGAGCAGCCAAGGTTAAACTCCAAATGAAAACGCAAAATTCAGGGGACAGGGGAGGTTGTGAAATGCTTCAAAAATGACACCGGGCATCAGTTGCTGTAAGTACATTCTTTGCTAATCAATCAGCTTTTATTGTGACGCCTCTAGCTCAGCTCATAAGGCAGGAAAGCAGCTTCGGCAGCAGTTTAAAATGTTTCCAGTTTAATAATCCCTGCTAATTGAAAGCAGCTCAGAAGCAGGGGGTGGGGGGGCGGGGGTGGGACCAGCATGGTTTATGGAAACAGAGCTGTTCCTGTGGGGAACAAGACAAGCTTTCATGCTGGAGGGGAAATCTGCCTTCCCCACCCTACACAACTAATTCCTACAACTGTCTGCTTGGTGGAGGAGGCTTGCCTTCTTATGTTTTCATTGTGGAACATTCTAGCAGCAGAATTGCTGTGAAACCAGTTTTTATCGGTGGAAAATTAACCACCCCTGCTGGAAAAACTGCATTTTTTTTTTCCTTCAACCAAGAGCAACATTCATTTTTATAATTGTTCTTTCCTTTCAAATCACCTAATATGACAAATGCGGGGCGATACGATGATTCTGCTAAACAGTGTCTTTATGAGTTGAGGCTTCCATGCTTTAATGCAGAAATGGCCTGATTTCGTAAATCAGGCCACCTTCACCCTTGTCATCATATGTGTTGCCGCTGTCTGTTGACCCAACCTGCAGTGTAAAAACAAAATCACATTTACATTGCCAACCTGAGATATTTGGTTCAAATGATGTACAAATAGGTCATCATGAAAAGCAATTTTAGCGCACAGCAAAGGTACAATTTAAGCATACTTTTGACAGTTTTTACACATACATAATTATCCAGTGTTGCTAAAAGACAGATTTTAGCACAAAAGCCTCTAATGCCTCAGCCTGGTCTCATTGACTTCCCAGACAGAACTTCAGTTGGAGACATAGACAAGGGAGGGACGCCTTCGGTTCGATGGGCCCCAGCTGACTGGGCTGGACCTCAAGACACCGGGTGTACATAAACCTATCCGAGAAGCTGCCTGGGGACCCAGACCTTGGTGCCTACTCCTGCTCCCCATCAGTAGATCCTATTGCAGATAGGAAATCGATGCATATTCTTTTTAGAGTTTTATGTTATTGAAGGAACATTGCATCATAACATCATATAGGTTTAAGGTGTGCTTCATTGTAAATCCAATCTGTTTATAATACATGAAGTTCACTGCCACATTTGCTACATGCATGAATAAAAATGGCCAATGTTTGGAGAACATATTTTAAGCATCTCCATATGTGAATGTGTAGAGGTTTTCTCTGAAGACAGCTAACAAATATTACAGGAAGCAGATACTCTTACCAATGGGAACCCAACACTCGACCCTTTGAAAATCTGATTCCACTCAGTAAACATTTATTCAACCACTTTGTGGGTTGAGGGCAGGGGCCCTCATTTTCCCCTGGATTTCACGGAGGACTCTGAGTATTAAAATTGCCCAGTAGGAACTCCTTCCTCTTCTCAATTTGTGGCATTTATGTGAAACACACTTGAGAAGTTCTATTGGTGTCAGAAGAAAGCCAAGGACATGATGATGTCTTTACTAACAAAATGTGAAAGCGACACATAAACTTAATTGATAAAATTCTAAGTATTGCCTGAATAAACTATACCTTTCTATTTGGCTGAATTTAAACTAAAGTCATCCATCTAGAAGTACCATAAATTACCACAGAAAGTCTATTACTATAAACAATGCTTTCATTGTATGTCAACATCTTATGCACACTTCATTCTCAAATACCATCCACCACTACCCAAGAAATTTTTAGATATTTTCTATTTGTATTTTTCTTTTAATTTGAAAGCACTGGGAAATTTACATTTTATCCTCAATCAAGGTCACTGCTGAGAGAACTAGATTTCTTTCCTGACCAAAAAAAACCAGGTTTATTTGTCATGAAAATGATGTTGGTACCACTTCATCTATTAGCAATTAGAGTTCTACTTACAAGCATGGTCAAAGGTGGGCTAGCTGGGTCAACAGTTGTCAAAAATGGACATTCTTTGGCATTAAAAGTAGATCTGGTGAAACCAAATCAATGCTCAGTCCCAGCTCCCAGATACCCTCAGTCCCAAGCTGTCCCTTGGAATCTCTCCACCCATTCAGGCTGGAGAGAAGATGTTCTGGAAAACAGCTCACCAATCATGGTGGGAGGATTGGGAAGAACAACCTTTCCATAAGGATAATGAGCTGTGCACATCCACACCCCCTAGGCTCCTAGTCCCAGATCGTCACAGCCAGCCTGTGATGATGGCACATCTGAGACACTCCTTTTATCTTTTGGCTCCCAAGTTTCAAAGAGTTCCCTTGAATTCAACCAAAAAATGCAACATACAAGAGAAACTCTCAGTACTGGGTCAGGAAATACTTTTGTGGTGCCAGAAATAACCAAGGACTCAAGTAATGTGGCCATTGAGAGGCTCTAGCATCAACTTCAAGGAGCTCCCAATGACCAAATTGGCGACAAATGAAGAAAGAAAATAAATGATAGTAGTAGATGGTAACCCTTAGAATAAAACATATCCATAAGTTCATGCTGAAGTTAAGTATTGAATAAATAATTGGGGAGAAAGGGCAACTCTTCCTAATAAAAACTTGTTAGCAAATATAGAAGGAATGATGGAAAATGGTCATCACTAGGCCAAGACCACAGTAATACCTGTTGCAGGTAAGCATGGGGATGGATGCTAAAGTAACAGGCAAAGTGCAACAAGAAACAGGGTATCTGCATCATCTCAAACTATCTCCCCACGAGATTAATTACAAAAAGAAGAGCTGTACTTTTAAAGCAGAGAATCTCCCCGACAGCACTTTAATCAAATGACCAAACTTCACTTCACTTATAATATGATACATAGGACTCCTTTACTACCCGATCTGATACACTGAGATACTAACTGCACGTCTTTTTCCTTAAAAAAAAATCTGTTACTTTTAAGACATAATCAAGGTAATATGATTACATGAATAACAGCATAACTTACAAACTGAAAAATGTTTGGAGTCCTAAGTTGATATAATACAATAAATAATACTTTATTAATGTGATATTTTGCCTCATCATAAAACTTCTCTGGGCTCTCTTCTGCAAGTTTCTGAGAATTCACTTATTAGGTCATGAAAATTTATAATTTTAGCAACTTTGTCTTCAGTTGATACAGTGGAAAATGATCTCCATCAATGTTGGCAAATACAAGTTCGCAAATAACATTTGATGACTTTTCATTGGAAAGTGGTCTTTCTGCTGATCTGATACTAGAACCCTGAAGGGTATTGAATAGGCTACGGCAGCATTGGGGCAAGTGCTGAAAATGATTTTGAAATACAGATTTTAGTACATCTAGAGCTGATGATTCTCAGGGAACAATTTTTCTAAGAAGATTTAACTCTTCATTAGAATCAGTTTTGTAGAAATCGGAATTTAATTTTTGATGTAAATTTATACAATGGCATTTTAACGTTTTCTCTGACATCTGTAACTTGTGGAGTCATACAAGAAACTGAAAGTGGCTTCATCATTTGTATATAATTCAAGCATTCCATCACTGTATCTTCAACTACAAGGAAAATATTAATTTCAAAATTGCCTCCCTCATTAATAATTGGTTCTTCCAAAGCGTCATATGAAAACAGTGTTCTTTTTCATTGCATGGAACCCTCTCTCCATTAAAGCCTGTGGCTATTTGCTTTGCAATGTGATAGCAGTTCATGAAAACAGAGATGTGTAAGTCTTTGAGATGCTCATCATTCCCTAAAATACTTTAATGCAATGTTCACTGTGACCACATGCAAGTTTATATTTTTCAGAAATTTACTGGCTCAGCCTACTGTCTGGGCATTGGCAGTTCTTGTCCTGCCACTCTGGTCAAAAAGCTAATATTCTGGCAGACACCATAGGAACAGACTCCAGGGCTGTACAGGGAAGCTGGCCTCCTCCCACAGGTCCCAGCATGGTACCTGGAGTCCTCCAAGGCTGCTGCTTCTGGTCCTGCGGTTGCTTTCACCACTGCCAATCAGAATCCAGGTCCTAGACCAGGCTGCTACGTCATCTCCCCTGCCCGGGTCACACGCTATCATCCCAACAGACCTCACTTACCAAAAAAAAAAATAAATAAAAAATAACCCTCAAAGATTAAGTTATGGAGTTTTTTTTAATTGCAAAACTATTCAGAATGCTTCAGCAGTTGATTCATGTGGCCCGCATTCACAGGTTGCCTGCCTCTGAAGGTAGCCCCGGCATGGAGATTCTCAGGAGGGACGTTTGCACAGAGAACTTCACGCTCTAAGGCTGCCACATTGCTTCAGACAGAGCTGCCTCACTGTTTGAGGCTGCTGCACAGTGTCCTTGAAGACCATGCTCCACTGTTTATCCGCTGCGCTGTTGATGAGCATTTAGATTATTTCCAGCTTCTCAGACTCTTACAAACAACTCTGCAATCAATATCAGCATTGTGCTGGTGGTACTGAATCTCTGACTAGATACCAAGAAGTGGGAATGCTAGTTGCTGTTTTTTAATGCAATGTTACTTCAATTTATTTTAATTTTTTAAAAAAATTAATTTTAAAAATGTTTACAGGCACATGAAAAGATATTCCTACCCACTGGCTAGCAGGGAAATGCAAATCAAAACAACAATGAGATATCACCTTATACTGAGAGACTGGCTATTAACCAAAAGTCCAGAAACAGCAAATGCTGGCAAGGACGTGAAGAAAAGGGAACATTTTTACACTTTTGGTGGGAGTGCAAATTGGTGCAACCACTGTGGAACACAGTGTGGAGATTCCTCAAAAAGTTGAAGATGGAAAAATCATATGATCCCACTATCTCCCTTCTCAGTATGTACCCAAAAGATACAAAAACACTACTTTGCAGAGATGTATGCACCCTGGTATTTATTGCAGCCCTATTCGCAATGGTTAAGGACTGGGAACTACCTAAGTGGAATGTCAGCTGTATGAATAAAGATGTGGTAAATATACATAATGGAATACTACACAGCCCTTAGAAGAGATGAAATCCTTTCATTTGAGTCAACATGGAGGGATGTAGAGGGGATGATGCTAAGTGAAATAAGTCGAAAAAGAAAGATATCAGATGATATCACTGATAGGTAGAATATGAATAGACAAAGCAAAGGAACAGATAAAACAAAACCAACTGTTGGATACTTGCAACAGAACTGAAGTTACCAATAGGGACTGGAACGGGGCTGGGGGAAAGTGGTGACAGAACCCACTGGACAGTGGTGAAGAACACTTGGTGATGTGGTAGAGGGCAGGGTATGTTGACATGTATCTGAGGAATGGGGAAACTGCACATATGGGGAACTACACATATGAGTTTAATTTGTAAAACAAAGTTACCGCAATAAAATTCGAAAACATAATGTTTAAAGTTAGGCCAAAAAATGTTGACCTTTCATTGAAGGGTCACTGTGAATCAAACCATGTGTGCTCTACACACACATCTCATTTAATGTTGCTGCAGACCTATGATGGAGGCAGTATTTTAGCCACATCTTATGAGTGACAGACTTAAGACAGAGAGGCTAAGTTGTTCAGGACATGTAATCAGTGATGAGAAAACTAGAACTTTCACAGCAGGGAGTTCAACTCCAATCTCTTGCTTCTAACCACTATGCTGTTCTGCCTCCCTTGTGTCTGTATGAACCAACCCACACGTACAAAGAAAGAATATAACATGCACCCTTCACTGTGTAACTAGAAGTTTCATGATGTTGTATCATTGAATTATCCCACTGACCCAATGAAGTTGAACTGTTTGCTCCCAAATCTAAGGGAAGCTCATAAATTCAATCAGATCCCACTACTGATGAAGAACAGAATTAGAACCTACCCCAGAGCCTCTCTGTTCTTCTGAGGATGCAGGTACACTAGCTAGGCATGCTCATCAAGGCTGGTCTTGAACTCAGAAGGTTAATCTGTCTAGCCAGATTCTGGGACAAGAAAAACAGGGCTTCCTTCCCAGTAGAGTCTAGTCTGTAGTCATCTGTCTCCGTCATGGATACTCAGCGTCTCTCCACACCTCTTAGGTCACTCTTGCCATAGGAAAAGGTCTGGTTCTAAAAAGACCTTAACCTTTGGGGGAGGACAGGAAGGAGCAAATTCTTTACCACTTCTCACCTCCAAGTCAAGTCAGGATGGATACAGCCCTCAAAGGGTTCATGGTGCTTTGAGAATTTCATCTGGGCACACTGGCTTTCTCTGTTAGAAAACAAACTCCATGCTTTCAACTTGATGTCCCACCACCTCAGAGTTTTTCAAATGTGAAGTTCACACAAAAAGAAGGAATGAAGGGAACAAAAACACACACCTTTGGTTTGAGTCAGTTTGACCTTGATTCTCATGGGGGAAATAATATGGGCATGACAAACAGTGACCAGATAGGGGAGATGGTAGCATCTAAGCCTCCTTGCCATACTAACCTCAAGTCCAGAGAATTCTCCATTAAGCTGAGTTTCTCTCATGTACTCTCCAGACATCACAAGCACACAAACATTCTGCAGGGCTGAGACCATTAAACATCTTCATCCTCTGACACCACAGCACACAGAGAAAAGGGATATTATGCCCATGAACTTGGGGGCTACCCCCATGAACAGGAAAATACTCTTTTCAACATAGAGGTGAAAACTCCTTTCTGGGGGCTTTGGCTATGGCTCATTGAAGTTAATTTGGCAAAGACAACCATGGTAAATCTAAACCTTGCCCTACCCCCCTTTGACTTGTCCTGGAAGATTTAAACAGGAGCCTGAAACCCTCTCTGAGAGCCCCTTACTAGATAATCCTCTGCCCTCCCCTGCATTGGAAAGAAAGCAGAGAGAAACCTCAGAAATATGGAAATATTTAACCATTCAAGATGCAGGCATACATCTGAGTAATTAGAGCAAATGTCACATTCCATGGCAGAGTTAGTGCAAAAAAACAGGAGAAAAATGTAGAAATTCTCTAGATGTTCTTCTTAGAGAACATTTCAACTATAAAATAATGGGAGACAGTCCTAAAAGGAAAAATCCAAAACGACTGCTTTTCAAAAAAATATGATTGATTCATTTTTAAGTGGGAAATTAGAAGATTAGCTCAGGAAATACCACCAAGTCCTAAGAAAGGTCAGTAAGTGAAAACTGAGAAAGAAGTAGCAAAAAGAAGGCACTTAAAACTATATTTAAAGGTAGTTCAAAAGGAAAGAAAAGAAGAATCGAGAAGCTATAATTAAAAAGAAGGCATCTTTCCTGGGCAGCATGACGTCTTCAAGGTGAACAGGTCCCAGGCTTCTTATCCAGACAGAACCACATAGCATCTGCTCTGTTTTACAGAAAAAGAAAAAAGTCTTATAGGAACTCAGCATAAAGTGTAAATGAGTCCAGTTTCTCTATTAAAAGAGTTTGTTTAGGTCAGAAACAAAATCCAGCTTTGTGCTGTTATAAAAGCACATAACCTGCAATAAAAGGGCCCAGAAAGTTTAAAAAATTCATTCATGTATTTATTCATTCAACAAATAAATATTGAGTTCTTTCTACATGCCAAATAAAGTGACAGGCAAAGACTTAGCATGCAAACACAAACAAAAAAAATCAGAGATGATAATATTAATATTTAACAAGGTAGAGAATGAAGCACAATGGTCAGTGTGAAATTTTTCTCTATCTTTATCAAATATATAGACCAAAAATAGAGGATTTGGCCAATATTAATAACAAACTTAAACATCTGCATATATGTATATATATACCTCTAAATATATGACATATAAATTCCTATATCCAAAGACCCCATATGTCATTGGAATAAAATAACCTGAACAACATTATTAAATTATTTGGAGATAAGTAGAGATAGAGATATAAATATCTCAAACTTTATACCCAAAAGTCTAATATGGTAGTCACTCACCACAGGCAACTATTTCAATTGAAATTCTAATTAAAATGAAATGAAATGAAAAATAAGTGCTTAGTGTCACTCAACACATTTCATGTGTCTAGTGGATGCCGTATTAGATAGTGCCGTCACGCAGTGCTTCTGTCACAGCAGAAAGCCCTGTAGGACAGTTTTATATATACAGAAGGCACTTTTTAAACGCTAAATCACATTTATAAAATTTTTGTATAGTATGCACAAAAAAGGATAAACATTTTCAAATTTTAATTGAAATTAATAACTAAAAATCAATATCTTAGCACTAGATATGTTCATCGTTACTGATGTGTGATTCGTTCCAGGCCCTCTTAGCAGACAGACCTGGAAAATACGCACACACACACACACACACACACACACAAACACACATATGCACACACCTTTCTTAGGCATCAGTGTTTAATTCTGTACCTATAGATACATAAATAGATAAATGGATACATAGATATTTAAAACCATGAGTTCTTCTGCTACCTTACATTCCAGTCCAGCACAATGGGAGACCTTGTTAATCTTTTCCTTTCCCTACTTCCCCAACAGTGAGAAACTCAGTTCCTATGATCCTCAATAGATGCATGTGCTCAAACCTAGAACTCATCAAAGGCAAATTCAAAATCTAACTTATTACCATTGCAATCAAGAAAACTAACTAGTAGCACCAACTAGAGAGCAGTGTTTGTAGTTTATTTGCTTGTGTGTGTGTTTAAGGAGGACCTCTGAAGAAAAAAGTGAGTCTAGAGCTGGGACAGGGAAAGTACAAGACAAACCTATGCATCTCTCTATGCCAGAAAGTTTAAAAGTGTTCACGTCTTCAGAAGGACCTGTCAAAGAGATGGTCATCTTGAAGGGACATCCCACTGTCACATCTGGGACAAAGTGAACATCGAAATGTATTCATATATAATGATAGTAATAGATACACTGAATAAATCTAGACACCATGAGCATATACTGATATAAGTAAATAATTTTAATTAAGGCGATGTGGAGAGAAACAGCTTCTTTACAGCAAAATGCCAATTAGTAATAACAGAATGAATGCTGGGGTCAAAAACTCTTCAGTGAATACTAAAAGCAATACATGAAAAATTGATGAGGAAGAGAATATTTACAAGTATGAAAGTATCGCTCCTCAATTACCCATGTGTCACAAAGGGGAAAATATCAACTCTACAGTGAAGAAACTAGACAGGCTGTGCGTCAACCAGATGATCCAAGTTACACAGTGATCATGTCAGCACTGGAACAATCATAGTCCCCTCAAGAACAAACCAGCAGCAGGTATCTTGCAATAAGAGGCACTAAGAAGGGTGAAACATCTCTGACAAATGTGCAAACCCTGAATCTCTACAAGAAGAATCATAAAACCAACCCACAAAGAAAGACAGTGAGCCAAATAACTGGCCCATGCTTTTAAAAAAATGAAAGGCAAAGTTCCAGATTAAAGAAAGCTAAAGAGACTTGACAACAAAATACCAGACTTGATTCTGGAAACATCTGGATCCTGCAAGGGGAGAAAATGACCACTATATATATGGGACAGTATGGGGACAATTGGAAACAAATTGAATATGGATTGTGGATTAGATAATAGTATCCATCAATACTCAATTTCCTGATTTTAGTCACTGTGTTGTGGTTAGAGAAATGAATGCTCTCATTCTTAGGCCCTAGCATTGAAGTATTTAGAGAAAAGGGGAAATGAAGTCATCAGCCTATTCTCAACTCATGTAGGAAATATATTACTACGCATACGAATGCATACTAAATATTAGTGCATGCATACAAATTCATGTATAAAGAGGGAGAAACAGAGTCAGTGGAGCAGCTTTAAACAATTGATCGAGGATATGCGGGAGTCCTTAAACTCTTCCTGTATAATTGTTATGTGAGTTGGAAGTAATAATGAAATTAAAAGTTAACCAAAAAATGCTAAATAACTGAAAATTTAAAGCTTTTAATAAAATTACTGAATAAATTCAAGAATGAGTTCCTTCGAACAAACGACCCTCAAACCTGATCAAGGGAAAAAACTTTAATGATAATTATAAGACTAGAAAAGGAAAATAATCACTGGAGGGTGGTGTTGTCCTTATAAAAGCTAACTCCATACCATTCATTTTTTTTTTTAACTAAATTCCAGACTCTCGTTGGATTCCACCAGTTTTTCCTCCAGGGTCCTTTTTCTATGCCAGAATCCTATCCAAGACACTACATTGATTTAGTCACCAAGGCTATTTAGTTGTTCTGGCCGGTAACAGTTCTGTCTTCCCCGGTTTGTCATGACCTTGACAGTTTAGAGGCAATCTGGTTGTAGTCAAACGTCCCTCAAGTTCACATCAATGCTTGTTCAATCTCAAAAATATGTCTAAGTTTCTGATAGAGCACCAAAAGTGTCAATAAAAAATATCAAAAAATATTTTAAAGAGGCTGGGGGCAGCAGGTAAACATCAGAGAACTGAAAAAAAATGAATTAAAGTTTTAAAGGCAATTTCTTTCCAACACCAAGGTATGGCTGATTCTCGTGCCATTTCAACTGTTTGGGGGGAAAGAATCCTGGACATTCTCCCAGTCCATTGTTCAAAGCAAACATAACCTTGACTCCAAAACTTGCAAATATATAACAAGCAATAAAAATCTATGAATCAATCTCATTTATGAATAGATGCAATCATACCAGGTGGAATATTCAAATCCAACAAGATCAAGAAGGTTTTCTTGCCAAAAATGCAAAAATGTCTCAACATTAGTAACATCTATTAACTATCTCATCTCATTGGAAAGGCAAAGAAAAGTCATGTAGTCCTCTTGATGGAAGCCAAAAAGACATGGTATGAATTCAATATCTTCCTGATGAAAACTCCGTAAATTTGGAATAGAAGCATTCTATCTTAAAACTACAAATATTTACTTCAAGCTACAGGTAATATCACAGTAAAGAACAAGCATCATTTTCATTCAAGTCAGTTATTGGTCAAAGGTGCTCATTAACAATATTAGCAATATTCTCTTGTCCAGGACAATTCAAGAAGACGAAGACAAAAGATTAAATGTAGGGCTATTAGAAAAGTCTAGGCAAATGTTTCAGTATTTCTCAATATCCTTGTTTCACCTGAAAACCCAAGAGAATCAACTGAAAATAAAATTTAGAATGAGTAAGAGAGCTGAATAGGGGGGATTAGAGTAAATAAAAACATATGCATATATGTTTGTATATATATATATGTTACACATACTTTTTATTTATTTATATATGACCAATAAAAACCAACCATAATTAATAAAGCAAAATAACATCATTGACAATAACAATTGAACATTAATGCGTAGGACTAAATGACACAAAAATGATAGGTAAAGCAAAATATTTATGGATAGAGATATACCATGTTCCCATAATATTATAAAGGTAGCACTTTTTCAATGGATTGATAGATATATTAAGTTTTTGTAGAAGTTCTCCTAAAAGTAAACTGCTCAAAAAAATTTTAAATGGGAATTATGAGACTTTCTCTATAAAATATTAAAATAAATTACAGACTTACATAACTAAACCAGTGTTGAATTGGTCCAGAAAAAGTCAGATGTGAATGTTTACAAGCAAGAATTTCATCTAAAAGGAAATAATGATCAATTATTTTAAAAATATTTATTCCATTAGGTACCAAAGAATTGTGAATCAATACAAAATAAAACTTCTTGACTTCCAAATGGACAAATACTAAAGCACAGTGCTGACAAAGAAACAGGAAACTGTATGTTCTCCAAAGACTACAGAATTTCGTGCAAATTTTGACTCAGGAATTTCATATTATGAATTACAAACAAGTATCATCTGACCTTCTGGAATATTATGCAACTGTTGAAAACTGCATCTTTGAAGAATATGTTAAGCGGAAAGTATGCCCATAATGTATTAAAGTGGGAAAAGCCAGTCGAGATTCACTTTGCACAGCAGGATCCCATGTGTACAAAGGATCTGGAGAAATGATTAGTGACTAAACTCAGGAGGATATTCCTGACTGCTTACCTAAAACTGTCGTGTCTATCAATCATTTTCATTGCTGCTAATCTTCCTTTCCTTGGCTTTATTTTTCCCATGATTTTGGTCAGCTTCTGGGTGACAATGTTGTAATTCATTCATTTATTGTATGGGTCAAGTGTGTAAATAAAGACCACCTGAAAGAGCACAGGCAAAGGTTATTTCTTCAGAGCAGGGAGTCAACTCGAAGGCAGGCAGAGGCATGAGAAAGAAAGGGGGTGCCTTTCGGGTGTGTCTTCTTGGTACAAGGAAGCTTGGGGCACACTAACAGGAAGCAGGGCATCCTGTGATTGTTTTGGGGTATATATCTCCAATTGGTCTTAAGCTGGAAGTCAGGACAAGATTTAAGGCTGATGCCTGTAATTAATCAAGTCCTGACCATTGAGGGCAAATGTGACTGAAGTTGTTTGAATTCCTGAACCAGCTGCTGAAGATAGTTCTTTGACTTCCTAGACTGGTTACCATAGACAATGGATTGGTTTCGTGGGGTGAATGCTGTAAACTGGGGGATTAAAGTTCATTTTTTTATATTTGGCCAACTCTTCTCTGTATACTATATTCAGTCTCTCCAAAGCACTGGGGGAAATACTGGATTACAAAGAGATATGAAATACATTGCACACTCTGAGGGAGATTTTGACACCCCAACAGGAGAGACGTCCACAGTTTTGGAGTTTCCTGCCTATTTGTTCTAGGATAGGGGGTCTCTCTGATGCTATGAAGGCACAATGTATCTGAAAAAAAAGCCATGCCCCATCACCACGCAAGACCCCTCAGTACCTAGCTCTTGCCTGCCCTGCAACCTCCTTCCTTACTTCCCTCCCGTCGCCATCTCACCAAGGAGCTCTGTCCATCCTACCAGGGAAAACCAGCTGTCCCCGAGACAGGCAGAAAGCATCTGCATTATCAACAAGCTTTTTTTATCACCGTGTGCCAGCAATTCTAAACAATGTCAGTGATAAAAAGCTCTTCCCAAAAAAATCTTGTGTTGGTCTAGGTTCTAAATAATTTCTACCATGCCAGCTTCAAATTAACACATTTTTATCACTTTAACATCCTAACACATCAGTTTCTACATGGAAGTTAATTCAAGTAACCCCCAGCTATTTGGAGGCTCCAGAGACACATTGGACTCAACTATCTGCATTTGTTTGAAGGGTAATTTTGTAGCAGTTCAGAAGAGCTGAAGTTCATTTTGGGCACAGACCCTCCTCCAAGCCCTAACGACATGTGCCTCCCTTTATTTAAGCAGCAGATTCAAAATAACAATGATAGCCTTTTGATTGCAGCCATGAAGAAATACAACTTACATGACTTCAATTCTTTCATCCTCAGTGATCATTTGGAAGTTCATATGTGCTGAAAATTTAAGTGTGAACTTCACAGTGATACCTTTTTATTTCGAATGCAGATTTTAGTTCATGCGTAGTTTATTGAATTTGAATAGTATCTTTAAGACTGATTATGTTCCATTGTTAATTGTTTGAAAACTTAAAAAGGAATCAAGAAAATAAAATCCTACACCAATGGTACCAGGTTAGTAGCTTCATCCTAGTGTGAAATCAGTGATGAGGGTAATCAGTCACAAAAATATTTACCAAAGGTAGGTCCTTACCTGCCTTTAACAACATCCAATATCAACCTTTGCAACTGTTCTTTAAAGATCGATGCCCAGAAATTGTGGGAAAGGCCATTAATGGTACAACAATGAAGTGGACAATTAAATAGAAAAAAAGAATAAAATTGTGAAGAAGAGTTAAGAGAAACGACCAAAGACACTGCACTAGCATTTCCAGAATAAACTCAAAGAGCATGGCTTGGAAGCCATGATCATTCACAAGAAGAACTGAACCTTCTCTCTAAACAGGGGATCCCAGGCCAAGTTCACTTACATTCAACCATTCTTTGTGATTTTTGTCAAAGAAGAAAAATGTGAAAGATTTTACTGAATTCCAGATAAAGTTGTGATGAATTTCCTAATGACGATATTTTAGCGATTTTCAATCAGGGGAGACATTGAAAGACAACTGTTATAAATTTATGCCAAAATCATCCTCATGTTTAAGCCTTTTCATAACAATTTGTATATTGGTTGCTGCCTTGAAAGAAACTCTTTGACATTAAAATGAATAAATAAGTGTGCCAATCTGGCTGTAAGTGTACCCTGGACATGAATAGGTGAAGAAGCTGGCAAAACCATTGGCAACTTGGCTGAAGTCAAGGCTTGAAATGAGCAAGAATAAAGTGATTATTCACTGCTCCTGCAGCCCAGTATGTTGGAGTAAGTTTTTCCACATTAATAGAATGTAATGGTATTAGTCTATTACGTGTTTCTCATTCTTATACTGTCATTTTTTTCTGGCACGATTATATATATGATGTGCAATAAAAGAAAATGCTTTCATTGTCTACATTTCTTTTCTGATAGTTATTGTTATTTGTTTCATTTCTGAATTATTGCTGAAAATCATCTCGTGCGAGAGGAGCGAGAGTATCAGAAATAGTCCCCTCTGCGCGCCCGTGGGACCAGGCTGCCTCCACTCCTGCGCTCCTGTGGACCGCTCAAGCCTGGGCCCAGCTCTAAGTCTTTGAACCTGCTGCTTCCTCTGTCTGATGCACTCGCTTTTCAGATCTCAGACTCTCCCAGCTCCTATGTGTGTCTCAGAGCTCTTGCCTGATCAGTTTAGGGTGTGCCTGCCTCCCCTGTGCGATTCTCAAACCAGCACCATCCAAGACTGATTCCTTGTCTCTGTCCTGCCACCAGCACATAGATCCAGAGGGTGGGACCATGCTGTCCTGTCTCCCTGTCTCTCCTCCGCATGTCAGAGATGCTGGACACACCTGAGCCCTGAGGGGACCTACCTGACCCGGAGAGGCAGGGGAGTGGGGTCTGTCCATCACATGCAGGCCCCTGAGGCTGAAAGGAGCAGGATGAGAAAGCAAACAAGAGAAAGGAAGGCACTGGTGTGAGCGAGGGAGTATTCAGATCGACTGTGCCCTGTGGAAACAACCTTGTGGGAACAGACGGAAAACTGTGGGGAGGCAAATGGAAATGTAAAAGCCTGCGGGTTGACTCCTTTGGAGTCTCTGGGAAAACACAAGGACAGAGGTGCAACATAAGCTCATCACCTCCAAATTACTACCACCCCATCCCTCAATAACTGGAATTTCCATGGATCCTGAAGCAAATCCTGTGGGAGAGGGTGGGACTGGTCAGCCAGGAGAGGACAGAGAGGGGCAGCACTGGCTGGGTGGCTGGGTGGCTGGTGGCTGGGTGGCTGGCTGGTGCTGAGGGGGGTTTTAAGGCGCATCTTCATGGACATGCTGCAGGCAGTAGAGATGAGGGGCCGCAGGAGAGTCCGCGGAGGTGGAATCCCACAGGCTTTCCAGCTACTCTGCTGGGGAGACCGGGTAGGGGAGGCCACCGTGGATTCTCTGGGGATGGACACAAACATAGAATTTCCAAGCAGGAAGCACTGAAAGGTGGAGGGCCGCTGGTTGTCCTTTGTGAAGCCCGTTTGGCGAGGAAGGCACTCGGACCCTGCGGAACCGTGCACAGCTCCCACACGCACGTGGAGTCCGCACACACCGGGCTCCGCAGCTACGGATGCTCCCGGGAGCCCGCCCGGCACCCCCCCACACACTGGGGCCAGCGTTCACCTTGTCCCCACTCAGCTACCGATGTAGGAACCCTCCCGGGACAGGGAGCAAGGGGCACACTTTGAATCTTAACATACCACAAGGAAGAAAATCAATTTCAATGCCCAAAGGAGGGAATTACTGCAACAGAAGGTCACAACCACTACAAGTCTCTGTGCTGTTCTGGAGACGTGGACGGGAAAAGTGCCTCCAAGTGAGGCAAGAATGCGCTGAGGTCTAAAGCAAATCCCTCTCCCCAGGAGTCATGCGAGAAAGCCCCGGGGTGCGGGGCGACCACACAAAGGAAGAGGCTTCTTTGTGTGTGCAGCACTGGGGCGAAACTCCGAATCCGGCTCCTGACACCTGGGCAAGTCTTCAACGCTGGCCGCCAAGTCCTGACTCCCGTCCAGTCTTGGAGGGACCCACTGACCTTTGGCCGTTACTGTGACAGTGGCCAAAACCAGGGGCGAGGGCCACGTCTCTCGGGTGTATGCGACACGCCTCACTGCCAGCCTCCAGGCTCCAGAGCGCTCTGGCTGTTGCGGTGGGCAGGTACCCACACTGCTTGGAATTCACCGGGGCCGTGTAGCTCCCCGCCCGCCAAGCCCGGGGACCCCGCTCCGCGCCCGCGCCCTGCCTTTTCGTGAGCCCAGTACAACGGAGCACAGTCAGGGCGGAGCCACGAGAAGTCCACTGAGCCGGCCATCTAAAACCCCACCTCGCGGGTAGAGACCCCAGGCCCCTCGTGTTGGAGAACGCAGAGGAGTGCGTGGTCACTCAGGGAAGAGACCCTGGCAGGTCTTCGAGGCCGCCACTCCCCAGCCCATGCGCATCAAGTCCCACACCTTTCTGGAGGATGAGGGGCAGACCTCAGTCTTGCTTCCTGATATTCTGAGTTAGAGAGACCCTCGGCTGGACTACAGCAGCCCTGGTCAGGAAATGAAGGAAGGCCACGCAGAGCAACGGGCTTCTGAAGCCAAGACCCCTGAGGACGTGGGAGTCGCAGCAGGCAGCTGCGCGCAGCAGAGACCACCGCACAGATGGGCGCCGTCTTCAGCACTGCTCCTCCCTGGTGACGCGTTTCACCGGGGTTTCTGAGGACGACGGCATCTGTGGACTTGCGTTCCTCCTGAAAGAACCTCTAGCTGGTGACCAGAACGGTCAAGGGAGTGGCAGAGGGCCGGCGCAGGAAGTGGGAACCTACTGGAAGCCACACCCAAGTGCTGTCTGCAGTCTGAGGAGAGTTACAATAAAATTAAAAACTGGTGCAATGACACGAAGAGCACAGTGCATGGAAAGAAAGTATGATAAATTGGATTTCCTCAAAATTAAAAACGTCTGCCCTGCAAAAGACAGGGAGTGAAAAGCCCAGGCACAGGCTGGAAGGCAGCACTTGCACAGGGCAGCCCAGCACAGCAGGCGAATCCAGGTTTCAGAACGACTCTCAGGAGCAGGAAACCAATGACCCAGTAAGGAAAATGGGTAAAACTTTTGATACTCAAGCAAAAAAGAGAGACAAATAGCAACTAAGTACCTGAAAAAGGCTTTCAGCTTCTTTAGTCACTAAGAAAACGCAAATTACAATCACCGTGCGACACCACCATACACGGAGTGGGTTATAGAAACTACAAACAGAAGCAAATAAGGTACAATGCTGTGAGTCCTAAATACTGGGGAGGCTGTAGACCAGCTGGCATGCTCATTCACTGGGGATTCACAATGGCACGGTCACTTTGGGAAACAATTTGGCAGTTTTCTTATAAACTATGTACCTAAAGAAATGAAAATTTATGTTCCTACTAAAACCTGAATCCAAATACTTAAGGAGGATTTATTCACCATCTCAAGAAAACAACTTCAAAAGTCCTTCAACTAGTGAGTGGATCAACTGTAAAACATTCATACAATGGAATATTAAGTACTTATAATGATGTATGCGTTAAACTTACACAACATCATAATGCAATGTTCCTTCAATGAAACATATATATAAAAGAAACAGACTGCTGATACACACATGAACATGGGTGAATCCAAAAAACGTCAGACATAAAAGACAGCATACTACATAATTCTACTAAAATGAAGTTCTGAGAAAGGCAAAGACGCTAACAGAAACGTTTGTAGTCACAGGGGCGGGGTGTGCAAGGGGCAGGTTGCCAAGAGCAGTAAGAGAAACCTGGGAGTTGATGGGTGTTTGGTGCCTTCATGGGGCTGGTGCTGAATATAACTGGTTTTGTCTAAACTCATAAAACTGTGTACTAAAGGAGTTACTTTCATTACATGTGAACTTTTAAGTGAATCAATTTGTTAGAAGGACATTTTTTTAAACGGCTAGAAAGAAGCTTCTTCTCAAAATGGATTTGCCCCCAGTGCAATGAATGTTACAACAAGCCCTTACCCGTTGACTTTAGCAGACACAGACGGGTGCACTCTGGTGGCTCAGGTGCTTAGCCAGCAGCTGGGCCGTGCACCACGAAAAGCCCAAGGACCCAGGTTCTCGACCAGAGACTAGGGGGAACAACCAAAATAAACAAAACAAATAAAGTGCTTTCTCCTCTTCTTCCTTCCTTCCTTAATATGCCTCCTCCTCCTCCTTTGCCTTCCTTCATCTCTAAAAATAAAAATTAAGTAAATAAATACATACATACAGGGTAGACCAGGCATGAGGCAGAAGCCTTGGCATAACCCAGAGGCCTAGGAGGATTGTGGCCTGGACAGTTCTGACCTCTGGGGTGAAGGTCAGAGCAGAGAGAAAAGCCAGCTGGATCCTGGGGGGCTTCCACAGTGGAGCCTCTGAGGAGAGGAAGGGTTCGGGGCAGGCAGGAATGGGTGAGTGCATAAGGTCAGCTCCAAAATATGGAGAGGCAAGGCTAGCAGGGAGGAGGGAGGCCAGTTAGAAGCCAGACACCACACATGCTGGTGGGACTCAGCACAGGTCTGGAAGTCACAGCCCCCAGGTCCCTGTGGTGACCCAGAAGGAATATAAATAAATATCCTCATCTAGTCTACGTAGATCAAAGGGTGAAGGAGGGTGGAGCAAGGCTGTCTGGCAAAATACTGTCACTTACCCATCAGAAGGGAAATACCAGGGCAAGGTCACAATGACCATGTGAGCAGACATTTACGGGGTGCCGACCAAACCCAGGCACCATGTCAAGTGCAGGGTGTGTAGTGACTCATTTAATCTGCCCACAGCTCTCTGAGACATTTTTATTGCCCTCATTTTGCAAATGAGAAAATCAAGGGACAGAAGGATGAAATGATAATGTGCTTACAGTCCCACCTGGTATAAGGCAGATCTGGGGTTCAAATTCAGGCAGTTGGCTCTGAGTATGCCCTCTTTATCTGCTGAGCTAGGCTTGACTGGGGAGGATGGCAGCTGAGATGTGTTAACCAAGCATCTCTGTCTTTCCTGTCATGACACCCACCATGCCCAGCCCCCCAGGCTTTCTCAAGCTGTGGTTCATACCTGGTGGCCCAACTCTGCATGTTCTCTCTCTCTCTCTCTCTCTCTCACTCTCTCTCTCTCTCTCCCTCTCTCCCTCTCCCTCCCTCCCTCTCCCTCTCTCTCCCTCCCTCTCCCTCTCCCTCCCTCCCTCCCTCTCTCTCTCCCTCTCTCCCTCTCTCCTTCCCTCCCTCTCCCTCTCCCTCTCTCTCTCCCCCCCACCCCCCTGGGGAGACAGTCCTTCAAGGAAGCCAAAGGAATCCATAGACTCAAAACACCATGAACATCTTCAAAATAATACATCTTTTCCAAAAGAGACCGGGACGTCTGACCCCACAGTTGGGACCAAATGACGTCTGAGCACTACAACCAATAAATTAATTTCACGTGGGAAAAATACTGGGTTGGCCCTGGGTTAACAAAGATTCCGCCAACATAAAGATCTCATTAGGAAACAGACTTCCCTGGCGAGGGTGTCCTCTGCTGGAGATGTTTTGGATTCAAGCTTTTCCCGGGTCCCCTGTGCCTAACAAGGGTTCCATATCAAGTGCAGGAAAGATGGACCTGTCTAGACATCCTCCTGTCTATTAAAAGCACACAGTCCTCTCCTCAGCACCTAGAAGTAGGTCCTGTCTAAGTTCCCTGCTACCCCAGCCCCCGGCAGCCCTGCAGCCAGCAAACTGGGAGGATTCTTCCTTCCTAGACAAAGGTCCTTTGCTCTTCTGGCTTAGGAATAGTATTCAGGCTTTTGTCAAAGTTCGATCTTGAGTTTTCAGAAGATCCTGAGGATTCTGTGATCTTCGAGAAGATCCTGAGGGAAGTTTTTGCGGCAAAGCCAGCAATCCTCTGGGAGAAGTGGAGGCACAGGGATGACTTGCTGGTGATAGCAACCCACCCCAAGCAGACTTTGAGAAACTTCAACCAGGGCTCCCTTTGGCTGGGTGGGAAACCAAGGGCTCAGTATAGGCATGAGTGATGCAAATAAGGAAAGGAAGGGCAGAGAGCCAGTTAGCCTCAGGAAGCCAGCACTGCTCATCTGCACCTCCTCTGTAGCAGGCACTCACCTGGACCTGGGTAAGGTTGGGGTCGTGTGTAGGCCAGTGTCCCAGTGCTTATAGAGAAAAGGGAGACAGATTGCACCCTGCTTGCCTCTCCATCCTCGGCCTCTTCCACCCTCTCAAGGAAACAGCCCCAACTCCAGCTGCCTTTGAGTAGGCTGACCATACATACTGTTTTAAATGGGATAGTAGCAATTTTTCGTATTTCCCCACCATCTCGTTGTTTTAATATAGATGACAATTTTGTCCCGTTTTTAATAAATCAGGGCTGTCTTTAACATGGGTCAAAAGGAGCAGCTGAGTTGAAGCCCAGTCTGTTGAGGGGGTCCAAAGGCAGCTGCCCATTCTGCCCCACATTAAAGGTGGTCTTTACCAGCGCTAATTGCACTGGGCCAAGGTGGCTATAGCTGTTCCCAACCCCGTGAGGAAACAGGAGTTGTTCGGAAAGAGGACCCCCGCCCACCCCATGCACACATGTTCCTTCAAAGGAAGCAGAACACCACAGCATGGTTGAGTCATAGCTAAGTACTATGGGGGTTATTTCTGACACTGTGGGGGTTATCTCTGACTCTGCGGGGGTTATTGAGCATTTCTGACACTGGAATAGTTAAAGCAGCATGTGTTTTAGGAAGGACATTTAGAGTGGAGTTTATAGGGACACCAAATTTGTTTTTCACCTAAGGCACCAAAATACCTTGCACCAGCCCTGGATGTTTGTGTGAAGTCCTGCTGGACACGTCATTACTACGTGATCACTGATTGGCGTCACGAAGTACTTGCTGCTGAACTGGCTGCTCTGCTCCTGCTCCTGCTCAGATAGCTCCACCTCCTCCATTCTTCTTAGTGGCAAGTACATGACCCCATCCCATTTTGCCATCCCAATGTGCTGTTTCTGTCTCAAGGAAATATGGTCAGCCTAGCTTTGGAACAGCACCCAGTGCCCTTCCACCTGGGTGCCCCCCGCATGCCTGCAAAGGCCCCACTCCCAGTCTTTGTTCAGCTGACTGCTCTCACCCTGCCCTTCTCAGTTCAAATCCCTCCTTCAGGGGACCCACCCTGTAGCCTGTGAAACTCCCCCTTCCTTGGTCCCTCCATGAGCTGACACTATTTTCCCTGTTTATGTCCTTCATGTAGCATGCTAAGCTCTTACCCACTTATTTTTCCTGTCTGTCTCTCAAGCTCGCTTACCAGTGGCATAAGGGTTTACATCTGTCTTGTAAATCACTGAAAACGCAGTGAGCACAGAGCGCCTGATACATGATCATCATCCAGAAGATGAAAGAAACAGTATGGCTGTGGGAGGACCTCTGGGGGGCGGAGGCCTAATCTACCTGGGTGGGTGGGAAAGCCCACCCTGATGGGATGATATTTAAGCCAAGACCAGAAGGATAAGGGGGCTCACCAGGTACATGTTAAGGAAAAGTTCTTCAGGCAAGGAGAGCACATAAGTCTCCAAGGCAGGCAAAGTCTTGTGTTGAACGAGTTGAAAGAACACCATGGTTAAAATACAGAAAGAGGACATGGGACTGGAGAGGAAGGGAAGAAGCCCAAATCTTATTCAAGATAGAGAAGGAAGGCTCTGAAGATTTAGTCTAATACAGATGGATAGATGGATAGATAGATAGATATCATCATGGAGGAATATCCTAGATGACCTTGGGTATGGTAATGACTTTTTAGATACGCCACTGAAGTCACAATCCTTGAAAGATCTAACTAATGAGCTGGACTTCATCACAACTAAAACATTCTGCCCTGTGAAAGGTGCTATCTAGAGAATTAGAAGACAACCACAGATCAGGAGAATATATTTGCAAAATATACATCTGATAAGGGATTATTATACAAAATATCCAGAAATTTTATAAACTCATCAATAAGAAAACAACTTGAATTTCAAATATGCTAGAGACCTTGACAGACACTTCATCACAGAAGATATACAGATGGAAAATTAACATATGAAAATGTGTTTCACATCATATGTCATCGGAGAGATGCAGATTAAAAGAATGCTGAGATGCCACTATGCACCTGGTGGATTGAGCAGAATCCAGAACACCAACATCGCCAATGCTGGTGAGGATCTGGAGCCACGGGAAGCTTCCACAGCTTTGTTGCTGATGGGAATGCAAAATACCAGAACTGTTTTAGAGGACAGTTTGGGGAGGTTTATTACAAACCAAACCAACAATTTAACAATCACGCTCCTTGGTATTTACCAAAAATGTTGAAGACTTCTGTTCACCCAAAGCCTGCCCACCGATGTTTAAAGCAGTTGTAATTATAATGACCAAAACTTGGAAGCAACCAAGAAGCTCTTTAGTAGCTGAATGTATAAGTAAACTGTGATACACTCAATGGAATATTATTTAGCACCAAAAAATGGACTACTGACTCATGAAAAGACATAGAGTAAATTAAATGCATTTTACTATGTGAAAAGTCAAACTGAAAAGATGGTATGATTCCAGCTATATGACACTCTGGAAAAGGCAAAAACATGGCTACAGTAAAAAACAAAAATTAGTTGTTGCTGGTTGTTGAGAGATAGAGAAGAGATAGAGCAGAGAGCATTTTAAGGTGGTGTCAACAATCAATATGATATCGTAATGGTTGGATACATGTCGTTATACATTCATCCAAATTATACATTCATCCAAACCTATAAAACATGCAGTGCAAAGAGTGAACCTGGGGATGATGTGCCAATGTAGGTTCATCATTGATTTAAAAAAAAATTAAAGTACCATCCTGATAACTGGTGTTGATACTGGAGGCTATGGATGTATGGGGGAAGAAAGAATATGGGAAAACCTCCATACCTTCCTCTCAATATTGTTATAAAAAAAAAAATGACCTACTTATCATGCCACAACCTTGATGGACCTCAAGAGCATTGTACTAAATTAAATAAGTCAGAACAAAAGGTCTCATATTGTATGACCTCCTTTATATGAACCTTTTGGAATTGGCAAACCCATGGAATCAGAAAGCTCAGGAACCACCCTCCAGGATGGCCCCTGGGAGTTTCCTTGTCAGCCCAACACCCACTCCTGGTCTCTCAGCTGCTTTCTCAGGGGAAACACAATCACGGCTAGGTCCCTTAAGGGTCAGCTTTTCCAAGACGCCAGAATGTGCCAGGTCTTGTGATGAACCCTGGACTCCTCCTCTATCCCCTCAGAACTGGGTGGGAGCTGTGCTAAGAGGAACTCCAAAGCTCTTGCCCTGGGACCACTGGGGAGCGAGCCATGGAGCCAGCTGGACCTCAAAAATAAAGTCTTTAAGACAGTATCATTATGGCTATTGAGTAGAGAATATATTCTAAGGTGGAGGAGCAAAAGAATTGGTAAAGAGATAAATTTAAAACTACAGCATTATCCACATGAGAAATTATTGGGGTACGGGATGGACAAGGCACAGGGTAAAGATGGAAAGAAATGGTTGGAGTAGGAGATATCCTAAGACAGACCCAGGCTGGGTGAGTATGAGTCTGAAAGAGTATAGTAGGTAATAATAACAAGTGATTATGTCAGTGATATGATTTGAAAATCATATATCTGATAAGAGATCATATCCACAATATATAAAGAACTCTTACAATTCAACAAGACAAACAACCTGACTTTAAAATGTGCAAAGAACTTGAATAGATATTTGTCCAAGTAAGATTTGCAAATGGCCAGCTAGTACACTAAAAATTATATATTCAATAGTATTAGTCTTTAGGGAAATGCAAATCAAAACTATAATTAGGTACCACTTCATACTCACTAGAATAGTTATAAAAATAATTTTATTAAAAAAAACTGAAAATGTTGAATGTTGATGAAGATGTCGATAAATTAAAACTCTTGTACATTGCTAGTGGGAATGCCAAAAGGTGCAACCACCATATAAAAAGTTAAACATAAAATTATCTTATGACTCAGCAGTTTTACTCCTAGGCATATTCTCAAAAGATTTGAAAACAGGTACTCGAGTAAATACATGTCTATATATCTGTATAATCATAACAGCACTAATTCATAAATAAAAAAATAAAACAACCTCAATGTTCCTCAATAACTGATTAATGCATAAATAAGTTGTGACATATACATCTGTAGAGTAGTATTCAGCCCTGAAAAAAAATGAAGTACTGTTACATGCTGCCATGTGGTTAAGCCTCAAAACATCCTGTTCAGTGAAAGAAGCTAGATACGAAATATCACATATTGTGATTCATTTATATGAAACATCCAAAATAGGTAAATTCACAGAAGCAGAACCCAGATTGGTATTGTTAGGAGCTGGGAGTTGGGAGTATCGGGGAGTGACTGCTTGACCTCTGTGGGGTTTATTCTGGAGATGGGGGTGTGTATGTGCACCAACTATAGCCCGCAGAGTGCCGCTGAGTTGTTTGCTTTTAAATGGTGAATTTAATGCTATGTGAATTTCACCTCTGTGAATTAATTTTTGAAAGAAGAATAACAACTAGTTTTGATGAGTAGATTCAAATACCATTTTCTGAGATGAGGAAGACTGAGGGAAGTATTTGGGAATAAATATTAAGAATTTAAATTCTGGACATGAGACACTAAGATGCCCACAAGTCTGAAGGCAGTTTCCAAGGAAGTATTTGGAGATGGGAGTGCAGGGCTCAGATAGGAGATCTTAGGTAGAAATGAAATGTACAGCTGATTACGTATTAAAGGATTTGAAAACCAAGGCAACCAATGAGATGAGCTGGGACAAGTGTGTGGAAGAATATCCAATACGAAATCCCTGAGAAAGTCTGCATTTATCCGTTGGGCAAAAGAAGATGAACTGGCAAGAAGCAGGATGGACAGAGAGGAACCTAGTAAGAGAGGACAGTGGAGAAAAGAGGGTTTTAAAGAGAAGCAAAGGGTCAGATGTGCTGATGCAGAGTGAGGGGTAGAGGAAACCACTGACAATTCCCACATGTTGAACATGGTGGCCACCGGGTGGGCAGGAATGGCAGCCAGCCCTGGGAGGTAAAAAAAAGAGAGTGGGAAGTACAAGACGATAACATGTGTTGACAATTTTTTGTAAGTTTCTACCTCATTAAGAGGATAAAAAAGTAAGGAAATGACTGGGAGACAGATGAGGTCAAGAATACCCTTTTAAAAGATATGGGAGATATTACAGCCAATTTAGAGACTAGCCTAGAGCATCCAGTCAAGGAGAGGTGGGAAATGCAGGAAAGACGCATTAAGTGAATGTCAACAAGCAGAGTCCTTGAGAATTGAGAGAGGAGAGTGAGGGAGAGAGAGAAGCAAGTTCCCGGGCAACTTGGTGTAGCAGATGTGGTTGGAGGAAGATGGACAAGAGAGGCAATGGTAGTGAGAAGCAGACAAACACGGCCGCTAGAGAAACAGCTAACTAGTGATGATGACTTCCATTCTATAAAGCTTCCATCACATTTGATCTCCACAATAACCTCAGAGAAGAGACGCAAGGGATATGAAAACCCTATTTCCCAGGCTAAGGAAATCAGATGGCTAGAACTGGAACATAAATAGAAGATCTCTTGACTAAGCCCCAAGTCTGCTTCTGTAGAGCCTCAATTCCTTCCAGACAACTGGCATGACTATGACAGAGGTCATGTTAAAACATTCAGGGCCGTGCCACCCAGCATGTGTCATATCTGGGACCAAAAAATGGGAGGAGAATCTGAACTCCTCAAAAATGCTTCAGTAATTCAGTTCAACCTTCTCTCTTTTTGCCAACAAGCTACCTCATCCTCGGGACGGCGGTCACTCTGCGTGTCCCCGCATTTCGATATCAGGACCCGGTATCCACCAGCAAGTCACCATCCTCTCCCTGTCCAAGTCCAGGGTCCAGAAAACCAAATCATGGGCTGTTGTTGGTTTTTGTGTTTTAAACTGGAAAAGGACTCTGCTAATTAAAGCCTGTGTTTGAAATGCTAGCACATGTTGTAACCTGATGGTTCTGACAAGCTGAGGAATGTCATCTCCAACCTAAAACATTCAAGGTTTAGGGAGAAATGTAGATTTGAAGCTGAGAATTGACACAAGCCCTTCAGCTCTTTGAGAAGTTGCTTAGTCATCATTTTAGTGAGGTTCGTTTTGATTACTCAATTTTAAATTGCACACCACCACTGTGTATCCCAGTTCCCACACTCCCTCACCCTATTTCTTTTATTTTTCCATTGTAATCACCTTAATATATTTTCATTCTTATTTGATTTTATTAAGGAACATTGCATTTTAACATTAACTCAGTTTAAGCTATACATGATAACAAATTTATGTCTACATATAATACAGTAAGTTTACCACTATTTCCTTTTTTTTCCTTCTGTAAACAATTAAGCCCTTCTACTCCATTTGCCTCCCCCATCTCTTCATGCACCCACTAATTTCCTTTTATGCACTAAAAGTCTATTGTTGCTTGATTTAGTTCATTTTAATTTGCCTGATATCTCTATGTACCATATATAAGCATTGTCACATGATGTCTGTCTTTCTTCTTCTGGCTTATCTTACTGAACATAACTCCCTTCAGGTCTATCCATGTTGTCGTGAATGGCAGGGCTTCTCCTTTTCATGGCTTCATAATATTCCATTGTGGTTCCACACTGTCCACTCATCTGTCAATGTGCATTTAGGCTGTTTCCATCTCTTGACTATTTCAAATAATGCTGCAATGAACACAGGGAATGATATACCTCTGTGAATAAGCATTATTATACTTTTAGGGTAAATATCCAGTAGAGGAATAACTGGATCATACAGGATTTCCATTCTCAATTATTTGAAGAATCTCCATTCTGCTTTCCAAATGGTTTCACAATTTTACACTCCCACCAACAGTGAATAAGTGTTTCCTTTTCTTTACATCTTTTCCAGCACTTGTTCCCATTCTTTTAGTTGATAGCCACGCTTACAGATGTGAGGTGACATCTATTGTTTTGACTTTCATTTCCCTAAAGACGACAGAAGCAGAAGGTCTTTTCATTTGCTTGTTGGCCATTGGTATGCAGTGCTTAGAGAAGTGTCTATTCAAATCATTTGCCCACTTTTTAATTGGATTGTTAATTTTTTGTTGTTGAGTTTTATAAGTTCTTTATATATTTTGGATATCAACCCCATGTCAGAGTTGTTACGTACAAATATCTTCTCTCATTCGGTAGGATGTGTTTTTGTGTTGATTCGAGCTTTTTTTCACTGAGTACAAGCTTTTTAGTTTGATGTAATCTCATTTGCTTATTTTTGGTTTTATTTTCCTTGCTCCTGGAGTTGAGTTCCCAAGTCATCTCTTAGGTCAGTCTCCTGTAGTGTTTTGCCTACACTTTCTTCTATATATTTTATGATCTCCAGACTTACATCCAAGCCTTTAATTCGTTTTGAATTAATCTTGTGTATAGTGTTAGATAGTGGTCTAGTTTCACCTTTTGCAAGTGGCTGCTCAGTTTTTCCAAATACAAAAATTCCTCAAGACATAGGCAGCAGAAGCAACCAAATTAATGATTAAGGTGTGCCCTGGTGGCCTAGCAGATAAGGCTACTGGACACAGTCCACATACATCCCAAGGACCCAGGTTAGAGACCCGGGACCAGGGGAAGGAACCAAGATGAACAACTAAGCAAAACAAAGATGCTTCTTCCTCCCCTCCCTTCCTGCCTGCCTGCCTACTCACCTTCATTCCTGCCTGCACCTTTCCTTAATAAAAAATAATAATAATTGAACTGTGCCCAAAACAGTCTATTCCACAGTACCTTGTGTCCCAGCAGGACAGGGACAGTCCTTGTTTAATTATCTGCACATCCCCTTTCACCCTCAACTGTTGATCACATCTCCATTCATTCTCAAAATGCCCAGGTTTGAGCAAGAAGTTAAGTGGTCACCTAGTCGAGACCCCAGCTCAGCACACAGCAAAGTGAGCCCAAGAACAGCTCTGATTAGAACTGAAAAGGCTGTGATTCCTCATATCCAGGGAGCACCCCGTGTCCTCACTCACCTCTGAGGTCAGAGCATCAGGTTTCCCATTCCCAGTAGCTCACCTGAGCACCACAGGTGCACCTGCATGGAATGCACATCCGGAACCCTGGACACAGGGAAGGAGGGCTGAACCTCTGTTTCCGTACATCACTCCAACTCGGCAGCCTGGTCCAGACTCCAGCTCTGTCAGAGTCCCCTGATAGGAAAACATCATCACAGACCTCATGGAAAGTTTGCCAGCGTCACTGGTGCAGGTGATCAGGTCCTTGTTTGTCGTCCTCACAGAACCAGGCAGCCAGATACCTGCTGTGGCCCTGTCACTGATACCACATCTGGGAAAGAATGAGGTGAGAGAGGTGTTGGCCCCCCTGAGCTAAGGGTCACCCAGAATAGACCCCCATTCTATGTAGCTGCCTCCCATGTCAGGTGGCGCAGGTGTCCCTTTGGGGTCACTTCCTAGTAGAGGTGATGGCATCAAGCCAGCTCTTTGCTCTGTCCCTCCCACTGTGCTTTGTCACAAAGTCCAGGCCCCCTCAGACAGCCCTGGGAAGAGGGTTGGGGCCTCCTGCTCCGGGACAAGGAGAAGGTTCTGGAAGGCCACCCAAGTGAGCCAGAGAGGAACAAGTTGAACACTGTGAGGTCCCCTGGCTGGAGCTGGGATCCCACCAGCCAAAGTTGGACACCACTCAGTGACAGGAACATCTCCGAAACCTTTCCCAAAGTATTGCGCCCTGACCAGTGACCAAGTCAACACTTAGGTTTTTCTTATTTTCTTTTCTCTGTCTCTTGGTTGTGGCCTTTTTCCTAGGATAGTAAAAGCAGAGCTCTGTGTGGGAGCAGCAGGACTAATAGGGGAAATTTTGTCCCTTTTTGAGTAATTTTGGGAGGACCCATCTTATGGACTCCATTTAGCAAGAGTTGACTCCCCAGCTCAAAGTGTGAGTCCTGAATGATCTTAGACTAGGCATTGATTGTATGACATGATAATTCTTAAAACCACAGGAAACTTTCACATTATTTTTTTTTTAAATCCTGGTCTTTGTTCTCGGTGTTCCTGGCTCCTCCCCAGCAGATTGGAAGGTACCACCAGGCCACACGTCTGTGGGACTCTCCTCCTGGACACTCAGATACCAGCCTGGGTGACCCTGTGAACCCAATAGGACCTGCCCAGTGACATGATCCCAGTTTCCCTCAGGGGACAGCCCGCCATATCCCACCTGGATTTTCTTCAGTGATTTAGGGGTAGCGGGGGTGGCAGCTTTCTCTGCAGCATCTTAGTAGCAAGGATGAGAAGGTCAGACATTTTCTCTTTGACCAGAAAGAGCAAGTTCCCCACCAGGCCATCCTTGGGAACTCAAGGATGGCAACTCGATGAAAGCAGGTGTGGTGGTGTTAAAAGGGATGGAGTGTCAGGATCAAGTGCCTAATTTGTCTGCAGGTCCCAGCCTTCTGTCACTGGCGAGGGTCTTCAAACTCAGTGACTGAGACTCACTGAGCAGCATCGAGCGTGTGATGGGGAAGGCACATTCTCCTGGAAACCCACTGGCTTCACCCTTGATCCTGAATAAGAGGCTTAAGATGGAGGGGCCTTGTGCCAGCAATGCCCACATCCAGCCCAGGCACCTGGAAGACCCTCGAGCCATCCCAGGAGGCAAGGAGTGGGCAGCTCCCAGGCATGGGGGCTTCCCCTGAAACAGAAAAAGGAGGCAGGACAGCAGGGAGTGTCTCAGGCTCTTTGACCTCCTCAAGAGCCCTGAGTGAACCCTCCCTGCAGCCCCCAGCCCACCTCCACCCCCATCACCCCCAGTCCCAACACTGAGCTGTGGGAATGCCTTTCATGAATTTTTGTTTCCCAAATGCTCTAACAAGTGGAGCTCAAGGGAACCAATACCTGTAGTCTTAACTTTCAAAAGCTCCTGGATTTCCTCCCAGCCGAGGGTAGAAAATCAAAGAAAGGAATGGACAGCGCAGGTGGGTACTTCACAGAGAAGAATCGAGGCTGGTAATTCACAGACTGAACACAAGGTAACCCTCCCAGCCCTCCACAGTCCAGTCCAAGGATTTTTAAATGCTCAGGGGTGGAGAGAAAAAGGTGACGAGGTCAACTTCAGGCTTCCCAGGAGCAACCAGCTGTCAGGCCAGTCCTGGGCCTTCAGGGCACTCAGCCTCCCCGGACCGTGTGCAGGGAGAAGCTTCGTCTGGATGGAAGACTTAAAAATCTCACCCTAGAGGCAAACCCACATGCCAGCAAGCAGTCGCCATGTCTTCCCTCAGGAAGTTTACAGACACAGAAAAAAGAAGTTGAAAGCAGCTTTTAACATGACACACAATATAATCAGTATCAACAATATTAGGCTGACCCTATTACTATCTTGAGACAAAAATGAGCTGGGGTTTTCGGGCCTCCTCAATGGATAGGGTCCAGGGCAGCTCATCTACCCCTTTTGTCCCTCATTGCAGACAGCCTTGTTTATTAAAAATGGGACAAAGTTGATGGTCAGGAAATATGAAAACAAAAGCGTTGTCCTGATTGAAAGAGTATGGTCAGCCTAGCAATGATAGCAACTGTGGTCTGCCCTGCAACATTCAATGATATGAAAATTTCATAACTAACCTTCATTGAATGCTAAGTATATCAGACATGTACTAAGCACTTACCCTGATCATCTCATCTCAGCCTTCTAGGAAGCTTCCTCTACCAAGTTCATTTTCAAATGCAAAGGCTGATGCCCTGAGAGGTTAAGAAACTTACTCAAGACGGCACAGCTCATAGACGGTAGAGCCCAGATTTGAAGCCAAGTCATGTGATTAGCCTCTACTTCCTGAAGCCTCGAGGAAAGACCAGAGCGTAGAAATGGTTTCTTGGCTCCATAAATGGGGAACCAGACTGAGCACCTGAAGGGCCTTGGGCTTCAAGCCTCTAGGATGGGTTTAGTATCCACAGTGCATCCTGGACGCAGAAGCCCTGGTGCATGGTGAAGTGCATCTTGTCATGAACTCCCAAAGGCAGCGGTATGCCCACCAGTCTCGGGCCCTAGACCTTCTCCTCTCTGGGTGCTTTGGAGATGTAGTGGAGCCAGAGAGGGGAGCAGCGAGGATAGAGCTGTACCCCTACTGCCCACCCAGCAGGAAACCTTGACCTCTCACTCTGCCTTCCTCCCTCACAGTCAGTCCAGCTCTTCCTGTAAAAACCGGTCTCTCCCCACCCAGAATACTCGCTGCTGTCTCCACGCATCCCTCACACCTTCCCAGGGACCGTGGGACATGAATCACTTCCCTCTGTCAGGGTTGTATTTTCTTGTTTTAAAAAAGAACACCTATTCTTCTTCTTATTCTGAGGATGAAAAAAAGTTGCCACGTTTTTTGGCTTAGAAGGTGGCTGAATTTTTCAATATATTCATGCAAACGAGATATTTCATCTCATGGATTTTATCCCAGTTCTGTCCATGCACATTTTAAATAAATTAAGATGAAATAAATCCATTTTATTATATTACCCAGTGCCATCTCCATGAAATAATGCTCATATTTGTATTTCCTAAGGAATGTTGACGTGGCTAAAAATGTTGCAGCAAGTATAGTCTTTGAGGGCTGTGCTGCCAGAAAAAAAATAAATCTAGGCCTTTGTTTAGAGCCTAGAGTGGCACCACTTTTGATTGAAATGACTTGAAATATCCATCCCCAAAACATGGACGAGGCAGTAAAGTAGACAGAATTGATCACCACTGGTTCAGGAACAAAAGTAGTGTGCCTTCCTTTGTTTGCCTCACGTCTGTTCTCTCCCACCCGCAAAAAGTAGCTGATCCCAAGGTCACAATGAATGGATGGGACGGGATGGAGGGATTCCCCAAGCTGTCAATCATGAGAGCCACACCCAAACCTCCTAGCTGGCTCAGAGGTTAAAAAGAGAGAGAGAGAGAACATGAAACAAGACAAGTACCTGCCTGGATCTAAAGCGCTGGCTCATCTCCCCTGTCCCCACCGCGTCCACCTCCCCCTTCTCCGCCACTGACTGCTCTTTACTCCCCATCTCGCATGACCCCGGTGTCACGTTGGATGGATAGACCAACACACTAGTCAGGTGTACCCAGCCCCACTGTTTCTCCACAGCCACTCGCGGGGTAGTGAACCAAAGCAATGATTGCGGGCTGTACCCAAACAAATGTCCCCAACATATCGGAGCACCACCGTTAGGGGACTTGGCTCTTTCTGTGACTGCACTCCTAGGTGTGACTCACATGCTTTCTGGCAAAGATGAGATGCCTCCCCAGAGCAGTCTGCCAGGTTCCCCAGTGAGAACCCAATACACACACATAACAGCCTCCCGCCAAGAACAGCCTGGTCTCCATTGCCAGGGCTCCAGAACTGGCCAGCGCTTTCGCTCGTCAAGTCACCAACACTTGGAAAGACACCGTCAAGCAGCGTGCTCTGGCAGAGCAGGGACAGTGCAGGACATTACCCTTGGGTTTCAACCCCAGGTCCAGCAGGGAAGCAGCCAGTGTGAACAGCTAAATAAAAATAAAGTAAAATGCTTCTTCCTCTTCTTTCTTCCTACCTGCCTGCCTACTTGCCTTCATTCCTGCCTTTCCTCTAAAAAAAAAAAAAAAGTCACAGCCAACTTGCAGGATGGAATTCTGTCATTTGTGACAACATGAATGGAACTAGAGGGGATGATGCTAAGTGAAATAAGTCAAAAGAAGAAAGATGGATACCAGATGATGTAATTCATAGGTGAAATGTGAACAGACAAAACAGACGACATAAAGCCAACCTTTAGACACATGTAATAGAACTGAGGTTACCAGTAGGGAATGGGATGAGGGGAGGGGCAGGTGGTAGCAGAGCCCACTGGACACTGGTAAAGGACACTTGGTGATTTGGTGGAGGGCAGGGTGTGTTGACATATATCTGAGGAATGAGGAAATGTCACATATGGGGAGCTTACACATATGAGTTTATTCTAATTTGTAAAACAATGTTACCGCAATAAAATATAATTATAAATAACTAAATAAAAAAACAAATAAATAAATGCCAGGGGACCTGCGCTTCCTGTCCCAGGGTCTCTCTGGGGCTGGTGCCAGAAGGCCCAGTGAGGCAATTCCCCAAACCTTGTGTGTTGCTCTCAGAGCCTAGTGATATTCTGGGCTGGCTCCTCCTCCTTCCACTGCTATTAATGTCAATTAAGTTCAGCCTGACAGGCCACCTTTGACAAAACACTGGAGCAACAGATATAAACAACGCCAAAGCCTTTGGAGTTGATATATGGTTGTATTTAATAAACATTTGTTTGCATATTTTTTATCATGCTAATGAATATAATTACTTTAATTTATGTCATCAAGCTGATTCTGTTCTGATCTATACGTCACTTAAATGTGTAGTGTTAGCATTTTGCACACACTGGCAATTTGAAGAAGAGAAAGGAGTCCCCCTCCTCGGAGAACTCAGAGCAACCTTCCACAGTTCAATTCTCCCTCATAGCAGCTAGGTCCAGTTCTGCAGCTGGGAACCCCAGCTTAGCACCCACAGAAGGCAAACATTCCTTCTGCTGCCTAGAAGACCTTCACCAAAGAACATATTTCTTCACTTTCCACTAATATCGCCAAGAGGAGATCATGGAGCACTTATCTCCAGGACAATGTTCAACACACGGTTGTAGGCTAAGATGTTTTAATTAGGTACACCCTTGTTGAGTAGCAGTTAGATCAGCTGCCTCTGAAGGAGTGCAATCCACGTGTATCCCAAGCACCCAGGTTCATGGAGTGGTGTAGGTGCAGAACTGCCACTGAAAACAACTAAATAAAAATAAAATCAATTTGTCTTCCTTTTCTCTCTTCCTGCCTGCCTACTTGCCTTCATTCCTGCCTGTACCTTTCCTTTAAAAAATAGTTTAAATTCTACTATGGCTTTTACTAATTATCAAAGTATTATACATTTATTTTAGAATATTTAAGAAAACACAGGAGACCACAAAAGGAATTAGATGAAGATGATAAGCTGAACTTCCACTCTCAAAATCACCAAAAAATCATGTATGTGTGTATATCTATACATACACACACATATACACATATATACATATATGTGTGTGTGTGTGTGTGTGTGTGTATGGGTATAGGCATAAGTATTCTTCTTCTAAACTTCATTGAATACAGCAGGGGATATTCTGGGTACCAGAAGGCATAAACAACCACTGAAATACAAAAGGAAGGCGGGTTCTGATAGATGGAGAAAAACACACTCAGGAAAGCACCACAGGAAATGACACAAAGGCACCAGGGACGTGCCAAGCTCAGGGGTGGGGCAGCAATGATGCACCTCATGTGCCTACAAGACACTGGCTGAAAGCTGCATTAGAAAAAGCCAGGTAGGTCACCCCTAGCCATTTCCTTCCTATGGCCAATGGCCAAGCTACATCTTGGACAAGCACTATCCAGTAGGAGAGCTTATGTTCATGAATATTATTCGAGAGAGTTAAGATGGTGCCCACATCACCTGAGTCCTCGCTCAGCAGCATGGGCCACCCTGTCCCCCATACACACAATAGGGGGGCAAGCTGCAGTAAAAGATTAAAAATTAACTGGGGCACCAGACATGAGATGTCTGTCCCCCACTCAGAGATATCATGCAAACAGGGGCACTGGAAGGGGACAGACATCTCACCCAGGTGTACCATGAAGGCAGAGGGCCTTTCTCGTGAGTTCTTAAATCATATACAATACTTAATACAAACATAGAATATCATCTGTTACCCAAAAAAATATTTTAAAGTAAAGATATTTTTAAATGGAGATCTTAAATGTAAATAAACTTTCCACACATTACCTAGAGGTAAAATGTTTGCATGTTGATATTATGATATTATGCTATCAAAAATAACAAAGAAAAAATACAAGATGATATACTAAAAACACTACAAATAAATTTCAAAAATCTTTTAAAATGTTCAAGTAAATCCTACAGAGGTGAGATGGAGAACCAATGAAAACAGAAAATAATGCCAAACTTAAGCCTTAACATATTTATAATTACCTTCAATGTAAATGGTTTAAATATACCAATTAAAAGTCAGAAATGGGAAGAGTGGATGAAAAAGCATGAGCCAACACTATGTTGTTTACAAGTACTTCACTTCAAATTCAGTAACATGAGTAAGTTAAAAATAAAAGAATAAGAAAATACATACCATAAAAATTAATTTGTACAAAGCAGGCATGGCTATATTACTATTCAATAAAGTGGACTTAAAAGCAAAGAAAGTTAAAAATAAAAGAATAAGAAAACACATACCATAAAAATTAATTTGTACAAAGCAGGTGTGGCTATATTACTATTCAATAAAGTGGACTTAAGAGCAAAGAAAGGTATCAGCAATAAAGAGGACACTGCTAATCCAGAGGAGGGTCAATCCACCAGGAAGATGTAATAATTCTAAATGTGTACACACCAAACAACCAAGTTGCAAACGCATGAAACAAAAGTTGATAGGCTTAAAATAGAAATGGACAAATGCACAATTGTAATTGGGAAATTCAATATGCACTCAGCAACTGAAAAAATACTGGACAGAAAATGATCAAGGGTAGAAATGACTTGATCAATACCATCAAGAGCTCATTAACACATACATGATACTCTACACAACAACCGCAGAAGATACTTTTATCAAAGACCCAGAGAAGATTTACTGGGATAAACCAAATCATGGGGCCATAAAACAAACTTCCATGAAGAATTTTAATTATGCAAAAGCATTTTTACCTAAACAGAATCAAGCTAGAAATTTTTAAATGTAAAAGAAAAGCAGAAATAAGTGGAAGAAGAGGGGGAGAGAGAGGGATGAGGAAGGAGAAAGAGTGGAAAAGAGAGAAAAAAGAAAGACAATAGGAAAATATCTAAAATTTGATAATTAGATGTCATCCTTCCAAATAATATATATGACAATGAGGAAGCTTCAAGGGAAACCACTTTTTCTATAAAACATATAACAGAATATAAATGAAAAATAAGAATGTGTATATACATATATGATGCAGCCAAAGCTATTTTGACAGTCAAATATGTAGCATTAAATGTATACATTAAAACAAAGGAGAGACCTCAAATCAATAAACTAAGTTTCTGCTTCAAGAAATTAGGAAAAGAAAGTCATAATAAACTTAGAGCAAGTAGAGAAAGGAAACAATAACCATCAAGACAGAAATCACTGAAAAGGAAATCAATAGCAAAAGGCAGTTCTTTGAAAAACTGGATAAACTTCTAGCAAAAGTGACACAAAAAAGAGAAGAAATAAGTCACCTGTATCCGGAATGAAAAAGAATATCCCTATAGATCCTGGAGCCATTAAAAGGATAATATGAGGCAACTACAGATGAATCTTCCCTAACAAATTTGACAACTGAGAAAAAATGGGCTAATTCCTCAAAAAACATAAACCAACAAAATTCCATTAAATCAAATATGTAATGGGAATAGACTCATAATCATTATAGAATTTGAATGCATACTTTAATATCTATCCCCTCTAGAAAATGAAAGAAAGAAAAGGGAAAGAAGAATGGGAGGGAAATAGCCCCAGTCTCAAATGATTTCACTGAAGAATTTTGACAAACATTTAACGAGTAATCAATATCAATAATATGAATTTTACACAATCTACCCCAGAGAAAAAGAAGAGGAACAACTTCAAACATTTTATTAGACCAGTATTATACAAAAAAAAAAAATGAAAGGAAATTACAGACTAATACCTCTCATACACTTAGACCTGAAATATGCCACAAAATGTTAGCTAATCAGATCTACCAATGTATGAAAATAATTATACACCTTGACAAAATGTGCTTTATTCCAGATATGCAAAGTTGGTTTACCATTCCAATGTCAGTCAATGCAATCTATCATATCAACGAACTAGAGAAAAATAGACATGATCATATCAATTGACAAAGAAAGACATTTGGTAAAATATAATACCTATTCAGGATAAAACCTCTTAGCAAGTTGGGTACAGAAGAGCACTATCTCAACTTAAGAAGAGCATCGACAAAAATATGACCACTCACATCATACTAAATAGGTAAAGACTAAATGTTTCTCTCTGTTACTGGGAACAAGGCAAGGATGCTACTCTCACCACCTTTACTCAACAAAGTGCTGAAAGTTCTAGCCACTTCAAAAAGGAAATGAAAAGAAACAAAAGACATATAGATTGTAAGAGAAGAAATAAAACCATCTCTATTTGAAAATACTGTGACTTTCTACATAAAAAATGTCAAGGGCTTTACAAAAGCCTACCCAGAACAAATAGTGACTTTAGCAAGGTCAAAGGATAAACGATCAACACAAAAATCAATTGCACCTCTATATATCAACAATAAACATGCTGAAACCAAAATTAAAATCACCAGGCCATCTACAATCACTCAAGAAAAATGTTACATTTAGTTATAAATTAAAAGCACATTCACAATTTGTATACTGAAAATTACAAAGCAGTCATGAACAAAATCAAAAAACACTTAAATAAGATGGAGAGATGTACCTCATTCATGGATTGTAAGACTCTTATGATCATAAACATAAAGATGTCAATGTTCTAAAAACTAATTTATAGGTTAGTGAAATTTTTATCAAGGTACCAGCAAGAAATTTTGTAGACATAGACAAGCTTATTCAAAAATGCATATGAAAAGGCACAACAATACCTAAAACAATCATGAAAATTAAAGAATAAACAATTAAATAAGGAATTACTTTACCTGACAGCAAAGCTTACTACACAGTTATAGCAATCAAGACAGTGTGATATTGATGAAGGGATAGACACATCAGTCAGAACATAATAGAGAACTCAAAACTTAGACCCACAGAAATACATGCAACTGATTTCTGACACCATGATTCAGTGGTGCTGAAGCAAGCAGATAAACATAAGAAAAAGCTAAGCTCTATCTAAGGCTCACATTTAAAAACAAAATAAAAACTCAAAATAGATCATCAATTTAAATATAAATTATAACACTAAATGTCTCAGAAAAAAATAGAAAAAAGTCTGAGGGATCTAGAACTTGGTAAAACATTCTTAGACTTGGCACCAAAAGAATGATCATAAAAGGAAAAACTGATAACATTGCACTTCATCAAAAAAGATTTTTAAAGGAAAGGCGCAGGCCGGAATAAAGGTGAACAGGCAGGCAGGAAGAGAAAGAGAAGGAAGAAGCATTTTATTTATTTAGTTGTACATCTTGGCTGTTCTACTTGGCATGGGATGTGAACCTGGATCCTTGGGATATATGTGGCTGGAGGGAGCAAACCTGGCCACTACTCCACCAGGGAACAAATACCTCATCAAAATTTAAAACTTTTGCTCTACAAAAGTCAATGTGAAACAATGAGGAAGAACACTTGGTGATTTGGTGGAGGGCATGGTATACTGAAATATATCTAAGAAATGGGGAATCTATACATGGGAAATTATTTTAATGTCTAGAATAATTACTACAATAAAAAATAAATTTAAAATAAAAAAGCTCATGCAAGGAAGCTATAAAAAAAAAGATAAACGACAAACTGAGAGAAATCTTTTCAAACCACATATCCAACAAAGTGCTAGTATCTAGTAGGTAGAAATGACTCTCAAACCTCAATAGTTAAAACACAAATAATTGAATTAGAAAATGAACAGAGACAAAATATTGCACTGATGAGGTTATATAGATGTCAAATAAGTACATGAAAATATATTGAATATCATTAGCCATTAGAGAAACTTAAAACCACAGGAGATGTAACTATACACCTGTCAGAATGGTCAAAGTAAAATATAATGACAATACCAAATGCTGGTGAGGATGTGGAGAAATCAAAATACTCATATATTGTTCATGGGGATACAAAATGGCAAACTCTGGAAAATAGTTTGTTCTAAAAAAAACTAAATATGCAACTAACATACAATCCAACAATTATAGACTGACATTAAAACTTGTACACACATGTTTATAGCAGTTTATTTACAGTAACCCAAACTGGAAACAGCAAAGATTCCCTCAAAAAAAGAACAGCTAAGTGAACTGTGGTTCATTTAACTAACTGAACTGTGCTGCATTTGACCTAGAATACTAAAAGACAATAGAAAAGAATGAACTATAATTACATGCAACAACTTCGATAAGTTTCTGGGTGGAGGGACCTCAGTCCCAAAAGTCCCATTTGACCTAGAATACTAAAAGACAATAGAAAAGAATGAACTATAATTACATGCAACAACTTCGATAAATTTCTGGGTGGAGGGACCTCAGTCCCAAAAGTATAATTACATGCAACAACTTTGATAAATTTCTGGGTGGAGGGACCTCAGTCCCAAAAGATTGTATGTTATACTCATTAGAGGAATAACTGGATCATACTGACTTTCTATTCTCATTTTTTTGAGGAATCTCCATACTGCTCTCCATAATGGTTGCACCATTTTACAAGCCCACCAAGAGTGTATAAGAATCCCTTTTTCTCCACATCCTTTCCAGCACTTGTTGTTTCCATTCTTTGGGACAATAACCATGCAACATTCATTAGATGGCAAAATAACAGACATGGAGATTGACAGGGCTAAGGCTGCAAGTATGAGGAAGAGGAACAGAAGAGGTCCTTACAGTGCATGTTATGTACCTCTTGATTTGTTAATGTAATTATGTATATTATTATCTTACACAATAGTTTAACAAGATGTCACTCTGAAAAACTGAGTAAAAATTACATGTGACCTCTGTAATATATTTCTTGCAAATACATGTGAATCAACAATTGCTTCAAAATGAAAAGATTTTTAGAAGGTATAGCCACTTAATGAAACATATCACCTACCAAACCTACTCCTAGATAGTTACTCGAGAGAATTTAGGATACATGCTCACCCAAAAACCTATATGTAATTATTCATGATCACTAAAATTTAGAAACAACCCAAATATTCACCAACTGATGGCATAGATGAACAAATCATGGCACATCGTAAATTGAATTCCACTTATCAATACAAAGGAAAAAACCATGAATACATGAAAAACACACCTGTAGCTCAAAATCCTTATGCCAAGTGAATGAAGCCAGACTCAAAAGGACACATATTGTATGATCCCATTCATATCAAATTCTAGAAAGGCAAAACTACGGGGACAAGAATGGATTGGTGGTTGCCAGGAGGGGTTTCAGGATGACTGCAGAGAAGCACAAGGGAAGTTTGGAGAAAATGAAATCACGTGTGTATTGATGGTATTGGTGTCCACACAAGTGCCTACATTTGTCAAAATTCATTAAACTGTAAGTCAAAAGAGTACAAAAAATTTACTGATAATTCTAATTATGAAGATGATGAGGCTGCCAGAAACAACCAAACATTTGAGGAAAGTTATTCCAATGAATGAGGGGTTCCAAATTCAATAAACAGAAATTTAACAAGAGTTTATAAATGATGCCAATAGAACAAGCAGAGATCAACTTTAAATGAAGTAATAACTAAATACAATAATATCTTCAGAGTAACATTGAAATTGACTATTTCGAACTATTTGAGTTGTTGCAGATAAAATGAGAGTTAAAGTTTAAGAGAAAAGATTGAATAACGGGTTAACTAGAGAACAGACATATTTGTAGAGCAAATGAATGCACCAGAATACTAATCCCCCAAGAGTAAAGCACAGAACAAATGATTACAAGGGATAGAGAGAGATGGATTTGGAAGGTAGATTCAGAAGTCCTAACAGCTATTTAATTTCAGAAACAAAGCAGAAAAATAGAATGGGAGAAAAAAGTCAGAGAAACAATATATGTAAATTTTCAAGACCTGAAAAACAAAGATCGAAACTTTATATTGAAAGACTTCATAAATATTAAGCAAAATAAAAGAGAAGCATAATTAAAATTACATTTGTGAAATTCAGGGAGCCAAGTAAAAGACAGAACCCAAAAAACTTCCAGGGTGGGGAATGTTATTTGCAAAAGAACAGAGATCACACTGACACCTGATTTCTTTTCAGCAATTAGAATGCTGAAAAGTGTTTCATCAAATTTCCTAGAAAAAATTATGTTGAATTTAGAGACATCAGGCCAAGATGGGAACCTAGTAGGAGCAAGTCTCATACCCTCCCCACAGAGCAACTAGAAATTCACCTATTTTCCAGAAACAAACACCGAGGAAAAACAAGCAAAGAGGCTGTAGAGACACAACAGCAATCTTGACAACAAAGTGTAGGTGAAAACATCTGAGTTCACTACACCGCAGGCTCAGACTTGGGATTCTGGCTGTGTGGAAGGTGTGGAACTTCAGGAAGAACTGGCCCTCCCAGGAATCTAAAAAGCAATGGAAAATACACCCAGTGGTATGGGGATACAGAGCCAGGGAAGAGAACCCAGGCAAAGGGCGGAAGAGGAATCAGTGTCCCAGTTGTTTAAATGGGAGACCTGGTGAGAAAATTACACTCGATGCTGCCATAACCAGAAGGCAGCTATTGGAAACACCCATCCTCACTCCCTCCCACCATATTGCTCTGGAGCTGCAGGGCCACCCACCGGAAATCCCACCCAGGCTTAAAGGAAGAAGGGAATCAACCAGAGGGAGAGTCAGTGCTACCCACTATTGTCACCTTGTGGGTGTAAGTGAAACTACAAGCTGATTGTCAATTGTGGGCTGACAGGTGATCATTGCATTTGGGAATTGGGCCACTGGGGGAAGTCTCTTCATCTCCCACACAAACTTCAACCCCATAGTTTTAACTTTTGGGCAGCAATGGAGGGCCCACATAAGAACTTCAACAACCAACCAGTGGTGGTGCCACAAAACTCAAGAAATCCCACTGTCCAAATCAAGACCCAGGCTTAACCAGTACAAGTCAAATCCTACACAAGGCCATCACTGGAGAAAAATCTAATCCACAGAAACACAAGCAAAATGTCAAACAGAGCAAAGACACAGAGAAATATAAATGAAATGATGGATCCAATCAAAAACCCAGGGGAAAATCTGAAAGCAGCAGATGTCTGCAAACTGTCTGAGGATGAATTTAGGGCAACAGTGATAAACATACTCATGGAAATCAAGAAAACAATAAAGGAAGAAAAAGAGAACAACAAAAAGGGAGAGAAGGAATGAAGCAGCTCAAAACAGATGTTAAAAAAATAAAGAGCACAATAGCTGACCTAGAGAATTCAACAGAAGGACTCAAGAATAGGATGGATGAAACTGCCTATAGAATCAGTGATCAAGAAGTTAAGGCAGTAGAATGCATTCAAGCAAACCAGCAAGTAGATAAAAGAACACAAAAAAATGAAGACAACATTTGAGACTTACGGGATAACATCAAAAGAAACAACATTCACATTATAGGGGTCCCAGAGTTGAAGAGAGAGAAAATGGGGCAGAAACTATATTTGAAGAAATAATAGCTGAGAACTTCCCTAACCTGAAGGATGACACAAGCCTCCAGACTCAGGAAGCTCAAAGAGTCCCTAATAACTTATATATATATATATATATGTAACCCAAGCAGATCTACACATTGTCATTAGAAAGTAAAAAAAAAAAAAAATAAAGAAAAATAAAGAAAAAATCTTAAAAGCATCCAGAGAAAAATGAGTCACATACAAAGGCATTCCCATAAGATTGTCAGCAGATTTCTCAACTGAAACTCTACAGGCCAGGAGGGAATGGCATAATATATTCAAAAGGCTGAAAGAAAAGAATTTTCAACCTAGGATACTATACCCTGTAAGATTATCATTCAGAACTGAAGGAATGATAAAAAGCTTTTCCAATAAGCAAAATTAAATGAATTTATCACCACAAAACCAGTTCTACAAAAAAAAATACTAAAAGATGCTACATAAAGTGTAAAGAAACCCCATTTAAAACAGGTCTTATTTGACCTTTTCATCTATATTCATTAGAGATAATGATCTGTAATTCTTTTTTCTTGACGATGTCTTTGTCAGTTTTGGTATCATTGTGATGCTGGCTCATGGAGAGTGTTTGGGAGTGTTCCCTGTTCTTCAATATTTTACAAAAGTTTGAGTAGAATACATATCAGTTCTTCTCTGAAGTTTAGAGGAAACTCATTGGAAAAGTTATATGGTCCTGGGCTTCTATTTTTAGGGAGACTTTTGATTACCTCTTCAATTCCTTTGTATGTGATTGTTTTGTGGGGCCTAGTCAAGATTTTTGCATATATTATCTTATTTAAGACAATCCTATGATGTAGATTTTATTACCCACATTTAATAGATGAGAAAACCAAAGCTAAGAAATCTAAGTTTACACAGTATATGAGCATCGGAGCCAAGTTTCAAGTTTATCTTTTATGCCCAAATCCTGTGTGTGTGCTTAGTATTTTATCCTGTTTAGTTTTATTGTTATTGATATCATTTTATTTGGAAAGATAATGCTATCCAAACTTTTTGAATTTTACTTTCATCATGCTGAATTTTTTTCTTTTTAGTTACCTTATCCTTCTTGATAATTCCAATGTTTAACTTTCCTAAATTAAGAAATTATGACTCAAGCTTACACTATGAATTCTTATATGTTCCACTGTATTCATTTCAAAGTTTAATTGTTTTAGAAATATCCATTTTATTGTACTCTCCTGGTTTCTTTTGAAATAAGTATTTAATGTGATAAATTATATTCTATTCTTGGCCTAAAAATTCAAAACAAAAAAATAAGGAGTGGTAAAGGAAGATAAAACTCTTGTGGTTAGTGTGACATGAAATGCAAACAGACTGAGTTATGAATTCAATATCCTCAAAAGCATATAGTGATGTGAAATAATAAAACAAATACATATAGTATATAAGCATATATGTATAATGATAATACAATGAATACCACCATATTATTCAATTTTACCTATTTTGAAACGTACATCAATTTTAACAAAGCATATAAATAAAATAATTTTTAAAAATTATATTGAATTTGTATTCCTCTATCCATTCCATTTGTAATCAAGTATTAGAGCAAAATAAAAACTGAGTCATTCAAGGACTCAAACTTGACATGGAGGAATTAAAAGAAGATGCATTGCAGCAAAAAGCAAACTAATAATCCAAGACAATAAGCAATAGTCCACAAGGAAATCAGTGCAATTTATAGCTGAATCTAGATAATTGACTGAAAAAAAATTAAACTACAAACTGGGAATAAAATATCAATTGATAAAAACATATTAGAAGAGGCAGAGGACTTTGGCAGAGAGTGTAGGAAATGAAACAGTAGGGAGATCTCAATTTATTCTAGACATCAAAAGAAAATATAAATAATAATTTCCAAATAAATACAAACACATTTTTAAAAGATCTTTTAGCTCACAAACCATTGGTGAAACCGTATGAATGTAAGTGTGTAGGAAAAGTTCTAGAGGAACACACAATTGCAATGAATTCCTGAGGGGAGGTCAGGGAGGAAAAAAGAGATTAGTCTGACAAACCAGTTTTATCAGTAGTATGTTCATTTTGACAAGAATTATTCATGTCCTGATACATTTAAATAAAGTAAATAAATATAAAGCACAAAGAGAATGATAAATGTCATTACTGTCCAGAGATAAAAATGTTAGCACTATAGTACATTTTTATCTAGCTTTATTTATTCATACATGGAGATATATAGAAATAAATAATGACAAAGGTAGAGACATAGAGTTAATTTTAAATGTATTCAAAAACAGAGGGGCTTCTTGTTTTTTTACAAAGTTGAAATTACATTCCTTAACTTTTTATAGCTCTCCTTCACATTTATATTTCCATGCCAGTAAATAGTCTTCAACAGTATTGTTTTTAATGACTGAATAATATTCCAGACTTTATATGAGCCATGATTTATTTAGCAATTATTTTATATTTAAGTAGTATTCAATTATTCCACTTGACTAATTTCTAGAAAATGAAAGATTAGATCAAAGAATATACATTTACTTACTTCCAAACTGTTTTGCTCAAAAGAGATAGCAATTTATACTGAATATAGTCATCTTTGTCAAACTTCTTCCAGCACTGATATTTTTTATAAATATTTGCCAAGTAGTAAGTAAAGACCGTTGAAGTGTACATATCTTTGATTACTAAAGTAATGGTTTCTCAGCAGATTATATGGCACTTTTTAAAGATTTTAACTGCAAAAAACAAAATGACATTATTAACTTTTTCTTCCCAATGTTCACATCCCTTTTCTTGTTGTATAGCATTGGCTGGGGCCACCAAGGCAGCATCAAATATGAAAGAGGTAGGAATCCTCAATTTGCTCATATTTCAAATAGAAGTATTGTTGGTTATTTCAACTCTGCTCTAGATTTGTGTTTAGTATCTTTACTTCGATAAGGGAAGTCTTCCATTTTTCATACATAAGACTATTGGTGGGAGGGGCTGTATGTTTATCAAATAGGAATCATTTTTTAATATATTGACTTCTGCTATTATGTTAACAACAAACATATACAAACATTTGTAGAATGAGCTGAATATCTTCCCAGTTTTTAACATAATAATGACCTTTTTGTTGAAGGTGTGGTAGATATAAATGGTAAAACCTTTTGAGCTTGATATTGAGAGATCTTTGATTATTTTTCTCCTCTCTTCAATATAAATTAACATACTTAGATTTTCTTTAGCTTCTTATGCCTATTTTAATAATTATTTTTAATAAAACCATGCATTTCATCTACTTTGTCAAGTTTTTAGTATAAAGAATCATATAAAATTTAATTCCTTCTGCATCTATATTATACTACCTTAGCTCTTCATGATGTTGTTTATTTGGACTCATTTTTTCTTAATAAAATTTGAAGAATGTTTTGTTGATCAGTTCTAGTGATTTCCTTGTTCTTGTTTATTTTATTGATGTCAGTTTTTATCTTTACTACTTCCTTCTACTTTCTGGGGATTTGATTTCTTTTTATTCTTTTTCTAGTATCCTGAATATTATGCTTGGTCCATTTGATTTCAATTTCCCTCATTTTCTAATATATGCTTTTAAGTCCATAAATTTTCCTCTGATTACTGCTTTGGCCACATCTCACAGGTTTTAATATTTAATGCTCTACTGCTTTTTTCTAAATAGTTTGTAATTTCCACTTTTTATTTCCTTACTAACACAAGACTTTTTATAAGTGTTTTTATATTTATGAGTATAAAGATTTATTTCTTCCCTCCCCTAGTTATTATTTTCTCATTTGGTCAGTGAATAAAACTCTTTTGTAATTTTCAGAGATTGCCTTTGTTGTCTAATATATCACCAATCTGTGTAAGTGGTTTAGGTAGGTTTGAAAATAATCTGTATTTTACTAATACCAGGTTGTCCAGAGTATCATTTAAATTCTATGTGTCAGAATTTTTGAAACTTTTTGCAGAAGTGTGAAATTTACCCTACTGTTATTGCATATTTGTCAGTTTATCATTATATTTTATTCAGCTTTGTTACGCACTTTTGAAAGCTACATTTCAAGGGCACAAGGCACACAATTTTTCTTCTTCTTAGCAAATTTTTATCTAAATACCTTTGTGTATTTTTAATGTGTACCCTCTGATTTAAAATGGCACCTATATCATGTTAAAATACTTTAATGCATTTAAGCTTATTCCTTGACTCTACATTTCTCTCCTTTGATTTAACTTGTTATATGGTGTCATTTTCATGCTTTTGTCCATTGTGGCTTTATAAATTAATCTGCTATCAAAGAGGTATTGGTTGTTCTAGCATATTCACTCATCCTTATTAACTTTAGGTTTATTTTGCAAAATTATCAAAAAAATCCAATGTAAGTTTTTATTAGAATAGAATATGTGTAAAATCAATTTGGGTAGATATCTATTTACTTAAGTCTTTTTACATTAACCTCAAGAAAATTGTATTTCTTTCACATGTGCCCAGTCTACTTCTTAAGGTAATTTTAGATAGTTCAAAATTTGTTTCACTGTATAAATAGAATATTTTTCTTTCTCTTTTATATCTGTTTTTAGTAGATACAAATATAGACCATCTGTTGATTTCCATTTGTCCGTTTTACTGTTTTACTACTGAACTATTCTACATGGAATAGATTTCAGATGATGTTCTTATATTTTTTCATTTTACTGTAAAGGAGTAATAGTTTTTATCTGACCATTCCAATATTTATTCCACATTTATTTTTGCTACTTTGACTATAATGTTCATTGTGTAGAAATAGTTTGGTTACTATAACAAGAATTCCTTCCAGCTTTCTTTTAAGTATAGTGTAAGATGTCATTTTCAAATAATCTTTATCACGAAAACCATGGTTTCTCAACCTTGGCATTATGATAGTTTGGGTTGTATAATTCCCTATTCAGGAGATGGGGAGAGACCTTGTGCATTGTAGCAAATTTAATAGCATTGATAACTTATACCCAGTAAATAATGGTAACACTATCCCCTAAATCATGACAATCAAAAATCCAGACATTGTCAAATTCCCTGGATGGCAAAATCGTCCCTGATTGAGAGTCACTAATACAGTGAATTACCCTTTAATTCTATTTTAATCATAACTTTGGGATGACTGGATGTTTGATTTTATCAAATTTTTTTTGGCATATGATTACATATTTCTCTCCAGTGACCTACTGATGTGATAAAATTTTACTATGATTTCCCCTAAGTTAGTACTGTTAGGCTGTCCTAGGGACAAAAGCAGCAGCGGCCATGCCCGGGAAAGGCCAAGCCCGGGGGAAAAAGGTGGATGACGTCAGAATAAGGGATGCGACCCCCACACCTGGATTCACAGTGCCAATCCCAATCGCCATATGGGAAGCCCGCGAAATTCCTCTGCTTAAAGAGCCGGTACCCCTTTGTTCTGGGCGTGACTTCCAAGCCCGCGACTTCCCGGCCCTCTGCGGACTTGGGAGTTTCGCCCGGGTGTGCAAACCCCAATAAAGCCCTGGTTATTCGACATTTTTTGTCTGATTGAGCTTTTCTCCTCGCGGAGCCCAGAAAAACCATACATTTTGGTGCCAAAACCCGGGTGGAGTTGATGTCTGCTTAGGACCGCTCCTCTCCCCGCTCCGGAGGAGGCCTCGTGGCCACCCCTCCCGTCCAGACTACGAACCAGGGTAAGTGTCACTGTCCCAAATTTTTTGGTCCCCAACCACTGAATCCGGGCCCCTGGGCACTGATACCGAGAGACTGCTCTCACGGAAAATCGCAGCGCTGCGTCAGCCTCTCTGGAGAGACTGCTCTCCTCCTCCGTAACCGGGATCTGAGCGACAGAGGAGATGTCCCTGCACTCAGACTCCCATTTGTCTGACCTGCTCAACAGACTGGGTTGAGGGACGCCAATTCCCTATCTGTTGTTCCTTGGGGACCAAAAAATGGGAGGGCAAGATTACCGCCAGGCCGTTATACCAGCCCGACACTTTCAAATTCGCTACCCTGATGGACTTAGACAATTTCTGCCCATGGACCGGGAAATGGCCTGAGGTTCCCTACATCCAGGGCTTTTGGACTTT